>JARFJB010000699.1:822224-1167224 GCA_036346205.1 Vesta saturnalis | reverse complement strand
TATACAAACTTTTCAGTACCATTATTAACAGGTATTAATGTTTACCTAATACTATAATTCTGATATGGATGGTTGTTTTAAATGTAATTTGTAATAGGAAATTTATTATAAACGAATTAGCTTTAAATTGTTTTTAAATTTCACTTGTATGTTATAACCTTCTACAGGTAATTAAGACGACCTTCACTGCATACTTTAACGAATAACCTTTCAATAGTTAATAGAGTTATTAATACGAAGCGTAAATAATTTATATGGTTATTACCGTAAATAAATGCGAGCTACTAAGCAATGGTGATATAGACTATTGAAAGGTCGTTTGTTAAAGCATGTGGTGAAGGTTGTTTAAAGCTAACCTTGTATTATACACATACAGATGATATTTCAAAAATATTTGTATATTCAACATTTATATTATAATCTACATACAGAATAAAAAGCGTCAGCTGATTAAGATGTATTTTGTTAATAGGTATAGACGATCGATAGATTTAATATTTTATTAGGTTTGTTTGACATAACAGTTAGAATATACCGCTATATTTCTCGTTGTTAGTAAGAGTTGTATAATCAATATAAATTTGAAATATTACATTTGCTTTAATTTACATCGTGCTGATTTTCTTTAAGGGTAATGAATTGTTTACAAAAAAGGTAAAATGTACGATTTCGTAAAACGAAAAATTCAATATACAATTCACGTGCAAGTGATGTTTCGAAAAAATATTTAAAATATATTTTGGATTAATTATCACCCTATGCTATTTATTTCAGATTTAAGCTAAAAAAGGTCTCTCAGAAATAACTCCATTAAAGAAGGTCTTTTATCAGCGAGAGCTGTTTAAGGATGATAGACAAACACATTGTGGCTGAATGGATAAAATATCTAGAACAAATAAAACAAGCTACGTCTGACTTCCAAGAGTTTTGCATTAAAGCTAATAAGGTACCCGCTGTAAAGAAACCATGCGTAAATCTACAGTGAGAGATTTACTCGAGGATGCAGGTAACCTTTAGGCATTGTGCGAATATAGTTCTGTAATAGAAGCTGACGTGCGCGTCTCTCTCTCTCTCTCTCTCTCTCTCTCTCGCACTTCTCTCGCTTATCTCACCTCACTCAATCACAAGCACGGACACAAGTTCAAGCCCTCAAACGCAAAAACACTCAAACATACAAATACGAAAATCTGCAAACACACGAAACGAAAAACGAAAACACGCAAACACACCAAACGAAAAAACCCGAAACATGCAAACACACAGACACGCAAAATGGAAACACGGAAAATGACCGGCGCGAAAAACGAAAACCAAGATTTCGCTAACACAAGAAATCGGTAGCACGAAAAACGCGAACCAGAATTTTACAAACACGAAAAACGAAAACAAAGTTGTAGTATGAATCAGAATAGGGTATTGAAGTCTATAAATAAAATAATTCTCTCTGTTTATCTGTTTTATTCCTTATATCCAAAGGGGAGAGTATCAAAATTCTCAATTCTCCGTCGCTTAGAGTAACTTATCCTATACTGTTTAGATTCTGGCCTACTTAATACATTATAACAACTATCTCTAACAATTTTTCTGTCATTATATACAAACAAAGAGTCTTTACTATTACTAAGTACCATATCTTTCATCGCTTCAAAGTTTATTACGCGGGAGTTCTTATAATTTAAGGTAATGCCTTTTACTTTACACACAGATTTAATTGTCTGTTCACTGGTAGAAAACACATTATAACTATAGTTTTGGGTCCAGCACTAACAAATTCGGCTATATAACTCCCCACCGTACGTCTCCAGCTCGTCGGTCATTTGGCCAAGGAAATCCCACATGCTGGGTTCCAGTCGCCGGGTTTTGCGACAAATATCACACTGTCTGTGTCGTAATACAGAACACGTCGGTCTAGTTTCTCTAAGTAACTGTATAGCTCTAATCGTGCATGAGCTGTCGTGTATGCGGCTATGGACACATTAATAGTTTTTGGTGATTCACCCTCCCCCTCCGGTCTATCCCAATTCACCATTACAACGTTATCGTTAATAGGTATTATGGATTGTACCTGAACCAATGGATCTGTGAGTAATTTGAAAAAGTCCTTTGGTTCAGATACAATACTGCACTGGGTTAAATTCTCACGCTGACCAAACTTACCCCAAAAAGAATTCAGCATAAGTTTGGCCAGGTACCTTAAACCGGGGTTCTTCTTAATATTACTAGGGTCTAACCGAATCCCCTCTTTCTCATAATACTCTGTCACGTACTGAGTTTTCTCGATTTCTGATGTGCAATGACTAGGCCACCCTGAACATTCCTGCTTAAGTTTCAGGAAATTATCTATGTACCCGCTAAATAGCCCACCCTGTTTCGTTGCTCTGTCATACGTGGTTACCTCGTATTCCCAAATTTCGAAAACATGTAAAACTTTATAGTTTTAGAGATAGCCTTACGCAGTTCGTCAGCTACAAATGTTCCAACGAAACTGCGCTCAGCTTCACTATGTCCACACACCCCTTGATTTAATTCAACACCGCACGTCCTACACAATACAAACATCAACTTGCCGTGCATTTTTAACGGTAAAACAGGGTGATAGAGATTAGAGGGTGGTAGTACTCTGCATTTAACTAAACCCTCCACCGTGTCTAATGAAATGTTCTTACATTCTAACCCTACATGAATTTTCGGATGACCTATGGGATATTTACAATATTTATTTACAAATGGGTATAATGAGCACACGTCATAATACATTATTTTCTCAGTAATACCGTCACACTGATGATAAAGCTTACTAGCGTTAGTGCGGCCTCCGTAAAACGTATCCCGTGGGTTTAAGGGTTCATCATCTTGATGACCTAGACTCTGAATAAACGTTCTCAATTCATCGTTAACGAGTATTTGTTTTTTAAAATCGCATTCGCGCATCTCAACTAAATTATATCCACGTTCGCGTATAAACTGGGACCGCGCCACCGTGTTCTCATTCCGTGCAAGCATGGAGGTACTTACACCAAGTTTCGGATCCATGTTGCCCTGATTGGGGGGAAACATTCCTCGCAACCGTGCCAGTAACAGCCAAGAAATTCAAAAACGGTGTTTGACTCTGCGCAATACCCGTCGACCTTAACACCTTCAGGTGTTCTAAATTCGCGAGATTTCCCTGCGTGCTGTATGGTCACCTGCTGAGAATGTTCCACCCAACGTAACCATTGTATCGCGATTTTGGATTGATTGTCGGCCCGTCTATAACCACCTTTCGGTATAAGTCCTATAGTGTTTTCTCTGAGGAAACGTCTGCGAAACACTTTATTGCAAGCGCTAGCAATAGTGGTCGCCTCCTCGAACGGATCGACTTTATTTTGGGTCGTGAAGGTGGACCAGAAACTAATGCAACCTTTAACAAGGATCTTAACGTCCATCAGGCAATATTTCTCAATCTCCTCACTCATCTTAAAAACATAATTACTCTGGGTCGCGTGCCATTCTAAAAGTTTTTGTCGATCACCCGCTGACATCTGATCTGCACAATAATATTCCAGTGCTGGCAGAGGACCCTCGTAATTCTGGTTCACGGATGAGTTGAAAAGATATGGGAAATAACCTTTGGACTCGGGGAAATTGAAGGTTTTTGGAAATGCCGAGAGCGGTGATGGGATAAAATTAAGGGAATCAATGAATCTAATATCGTCACACTGAATAGAAATTAATTTTAAGCCGTTGCAGATGACTTTTGGTCTCCACTGATTATTATTAGCTAGCATGCATCTAAGCACAAAACACCCGTCGTACCCTTTCATGTTATGTGCGATGCATGTAACCTTAAATTTTCGCGCTCTCTCGGCAACATATGACAAGAAGGATTCAACAGGGTTTTCCCTGAAAATGTGCACTCTCTCTCTACATACTGAGCACGGCTCATCTAAATTGGCGATGTGCTGAATACAAGTTGAACAAACATTCGCGGCCACGCATAGATTGGGCTCATGCAGAAACCTATCATTCGTTCCCTCACACACTTTTTCTTGCATACACTCCAAATCGTAAAAGATAAACATAGATGGTTTACCATTACCGCTGCCACGTCGAGCCTTGTTAATGGCCATGTAGCAAAGATGACCGATAGGTTTTTCGCTCATACATGTAGGGCAGCGACTGTATCCGCATCTATGTTTACCCTTTACTTCACTAGTTTTAAGACATTTTAAACACCTACGCAATTTTTCGCATACTTTAGTATCCTGGTGGTTTTTAAGACATTCCTGACCGTAAAAAAATCTCTTGCAATCACTGCAAGTAATTTTCGGGTTTTCAATAGAACATGGCGGCTTTTGATGACATGCGGGACACTGGTACATACATTTCATATGCCGTTTCTTGTCATTACAACGTTTTCTACATTGCTCGCAGTAATAACCACAAGTAAATGCGGACGTGAGACTGGTAATTACGTTATAGTGTTCATCTTCTAATATTAAATTTAAAACTACTCTAGCTGGTTCCCTAGGGCCCTCAAAATAAACTGAATCACCTATACGCGAATTATAAACTACAATGGTATATGAATCTAAATGATTTTGAAATGCCTGAGTATGCTCGTAGCTACCACCCTGACTAAGATCTACACCGCTGTCTTGGCAGAGCTGTATGGCTCGTTCCTGAAGTAAGGGGTAACCCAATGCTAGGCTACTCCGTATTGCATCGTTATTTTTAAATGCAATACCTATAACTAGAGCGCGAGCCAAACAATTATTATCGTTAATTGTTGATGGCACAACAATGATACCGCGTTTTTTCGCTTTACAGAAATCTGCAAATTTTAACCCTGTCAGGTTTTTGCGCCCATAGCCTACAGGTAACGACACTCTATCAACGTTTAAAACTAATAAGTCACTCGAGAAAAAACTAGCGTTACTCTGCATTACCTTTTCCAGTAGCGACATTATCACTTTCACCGACAACTGGTCCACTCTTCTGAACGAAATGCCTATTGGTTTATCGGGGAAGTTCGGGTTCCTTAATGTTATTCCAGCACGGTCTGAAGGAGCCGCATCCTTCACTATGTATGAGTACAGTTCCTCAAAGGCGCTCTGTAAATATGTGTATTAGATAAATTTTTAGTAAAATGGTATATTTTACCTGTAGCCACGTTAAGGGATTATCCTTGCACGTCTCGTCATTGAAGCTAAACCGTAGCGTTTTACACGTTGTATTGAATTTTTTAATAAATTTACTATTTGATTCCCCAGTATATTAATATGGTTGAACCCTGAGGATGGTCCGGCCTGTTGCTGGGAACCTGAACCCGATTGGCTTTGCTGTAATGTACTCATTCAGTAATACAATAGAAAATGAGAAAAGACATACCGTTATCAGATCCTCCGCATCTGTAGTTTCCATAATCTCATCAAACACATCAGCCATATTTATCTGAGCAGCACTATAAAAATAATAATTAAAACTTAAAATAAAAACAAAATATATACTTACATAGCGCCAGCCCGTTGTGCAGCCACCACAAAATCATTATAAACATTTATCGAGTCGATAGTGTCATTTTCACACAACATTTTATAAGTAACGATATTGTATGCGTTTTTCAAACCCTCGTCGATTAACGCACCAGCACTGAATAAGTTCAAAATTTGATTAACTGAGAAAGATTCCATAGCTATGCTCTTCAAAACAGAACTAAATTAATTAAGCCTAGCGCATGCTTTTATAGTATTTTACAGGGTCAAAGGTCAAATTAAGTCATTAAAATTCACAAGGATAACTTCAAGGTTATCTACAAAACCTATGACTAACTAGCTTCAAGGTCAACTTGTTTCTCATAGGTGTTTCTCAAGGTGGAATAAGTAGCTATTGTAATTTCGTATTAATGTCTTAATATAAAATATCCTTAACCTTTTTCTTAGCATAATCCAATACACTCACATGTACATTTTTATAGTCCGAGGTCATGCGCAAGGCTAACTTCAAGGTAGACTTCAAAAACCTATAAATAACTAACTTCAAGGCCGTCTTCAAAAGCAGAACTTACAGCTAACTTCAAGGCCGTCTTCAAAACCTATGACTAACTAACTTCAAGGCCAACTTGTCTCTCATAGTTGTTTCTCAAGGTAGAATAAGTATGCTGTTGTAATTTCGTATTAATTTATTAATTGAAATATCTTTAATAACATTTTTTCTCAGCATAAACCAAACTCAAAATGTACATTTTTTTATAATCCGAGGTCACGCGCAAGGCTTGTTTCAAGGTTAACTTCAAACAGGACTTACAGCTAACTTCAAGGTCGTCTTCAAAACCAATGACTAACTAACTTCAAGGCCAACTTGTTTCTCTAGGTAAAATAAGCATATTTATCTTTTAACAAAAGACTTATTGTTTAAGGTGAAGTTAGGTAATAACATAATTTGTACATACGACGCAAAAATTGGCATTAAAAGAAATGTAATAATCTTAATTTTTATTTTAGCTAAGCGAATTATTATTCATTACGGTATAAACACTTATTGTTAAACTAGGGCAGGCGTTTAACGTCCTTGGAAAAATAATTTTAACTATACCCATATAAAATCTGAAATATAACAATAAAAAATGTATTTAAAGATTACTATCAAAGTCTATTCTGTCCTGTGTGATTCTCATAATTAAGTTTTTAAATCAAAGGTGTTAATCATCTTGTTAATATCAAGGGCGTTTCCTTCTTTTAATTGTATGATTCATTTACAGAAGTCCACTAGATAAACATTTCGAAATACTACCTGGTGTGTTTTAATGACCTTGCAATTAGGAACAGCTGATAATTCCATTAAAATGAAACGTTTATAACTTTACATGAGTTCAAGGTAAATAAAATGCAGTACAATGATTATATAAACTAGTGAAGGTCGTTATTATTTCGTGTATAAGTTGAAGTTATGTAAGTAGAAGGCTACAACCGGTAATTAAAAAAAGAGAGGGTAAAAACAATTTAAAGCTAATTCGTTTATAATAAATTTCCTATTACAAATTACATTTAAAACAACCATCCATATCAGAATTATAGTATTAGGTAAACATTAATACCTGTTAATAATGGTACTGAAAAAGTTTGTATAAATTCCGTTAAAATTACATATATAACATGCTCAATACTGTTTCTCAAGGTAAAATAAGTATGCTATTGTAATCTCGTATTAATGTATTAATTGAAATATTTTTTAATAAAATTTTTTCTTAGCATAATGAATGCACGTCAACTCAAATATACATTTTATGGCCTGCGGTATCATTGAAAAGACCTAATTACAGATCCAATGCCCGAGCTGGCACAACAAGAAAAACGATCTACCATAAAATAACCTAACTCTAAACACAGCTCCAGCCCTTGCCCTAAAATACAACCCTAAGCCAAACCAAGCCCCAGTTCAGCCCTTAACCCTAAAATACAGCCCTAAGCCAAGCCAAGCCCCAGTTCAATCTCCACCCTAAGCCCCAGCTCAACGCTAACCCTAAAATACACATCTCGCGTTAGCTACAAAAGACCTTACTTAGGGATGCAGAGGGTTCAAAAATACGCCCCAAGTAAGCTAATAAAAAATAATTAAGGGTTAAAATTCAGCAGAGGTTGAAAAGGACCTCCGAAAAGAAAGGGTTGAAAATATGGTCTCACACGTGGGTGTGTAAAAAATTAGTGTTGAAAAAGGCATCCGAAAAGAAACCATAAAAAATAATTAGGGATGAAAAATACGGTCTCACACGTGGATGTGTAAAAAATAGGGGTGAAAATACACGCCCTACACGTAAGCGTGTAAAAATAAGGGTGGAAAATCCGGTCTCACACGAGGGTATATAAAAATAAGGGTTGAAAATATGGTCTCCCACGTGGATGTGCTAAAATAGGGGTAGAAAAACACGCCCTACACGTAAGCGCGTAAAAATAAGGGTGGAAAAACCGGTCCCCCACGTGGGCGGGCTTGTGACGTCAAAATCCAAGATGGCGTCTAGTGTCCCAGTACTACTTATAAGATTTTAGATACATTACAGTGACATCTGTTACTCAATACTCTTATTATTGTTTAACTTTTATACGTTTATTTGGTAGACTTGACTATATGTTTAAACGGTATGGTAAGTTTCTATTTGAGAATTAAAACATGTTTTAATTTTTCAATTTTGACTAAATTGTTTACATCTTTAACAGTTTTAACAGATATTACTACAGACGAAGATAACTGTAAGTGTTATCGAAACGTGTTTATCAAACTGTTGTACTTATGACAGGCTTAAGCTTGTGTTTCCGTGCTTTGTAAATTCATTGTGCTACTTAATGTCTTAAATCTATTATCGTTTATTGAGAATGGTAACTATAAATGTTCTCGAAACGTTAAAATACGTGCAAAATGTAAATAGAATATATACGTTTTAATACTAAGGATAAGTATCTTAATTAGTTGTGGTAATCGTGAAAGTTTAATTTTCATATTGAAGTTACTTAATTAACTCAATAAACGCAAATTCAGCCGTTAAAATGTGTTAAACTCCCCTGTTTAGATACAAATTTAAGACACGCGCGCAATCGGCAAAAAGGTTGATAATCTTTAATTATACACACAAATATTCACTATTACTATTTCAAGTTTCGTGTTATTGGAAGAGGTCTGGTACGATACTCTAAGTTGGATAAGACGAATATTCTAAACTCTCGAACTTTATTACGTTAACGTCCTAGATTAATTAGGAGTAGCATTCACTATGTATTGTCTAATGTTACTCTTCTAATGTAAATTAGATTAATACGCCCTTGAATGTAGGTTAACGGTAGTGTTAATATAATAAGAAGCACGTTAAAGAATTTTTGAAAGCTGAATCCAGGGGCTCTAGAGAACGTTACACAGCGTCTAAGCGTTATGAACAAATTATTCCTTAAATTGCGTAGATTATGTACATACCGCTTAAGCTGAAGCATCGTTTTGGAAATAAAGTTAGAATATTTATTATATCTAAAAAATGCATACATTATCCTTCTTTTCATATCTTAATCAAAATTTAATATGTAGGAAATGGGAAATTGTATATTTCAGAGTTTATCATATGAATCTTTTATGCACATTAAGTAAAAAAAAATAACCTACTTCGTCATATGCATCAAGGATAATATTCTAAGACGTTGAGTTTAAGACGAACATTATGCATCATAAAAAAGTTATATTAAAAACGAGTTTATAACATTATATGGTAACCATTTATTTAAGAATTGAGAGGCAGCAGTTTTCGTACGAAAGTAGACATGCGATTGATAGAGCTTTAATTTTATTTAATTCTCATCACCTAAAAGTAGTATTTAATTTCAAACGTCTAAAAAGTATCAAAGGAAGTTAGTATGTGATAGAACATAGGTAATTTGAAATATTCCTTTGAAGTATCCTTTGTAGACACGTATAGGTCTGTAAAATGAGGAAAGAGGTATATGTCAGGTACTTTATTCAAATATCGATCTTTTGAGTTAGCATATCCAGGATCATGTTGCTTGATACTCGTGTCGTTCCATAAACCCGTTAGCATTTCCTGCTTTAACCTCCAAAGATTCGACACCTTATTTGAAATATAATACAACTGACTCATCCATTACCTTATTATGCTTAGAAATGATTAGAAAAGCGAGATTTATTTTTCCTTTCACATTCTTTTAAACGCGTTTGTAACAGATAAATTTATATTTATGTGAGCTATTTAACGCCTGTGTTGAATTTAAAATAAAATGGTTTGTTTTCCCAAGATCCCGTAACAGAAACTTATTTAATCCGGAAAACGCGAAAGCAGAAATATTTTTGTGCTACTTTAAGTCTCCGCGAAAAGTTACATGGGAAAAAGCAATTGCATTGAGCACACCTTAAGCTTACGTGTTTGAAATAGCATTCGGTGTCTTTTGAGCTTAGGCTTAAACAACATGCCTGGATTTAACATCTAAAATACAAATTTACTTTCTCTATTTATGGCTCGATTTATGTAAGTAGGTAACTAATTCTTATCACTTTGTTTTTGTTTCATTTAGTTGATTGGATGTCCTATTGAGAATAATTATGTTATCCATAATATGCACCTAATTTAACGTTTCTATTCTACTTTATGTTAGCACCTAATTGTATGCGTGATATGACTGAAATTAGTATTATACTCGCACACTTTGAATTTTTATTTAACTTCACACCAGGTTCTCTCATTGCAATATGTTACGTGTTAGTGGTTTCAGCATTTTATTTTGGAAATTTTATATAAGGGTTTACATGCAAGTGTGGTATTGAATCTTGTACTACCACATTTTGTAAAATATCACAATTTTATTGTAAGACATTTCTTAGCAGACTATTCCGCATATTTCGCGAATTTTGACAATAAAGATATTATCGCACACCAATTTCCAACAGGTTCATATGTTTATCATAACGTCGACACTACATGTTATAACTGTTATGAACATTAATTGGTTCCCCCTTTAAGTGTCTGCTGCAAGACACTCTCGTGTTTATTTTCAATTGAAATATTTAGTGTGTCTAATGTACCTCTAGTCTCACACCACGAAGTGTGAAACCTATCCACATTCCATGCTTACGGCCGCTTAACCTAAACGTTCTGGATACCTGAAGAACCTCGAGGTATCAACGTTAATGCTGTCTTGATTTAGTGCAGTTAACTTACTAAATTCCTTCCATACAACTTCAGAGCACGAAGGTTCCTACTAAAATCGGTTGAGACATTTTTTTGAAACGTCTTTCCATTTTTAACTTTCGCTTTCATCGTTCGCGCTCGCTTACAATTATATATGGATGAAAAATTACATCTTGTGATTATTTGGTTAAACATTGGTAATTATTAGTAAGTTTCCAGGCTTAATGGTGTAACAAAGATTGATAGAGCTAGTAGCGCCGATTTGATACGATTTGCTGTCACATGCCGTTAATTGTGAAATTATAAATTATTTGTCCATACGGTACATCCGAAATGTACGTCCGAAACGCACAATTGTTTGGAAATCTTTTTTATTTTGTCTTTTGTTGAGTATTTAAAAGAATTCGACATTTTTACAAATAAGTAGTGGCATTTAGTATCTTTTTTCTAAAACAAAGATAAAGCTTCGGTTGTCTATCAAGTTTTGATGAAAGTTTAAAAAAAAACTAAGATGTGATTTACATATTGGTAACGATTATTAGTGAAATCCTGTAACTAATTTAAGAGGAGAAATCAATTAGTTTATTTGTAAATAAGAGGAGTTTGTAATTTTAGAAATATCGTTAAATTTAGTCGTTTACGTTAAAATCGCGTCGTGGTAACGCATTAAAATTGTTACTTTGTATTTAAAATCAGTGCAGAAAGCATATTTCGCTATGTTAGGCGACGATTTGTCGGAATTTTTCGATAAGATTTTTTTTGGGTTTAAACAAAAAGGTCAGTCTTTAGGTACGAGGCATTAACGTTTAGAGGCGCTTGGAATTACTTAATTTACGAGATATTGGTTACACAGATATGGTTGTGAGATGTTTTGGGTGATGTAATTTTTCCGACGGTCTTCGAGTTTAATTCGTTTTGGCGCAATTACACAATTCAAGTAATGAAGTGTCTACATTAAAGGGTAGCCAGGGAAGACTGACGTCTTTTTTTTGTTTGCAATTATCGCAATATACGCGAAAGGGGGTAGGGTAGAAGGTTGGAACAAGTTATACCATACCGAGTGTGTATCGAACATTACCGTAGGAGTAGCCTCCGCTTCCAGTGATTGCGGATAATATCGAGTTTCGCCACATCCTTGAGTTATTTTATCGTTGTGTTTTTTTGAAGTGCTTAGCCTCTGTTCTTTTGACCTGCTATAACGTATTCTGTGTATGCGGTTTAATTTAACGAGTTCCTGATTAGGAGGTAGTTTCACGTATATTGTGCAGCTCAAACAGATAAAGTACAAACTTGTAGTATATAATGCCGCTTTAATTAAGTGCAGAATAAATGGATTAACGTCAATGAACGCTTTGTAAATAACTCAATGCTCGCCAGTACGGTTAGACATTTGTGCATTCACTATAAATCAGATGAAAAATTAGGCACTTGTGTGCTTTTTGGTTACACTAACTGTCGTAAATTTAGTTCCAGTAATTATGAATAGAAAGTTATCGTTGGTGAAATATTATTTGGAGAACGTTACGTTACCGTAGATATTCACAGGATCCCGTATCGAATCAGTACCTGGTTGATCAGCTGCACGATCTATTATATTGTAGTCCAGAGGAAGGAGAGTATTCTATTGTTGGTGTTAATTAAGATAAACTTTTTTTTTATTCCGCTGGTGATAACAATAAAGTGTCCTTTTTGGATTTATGTTGAGGATGCATTCGCTTGCTATCGTGTAGATTACTGTAGAAAAATCCTTCAGGCAATTCAGAAACAAGCATATTCATTCATATGGTTTATTTGTTAATATTTTGATTATGTTACCGATATCTTTATTTCCGTTATATTGAGTAAAAGGTAGTTATTGATAGTATGACCTTGCAAGCGCTGACTGAATTTGATTATTATTTTTAGCTTTTTTGTTTAGGACTGCGAGACTGTACTAAAATTTAATATGTAAATGCACTAATATATGACCACTGTTAAAGTTTATAACTGTTTTATTAAGTGATTGGAATTTATTGTGACTTCATCCTCCAAGCCTACAATTCTGCCGACGTAAAGTAATACATTGAAAGACTAGATGTTTTTGAAGACTTGTAGTAGATTGAATCATTTTTTTAAGAAATTTCGAGTTAAATAATTTTACAGCGCCAACCTCCATTTATCGCTCATTTAGTTTGTAATCAAAGTTTCAGTAAGCTTTGACGTAATGACTAATGAGAATGTCTCGAATTGGGCGTTCGTTTTTTTTTCATTTTGTTAATCAGTCACTTTAAAGGAGATTTTAGATTATAAAGGAACGTAATTATGAAGTAAAACGGTCATTGACCGGTTAGATGTTTGTTATTTGTGCATATGAAAGTTTTGCGAGTAATCGCAAATTTTTGAAGCTACTTTTATAGGAATGATCTGATCAGTTGTCAATTACATGGAGTTGCCAAAAGGTAAGCAGTTTGTTATTAGTTTGAGAATGAGATGTGTATTTTCCCAAATTTAAGTATTACATCTCGATCTTGTCGCTTAATAAATTTTAGGGTTTTATAAATTTTCGATCACGTTTAGTTTGGGGGTAACGTATTTTTTTGTTTTAAATTTAATAATTAATTATGGTTTTGATCAGGTATCTTTGGGTATTTGAGCCAAGATTTTAGCGCTAAGTTTGTCGAAAGGTTTAGTGAGTTTTGGGTTTTATTATCGCGTTTTTCGGCTTTTACATAAATTTTATTGATGTTGAGCGTAAATGTTGATGGAGTAAAATTTTAGTAGAAGTGAGGGTTTTATTTTGAGTGAACATTATGGTTTCATGTTCGGATATTATAATATATAGTTCATGACGTTTCCCGCTATAAACGTATTTAGTTGGTGGCGCCTTTTTGACATTTTGCCCGATGTTGACGTTTTTAGAGTTGTGACGAGTGCCCTTTAACAACATAAGGACCTCGTCCACACCAGTGAGCTATGATGTACGCGCAATTGCCTTTACGGGCGGGATGCTTTAATGAATATCTGGCCTGTAACATTAGTAACTGTTTTATAAAAAGAAAAATTTACGACCTCGCCGACACAACTAATATAGAGTTGCACATTTCCCGTAATTTGTCACTCATATACGTATATAGCCATTCGTGCTATTTGTGATATGAGCGACGCTCATTCGAGCTCAGTGATGACACGATCTGATTAGCAATTGAGAGGTTATATGTTGATTCCCGCTACAGTCTATGCGAGGTTAGTTCAGGGAGTTTTCATCATACTCATATAGAGGCATGATCACTGCACCTACGCATTTCATGTGCGACTATTTAGGTGAATAACGGAGTAGTAACTTCCCCCTCAGAACTCTAACTCCGTTTTTTCCGATCCTACCGTGACCGCACACATTCTTAATGTCACCATGCATTCATATATAATGTATGGATACATGGTAATTCAGGTTTAATCTTGATAACTTGAGGAAGCGATAAAACACATGCAAATAATAAGGATTAGCCTTGTGAACTATAATCCTAGAACGCTTTCCTACCATAGATAAATGACGCCAAAATTTCTCCCAAACCAAAATAGGTACGATTTCCAACTTTTGCAGACGCACTACTGTCGACACAAAAAGGATATGTACTTGAGTTTCAATGTGAAGTAAAATATAACTAATTTAGAAGTTATTTTAAATTAAGTAGTGCCCTTTGAAGTTGGTAAAAGCATTGATAATTGTGCTTTTACGTCAAAATTAAAATCGCCACCTCATTAGTGTATGTTGTATGCATATATATATATATATATATATATATATATATATATATATATATATATTATAGTAGTGACGTAAAGCGCATGTATCAACGCTTTAAGAATTTCAAAGTGCACTACTTAACCTGAGATAGCTTCCAAATTAGTTATAATTTACTAAAAATATAATTATTACGTTTGTTTTACTAATAATTAGTATTATTGTTAAGGTTACACTCCCGTGACAATTTACAGAATATCTATCAAAAATCTGGCAACGCCATTAGTAAGTAGGTATATAATTTAGTATATCATAACAATTTCAATGGTCACCGGTATTCCAAACACGATAAAGTATCAAAATTTTTGAATGTGCATTGCTACGCCTGCGCAGTAAGGAAGCCATTCTCCTCATAATGTAGGGTTTACATAAAATTCTAGCGTAACAATACAAAATATACAAATATATGTATATATGTATATATATATATATATATATTTGAGATGGTTAGAAATAGGCATAATAAAGGGGCCAGAGTTTATCGAGCTTGAATTCCATATAGTATGCAAGTTTAAATAAAATTGAAGAAGTATACAGTTCGTTTTCAAAGAAAAAATAGTTACGAGTGTAAAAATATGGTTTTGATGTAACAAAACAGGCTTTCTGGGGTATGCACAAGGTTGTTATATTCATAAAAGCAATGAGCTATACCAGTAGCATGTGAGAAAGGTCAACACGATTCATATTAGTGTGTGCGATTAGTTTCGATTTACATATTTGAGTAATTTCACATTTTAATCAATTAATTTAAGCATTTTAAACACATGACAGATATTGACCACATGAAGTACGATAATTCTAATATGTAGAACATGTATAGTAGTAGGTATAATACATAAACTCTATGAACTATAAAAAAGGGTTATGGTACGAACACAGTATATTAGTAATTCACAGACAAAGTGTTCAAAACGTGCATAAGAGGTGGTAGTGACTTAGAAACATAACTAAGAACATAAACAACATTTGTGCAGCGTGATATTTAATATATATTTAGAAATTGTATACAAAATTTGACAAAAATGTGTTAACAATATGGAAATGTAAAATGACAAAATTAAGAACTATGGAGTACAAATAAACAGTAATTGTGTTAGAGACAGATATAAGAACACATTAGATGAACGTTTCAAGTGATTTAGACGTTTAAAACGCAACTTAAAAGTTATTTATATTAAGTTAGGTTAAGTACTATATTTAAGAATTTTACAAATTTATAGTTTTTATAGGATAAGTTTAGAATAAATTATAAAAACATATAATAGTTGGTTTCCTCATTTTCACAAAGAAATTAACAATAAATATGTAATCTAAACATAAAATTAGAAAAGTTGTGTTAACTAGATAATTATAGATTATAGATATGAAAGTGGAAATTTTGTCAAAACTAAGTAAAATGAGTTGAAATAGGTGTATTCTGATATAGTTTCTTATGTAGGATTTGAATATGTAATTAGTTTAGTTGTAAAATGTAAAATTTGTTAGATATTAGTAAATTTAGGTTGTAAGTTGTCAAAACCTAAATCTTTGAAGCGAAATAGGACTTGTGAGGTGTCTTTTTATGCGGAAAGTTGCCATGATTCCAAATTTGTATTTAAAAAGCAAATCCGATATGATTTAAAAAAGATATAGCATAATTTATGTTTTAGTTAATTTAACAATTTTGTTTAGACCAGTTAGATACTAGGATCTTTTGTGTGTAATGTAGAAAAAAATTAAAAATTTGGCATCCAGGAGAAAAGTATAAAAGGAATTACTCCTGATTTCTCACTCTCTTCCTTTTTGCTCTTGCATTCTCTTGCTTTTGTAATTTTTTGTGACTAACAAGTCATAGTGTTAGTGTTGTTTTTGTTAACATGTAAGTTACAATTTTCGTTAACATTATCGGATTTGAAACGAGATCAACGTAGAGTTGAGATCTCAGAAACAATTGTTTTAACCTATAACAAAACTAGAACTAAGGTTATCGATTATAATTGTCGATAACATTGTAATTGTTTCATTTCAAAATCGTGTTTAAACATCGGGTGATGTGCATTTTTTTTATGTCAATAAAATCCTTCAGTTATTTTGGATTTGATGTTTATTTTGTTGAAAGTGAGAGATTATAAAATAAATTTAAAAGAAAAGTGCAAGTAAATATAAAAATTGATATAAAATTAAAATACAAGATAAATTCGAAAAATTATTAAATATTTAAACCAACATTTAAATACACAAATAAAATAAAGTGCTTGTCTGAAAGTATATGAGCATTTTAAGTACATCGTATTTACCACGAGAAAGAGTATTCAGCAATTATTGGATTTGGATGAAGTTATGGAATATTAAGCAGCACCATTTTGAACAGCAAGGTAGTATCATCGAAACATGGAAAGAAGTCTACGCCCAATGTTTTAATATGGAACAAGCTAACGTGACCATTATTTGGAAATTGCAACAACTCATGTGAGTTAAATTTTTCTATCGTAACCCTATTGCATTGATTTTTTTTTTGATGTCCTGTATTTATTTTTTTTTGATAATGTTTGTGCGACAACATGTATTAATATCTGAAAAGTCAATGAACCGGTGTAATTATAAAAATTAAAAATTTTACTTTAAACAAAATCAAAATTGTATTCACTAATTTTAGATCCTTTGATAAAATTTTTGACAGGCTGCATTTAATTAATTTAGTAAGGACTTGCGTAATTTGTGCAAATTCCAACAAAGTCTGTTTCACATTGAAACTACTAATTACAAAATACAATTTAGTTATTAATATGAATATTTCCTGGTGTAAAATAGAAATTTCTTTTGATTTTATGAAAAAGATTTTGATAAGATTTACATTTTTTTAATTATTTAAAAAGATTAAAGTTTATTTATTTTATTTGCCAACAATCATTTAAAAGTAATTGAACCCTATCCCCAAAGAGATACTGAGTTAGTTCGGAGCATTCTTTAGTAAACTCCAAGTATACACTTATAAACAATATCAATTTAATTAAATAATTTTCACGATATTTAGTAAATTAGTAAATTTTTCAAAAGGTTTATCTATATAATTTGTGACGAAAACCTGAATACTGAAAGATACCTAAATATTCTGGAAACTAATCATTTAAATTTGCCTGATGACGAACCTTTGAAAGAACGAACTAATATATATATATATATATATATATATATATATATATATATATATATGCGAATGTGATTGGTTCGAATTGATAGCGATAGTAATGACGAATTGTTGAAATTGAAGCGAACAGAAATCTGTGGCTATAGTGTCTAAAAGCGTAGAAAAAGATGTCGTACCCCAGACGTAAAGTTCTATGAGAAGAGATAAACTACCACGTTTGTGAGTGTAAGCCACATAAAACATAAGAAATTTAACTGAAGGACAGTTTTTCTAAAATTTACGTAAATGGGTTTTAAAAAAATGTTTTCAGAACCAACATTAAGGGCTATTAAGGTAGCACTAAAGAGGAGAATGGTTTTAAATATTATCGTAGGACTAGTTTATTGTGTTTGAAGTAGAGGACTGGGACAAGATTGAGTAAAAAAACCTTTTGTTTTAGTAAACAAAAGGAACCTTTAAGTAGTCGGAAAATTTTTAAAGAGGCTTCTGATTGTTAAATTGAACTTGTTGGAGAACAAGATATTATCAGCTTATTATCACTTGGAAGGCGGTTTCGTGGAAAATTTTAGTTTAGCGAGAAAAATCACATCACATAAGCATTTGGTAGTTATGTCTGATGTTTAAGGATTCTAACTGGAAACAGTATAACATTTTATATATATATATATATATATATATATATATATATATATATATATATAGGAATGCTAAGTCTAGGACAACGAGAAGAATCAGACAAAGACCAGGAAGCACTTACCTTTGTCGGAAGAAGTGACAGTCTCCATTAAGGTCACCATCGAAACCAGTTTCATTCGCTACAAATTCAGATTTTTACATGTCTGTTCTATCTATTACCAGAAAGAGTGATGGAATTATGTAGGGCTAGAAATATAACGAAGAGAGAATTATTCCAATCGGCTGTGGACATATTTAGAATAAAAGCGTTATTATGGTTCAGAGCAATGAGCCGGTTAGTGAATAGTTGGAACGGTTTGGTAATACGAATAAGGGAAGAATTTCAGCCTTAAAACTGTAATGAGCCCCTATTCGAAAAAAATAAGAGAAGGGCAGTGGAATTAGAAGAGAATAGTAATTTATAGGACAGTAACGTCAGCCATGTTTGGGAAACTGACAGTTACCGTACCCAAATAAGGCCAATTATGTATTCTCATTGCACTAGAATCAATTAGGACTAGAACTAAAATTGGTCAGGCATTTAGTACACTGATGTCAAAGATTAGAGCTGATTAGGGATCAGTAAGGCGATCCTTTATAAAATGCCACGATGTTACAACATTACGACGGATGGAAAGAAGCACACATCCAATTCGGTTGATATCGCACACCACAATTTCGGGTTTCCAGGACACACGACAATTGGATGCTAAAGCTTAAAAGGAGATACTGCTAGTGCAAGACGAAAGACGCGATTAAAAATACTGGGAACTTCTAGATTACCAATGAAACTTAAAGACAGAGTTAAAATTATAGTAGTGCTAATAAAACCTGAGCTACATCACTGCTTAATCTTAGGATCTCCTGCAAATAATTGGAGTAGTAACGGTTGCTGACGAATGGTACTTTAGCGACGATAAATATAAATGAACATCTGTATGAGCAGTTGCACTTGAAGTATGAGTGGAAAAGCAGCAGCTACAGCCGCTGATGGAGGACCTATATAGAGGCGATGCAGAGGGTGATGTTGGGGTGTGCGATAATCACTCAGAATGTTATTAAACCCACCGCCAACTAAATAATGAGATTATCACGTCTCAACAGTAATGCAGAAACACACCAGCGACAAGTTGGGAGAGATGCTAAGGTTTCTGTCATAATGGTATGTAAGATACCTGTTCTGTTTTCTGCGTAGATAATAGAAAATTAAACGCAGTTATCAAACGTGACAGTTATTCGATAGTAATGGTCTAGAAAACGTTGGATGAACTGTGCACCGTACCGTACCTATTAAAACATGGTTACCCTTAATTTAGCCATAGCGCGAAAAACCCACCAATCGCATTCATTCCATTTCCAAGGAGGAAAATTAAAATCTACGGTAACCTAGGTTTCTGTAGGTTTTAATCTTCCTTTTTATTTCCATTTTTTAGATATCACCCTGAAAACAGAAGTTCGAATGTGATTGGTGGGTTTTTCGGACTATGGCTAAATTTAGGGTCATAATGTTTTAATGAGTACCGTACCTGTCCAGCTTAGATGGTATCTCTACTTTCTGGTGGATACAGGCGGAAGAGGCATCAAATTAATATATCACATCATTTGTGTCTAATCATGGAATATTTCAGTTCTTCAGAATGCCAGTTACGCTGCATAACTCCACTGCAACATGGCAAAAAGTTATAGATCAGGTTATGACGTACTCGTTGTCACGAAAACATCTAATACCAACTACAAATAATGACTGCGGTCTTTAAAAGACTACAATTGGTAAATGTCACTACAAGTTATGGGAAATGCTAGGTTTACAGTTTTACCTGATAATGTTACTTGTAGTGCAAATACATCTTGGGTTACACAAAACCCTTCGATGCTTGTGCAAATTGTTAACATTTTGTACCATAACCATATTTATTATTCCCATGACTGTACTATACAGTAGAGTAATCGTACAACATCCCTCTATAGCTTCAAATAGAAAATAATAGGTTGTAGTAACAAATACCGTGAGAACATTAATTTATGTGCAGAAAAAATTACTTTCCACTGCCCATGAAATCAGACTTTACTTCTAGTTACTTTAACAATATTTTGGAGTTGGCTAAATTAAATAACCTACATACTTCAAAATTGTTTGTAATGTTTATTTTAAATTAATGTTTCCTTTCATTTGTTGTACAAGCTTACAAACAGATGAACGCGATATAATAACAATAATAATTTGTAATGTTTTGTTAATTATCTTACAATTTTAGGATATAATAGTAATAAAATCTACATTAATTTAACAGTTAGAGTATAATGGATTAAAAATAAAGTGGCATTTTAGTTTTAAATTATTTGCTCTATATGACCTCCATTATTTTGTAAGCAAGCATATATTAATTTTTTCATATTGTTAAACACATTTTGTAACTGGTCTTGAGTAATGTCTCGAATCACAGCTGTAATTGCATTTTTTATATCATCTATAGTATGCAAAGCTGTCTTATATACCATATTTTTTAAGCGCGCAAACAAATAATAATCAAGTGGCGTTAAATCGGACGATCGTGAGGGCTATTAGCTTCTGCCAATAATTCACCATAGAACTCCTCTAAATATGCACGAGTTAATGCTTCAGTATCAGCAGTTGCATTATCATATGATACCGTCGTGCTTTTTAATCATCGTGAAGTTGATTTATTATTGTATTTAAAAATAATCTGTAACGTTCAGCTGTAAAGGTTTCATAAAAAACTACTGTACCTACTATACGTCTTCATGACATGGCTGCATAAACACCAATTTTTATAGGATGCAAATACAAATTCACCAGGAGCCTCATGAGACCAAACCCTATAATTTTGTGAATTTATGTAACCCGTTAGATAAAACCTCACTTCATCACCAAAAATTGATATATCTAGCATTCCGTCATTCTTCAAATTATTATTAAACCGCCGACAGTAGCTCATGCTCGAAATCAGGAGGAAGTAATTCATGCATTACAGCTACTTTCCATGGACCATAATGTAACTTCTGTTTAAGTACGTTTGTTGCGATAATTGCCGTAAATCATCCACAACATTTTCAGTTAAAACAGATCTATATCCAGATGATTTACCCTTGTCAACACTGCGTGTAGTTCGAAACTGTTCGGTAAGTCTGCGAATATGTATGTTTAAATTGTCGTAATCAAATTCATTATTAGGGAAATACTACTTCCTCTATACACAGAGCAACTGAATCCATACATTCACCATCTTCATTTTGCTGCTCTTTTCGAAAATAATATTCCAAAATAAATTGGTTTTCTTGTAAAGAGTAAGCCATTGCTTAATCTAAATAGTTTACAGTTAGGTTAAAGGGTTACTTCTTTTTTATGCTGTACTTACTTATTTTAAACGTTTTTGTAAACAACGAATCTTAAGAAATACTAATTAAACAATAATAATAAAGAAAATGAACGTATAATAATAATACAAAACACCAAAAATGACTCTCTCAGTTCCCTAACGTATTAAACTAAAAATATCAAATACGTAAGATTAAGCTGCTAATTTCATGGTATGGATTAAAGTTTTGATATTTCTAGTGGAAGCTAATATCGTCTGGACATCTATTTATGCTCTCATTGTAGATACTACTAATTCTAATTTAATAACTAAGGGGTTGCGTTGTGTTAAGTGTTTACATTGACATTTATGCAATTTTGACAGTGTTACCAACCCGAAAACAATGTAGTTTGCGTATCGTAATGAATCACACTTCGATACGCAATTGACGTCACTCGCATATCGTAATAAAAGCATTATGAACACAAAATATAAAAATATATTCATTCATAAGATTAATTATTAAGTAAACGCAATTGGTTACAATTAAAATCATCATAGATTGTTATGCCAGAATGACTTACTCATAAAAACGAATTTACGAAAAGGTGCAATTTTTTTAAATCACGTATTTCTCTGTAAAATCCGCAAGGCATCAGTCTTATATAAAAGTGTTTTTGATTTAATATGATTCTTAAAAACCTATTCACGTAGAAAAGACGTACCAATATAAAAGAATTTAAGATTTTGATTGTTTAAATTCACCATTTAACAACTTAAATACGATTTAGACATTTAAATTACTGTTTTTACTCATATGCATCGTAATGCGAAAAAACGAAAATGTTGAGCTTAAACGTTTTAGGAATGTTCTATAACATTGAAATATTAAGTATAAAGTTAAAAGAAAGAACAGGAATTAAATGGAGTATATTAAAAAATTTGTCCAATGAGAAATGAGAGAATATGGAAAGCAGTGCCGCTGCCAGCTTGACAATAGTAGGCAGATGTTTTACACGGGATCTATCATCGTACAAAGAGATATGAGAAAAATGAGTGAAAGGTTTGTAATTCAAGAAATAAACATAAATGACAAAGTGTACCTTGCAATTTCGAGTGAAAGTGATGCAAGTATTACGAGCTTTAAACATTTTAATTGCAGCTGTAACTGTAATCCTCAGTAAAAGTAAAAGTTAAATGTCAACAGAATTCTTACAATATAAAAACGCAATAATTATATGATCGAAAAGCCTAGTACTGAATGGTATATTATTGTTCATAATGATTAATAACTAAATCCTTAATAGATTAAATATTATTAAATCGTTAAGTAAGGAAGTGATAGCTTTACAGGAACTGAAAATAACGTACAGTTCCTATTATGAGATGTTTGAAAGAAGGTAATCCCATTTGCTGTTTCAAGCCTGTCTCGCCTAGTATTTGGTTTTTGTGATAACAAGATTATGGTGATTCTGCAATGAAACAAATTTAAGTTACAGCGTTTGATTAAAATGTGTACATAAATATTTGAACGTCGATGTTTTTGAGGTACAGCCGCTTTAATTGCAGTACTGAATGACGTATTCTACTACGTGTGAGATAGTATTTGTACGTAGATTTTTTAAATTATATCTATGAATGTTATGATAGTGATGATTGCAAGGTACTCTGTGTATAATATATATATATATATATATATATATATATATATACATATATTTTCTGCCGTAGTATAGTTTCTCAATCCTTTAGTGTTAAGTAATTATCATTATCGTTTAAGAAATAAATCGGTGGACGACAATTTGCACTTGAGTCATGCACGTCGCAGTGTCATCAGTTTTATCATGTTGAGAAATATGGTGCAATATGATGGAGAGGAAAGGAAGCTGTTTTTTGCGCGGTTAATTGCGCGGGGAATTCTCGATCTGACTTTTGTGAGTAAGAGATGTGATCTGTGAGCTTGGGGATGTACCTTTTTCGAATACCTGGAGGGCCGAACTTTTGGAGAACTTGTTTTCAAGTAAAAGCACCCGTTTGATGGATATTTGTGTAGACTTTCATCCCTTCTGGTTATTCTGAAGTCACAGACGAACATTTCACTAAGTGATGTGTTTATGTTTAAGTGCATCTTAGTGGTGGATCTTGGTCGCGCTTAAAGGGGATTTATATTACCGAATGAAACCGTTGTGAAGGCACAACGTTTCGTTTTCCCTGTAAAAGGAATCAGCTGCAACAGACCAAAGTCTCACTAAATAATTTGTAAATAGACCTTTTTTTCCCATTTTAATAATTAAAGAGACTTGTAAATAGAGCTACCGATTTAATTGAACATTACAGTGTGTAAATATCTCGTGTGTAAAAGCTACTCGTTTTGTGTCCATAAACTATATAACGTCATGACCATTCAGTATCATACAGTTTTTTTTTTAGTTTTACTAAATATTTTGTGCTGTTTAACGTAACCGATTAGAGGAACTTTAAATGAAGTTTATCTAGTTTATGCCTTTTAGTTTGGAGTTCAATTAATGACAGATCCTTGAAGATGAGTAGTACTTAAAATTGAGTTAATGAGATTTAAGCGTAACATTTAACTTTCATTATTTTTTTTTTATTGTGTTTGAATTATTTTGTTCACAAGCGTTGGGGGTAACGTAATGAAATATAAAGTTAAAGAAGTCATTGAAAGTCAACAGTTGATTTCCGCCCACGTTATTTTGGTATTTGAGCGTGTGAATATTTTTAAGATTTTTTCTAGAGCTAAAGTTTCGAAGCATCTCCGACGCGCACGTGTAGGTAACCAACTTAAGGTGAGTGAGATCTTTTGACTGTTGAAGGGTGATTTATCTACGTGTGCCCCGGGTGTATTCTTACCGATTCCATCTTAGTAACAGTCTGGCGCCATTTTATTTAACTTTATTCTGATTATGACGCATCCTTATTTGCGACTTTCAACAATACGACTAACCACCTTCAGTATTTTTAAATACAAAAACACGCCCACGCCATCTGTACCAGCGAGCTAGTCCGGTGCACTCTAATTATCTGTTACCTGCCGATTTAGTTTCATTTTCGACCGTAACATCTGTAGTCATTAGTAAGCATTGGATTTTTATGAAATTTCATGTACAATTTTCTTGAGAATTAGGATTATTACGTTTTATGATACATATGTTTACTGAACGCCATAAATTAACTTCATATTTCAACAGAAAGTTATAACATTTAGTACTCGAAACCCTTCAACAGGTAGAATTTATACTGACATTAAGCATACATTGCAATTGGGTTGGTTTGGAGTAAACACAACGCTATTATGTCACGAGTGAACGCGAAGTCAAAACATCCACCGATTTTATTTGTTTGTGCAAATATGCCATACCAAAAATTAGAGAAGCCGCAGTTCAAATTGTTTTTAGAAAAAAGATACTAATCGATGTATACCGAACGAATCTATCCTAAGAAAAGATATGAACAAACTGTAGAAAGTATTCGGGCTGATATTGACTGAGGAAACCTCGGTCATGGGTTCAAGTCCCGGTTCAGGTATGGACGTCTTGTATGTGTATAGTGGTTGGACAAACCTCGCCCACTATAAGACAAAGAAAATAAAAATAAAAATATAGGAACCAAATACATTTGGTACCCAGCATTGTTTTGGGAAAACTAACACCAAGTAAAGGTATAATCCTACACCTTTTAGCATGTAAGATGTTGGCAAAGCAATTATACTTTAGGAAGAAATGCTGATTCACAAATACGGTTTTACCTAACAGAAGTTAACCAAGCTATTAGTTAGGTTAAAATGAACACAGTACTACACAACTGCACCGCTCACATCACAGTCAGTGTTAAATCGATGTAAAACGTGGTTAGGTGCTCCTTTTTTTGCTGCAGGAAATGTTTCCATCACCAAAGAAATAATAGGTTGAGTCAATAATTCTTCTTCTTTATGTATACAATTAGGTCAACAAGCAATGGCTGCGGAGGTTGTTATTGAAAGATTAGCCTACATTATGACTAACTAGCGAAAATTATAAAATAACGGATAGTACTGGCATTTCTTTAAAACAAAATTCTCAAGTGGAAGACGATTTTTGCAAAAAACTCTTTTTGGGTATTGGTAAACAAATAAAAAGTGTTTTAAAAATAATCTAGGATACACATGTATAAGTTTTCTTAAAATATGATTTTTTTATATTCTTCATCATTTTGTCTTTTCTGTATATTTCGGTTTAAAATCTGCAATTTTATTAGGTACTTCATCGCAATGTTTTTCATAAACAAACAAAATACACCCACGTACCACACAAAATTATAACACCGAACGCGTTTCGATAGCTACGCTGTCATCATCAGCGGTCGACTAGTACGGTATTGTGTTAAATAAGTTCAGTAATCGAAACACCTTTTAATATCAATTCAGTAGTTTTTCATGTAACAAAAATGGCTGCTTGGTCAGTATTTTAGTTAATGATTTTACATATTTGAGACCGTTAATCAATTATGTCAGCTTTTAAAAGTATATGAAATTAATTTTTAATATATAAAGTTTGTGAAGGAATAGATAAGAAGGCGCCACTGGTTTTTCTTGCGGTTAAACAAAAATTATTCAATAAAAATTTGTTGTTTAATGCAACTCACCCCGATCGACCGTCCACGGATCAAAGCATGGTAAGCAGAGTTGAGGAGAAATTTCGGGAGTTTGGACATGTTCGGGATATGAGAAAATCTGGTTGAAAGCGATAAGTAAAGCATATTAGTTACACATTGTGTTAGCCCTAATACCACCATTACCGACAAGGCTAATAATATTAGTGTGACGCGATCTACTGTGCATAAAGTGTTGAAAAGACAGAAATTCAATCCCTACAAGATACGCTTACTTCACGAGCGAAAGGAATTGTGTGAACAAATACAACAATTATGTTATGTAAGGCCGATTGTTTAAAAGGAATCCCCACTCCAATAACGTTGTATCTGGATTTTCGTGAAATCAGCTAAAAGATTGTCAAAAAAGGCAGGCATTCCAGATTCTAATAAGGGCGATCTTAGAACAGTTCAATGCGCGTCTGAAGTATTGCGTATATTTTGAGCATGTAAAACGTCTAATTTAGATTCTGTTAAAGTACCATCGTCTAGATACCACATATTAAGATTAGATTTAAGAATTTCTAGGACACAATGAATGGACAAACTAAATATGGCTGAACCAAAAATGTCGCCTTGTTGGCAGCCAACGCAAGATTGTATAGTACGTCCATTACAAAATAATTTTGATGGCTTAGAGTAACACTGCCAGAGATACGGATAAAGGTTAGGAATTATATCTTTGATCCTATCACACAAAACGTCGCGTTCAACTGAATTGAAAGCATTTTTGACATATAATTTCAATAGAACTACATAGAATTCAAGTAGACAGGATAGAATTGTACGTTTTTCTTGCAGCTTTTTTAAAGTAATGTTATCGTTGGGAGCAAGAGTGTCATTATATGACAGAATTTGTACATCATTTCGAATTTCTCCGTCACTAACCTTGCTGCTCTTGATTCTGAGGTGGGATTCCTTCTTACATCTGACGGTAGCAAATGAACCGATACATTAATTTTTTGTGGCAAGGAAGTGTTCTTATTAACTTCCTTTGTAGTAACATGAATGCATGCAAATACAAACAGTTCTTCCCATAGAAGAACTGTTAATTACAGTTGCAAGTTTATTGTCCACAGGATGAATAGTAGATTTTGGTACTCTTTTAATTAATCTGGTGTTGGTTTTTAAGTTACACAATCTTTCCGTGAAGTCATCTTGTGAAAATGACCGATGGTCACCCGGAGGTTATGATGATGTACTATAGCATTGGAAAACATTTTAGGGACCTATGTAATTCGTGTACTAGAGGTTTGCTGTTCATGATCTCGGGTTTTACTGTTAGCATTACGAGCTCTGGCTACTGCAAGTGGTAAATCTTTGTCCTCCGACTCCGAATCCAATTTTTGAGGAGACCCAGCTACGATCGATCAGTCACAAGAGCAGGTGCAAAATCCTCATCAGTGAAGTTATCCGGACTGTAACCCGCTAGTCCTAAAAGATTTCTCGCAGATTTCTGTTAGTACCTATGAAATATGCGCCTTGAAGCAAATTAGCCATCTGTTTTGAAGTGATTGCTTGGCTATGATTTGTTGTTATCCACTTGTCACACGCGTTTGAAAAAGCAGTTTTTAACGGAGCAAAAAATTATTTTTCTAGCGGCTTGTATCGTTGGTATTAGCCATAGTAGTCTACTCGATAGATTTTTCATGTTAAATAAATATACCATTGATTTATAATCTGTATAAAATTTAAAACATCTCTCAAATAAGTATGGTGGAAAATGGTTAATTACTCAAACTATAGCTAATAGTTCTTTCTCAAATGTAGGATAGTTTATCTATGCTTTATTTAACCCTATACTAGCATAAGTTACTGGGTCTGCCGGCTCCATTAGATAAAACCACACCTAATGCTATTCCTGAAGCATCGGCATGTATTTTAAATTTATTATCCTCTGAAAAGTTGGATAGTGCAAAAGGGGTGGTTACATTAGTAAATCCTTTAGTGCTTTAAAAGATGAGTCATATTCGGTTGTTCATTCAAAATGATCATTACATAACATTAATTATTTGACGGCGCTGATACTTCCACAAAGTTCGGTATAAACTTCCAATAATAATTAGCGAAAGCCGTAAATCGCTTTACTTCGTCTGAGTTGTTTGGTTTTTGGCAATTTTTTGTTACTATATTTTTTTCTGGATCTGATGAAGTACCATCTGCTGAAATTATATACCCTAAATATAGAATGTCTTTTTTATGGAATTTACGATTTAATGGATTAGGTTTTAAATTAACCTTTCGTAACCTATCAAAAACTTTCATTAAATTTTTACTATGTTTATCTAAGTTTTGTCCGAACACAATTAAATTACTATTAATTAAATTTTAAATTTGTTGCATTTAAAGAAGTTATTACTGTATTATTATTATTTGTCAATTGTAATGTATTTAACACGAATTTTGCCTTTATACTTCTTAATAAAATTTAACCCTATTATGACACGATCACAATTTCACGATTTAGATTTCTTCTAACAAAAAATTTTTCCTTAAACTCTCGGCCTTCAATGATCAAATCTAAATATGTATATCCATCACAATTTAATTAGCTAGCTATCCCATCGATTTGCTAAATTATCGCTAATTATCTGCATATTGATACCTAAACATTCATACTTAACAGTAATTGAAGCACCTGTGTCAGCTAATAACCGTACACTAACATTTTCTACACCTGCATTTATCCAGATTACATTTAAGGTATCCCTATCCTACACCATATTTATCATTCTCCCGAAAAAAACTGACCGGATTAATCCCTGCTAACGTGTTCTTTTGTATTCTGGTGCACAAGGTTTATATAATCTCTCGACCTACTGTATTTATTAAAATTATGTTGTTGTCGGTTATATCTATTAAAATTATTTCTAAAATTTGACCTTTGAATCCAGTTTTGTTTAAAATCTTTACTGAAAATTTCTTTGTGTATTAAAATAAAACATCTATTGCTATTACGCCCATAATGCATTACCTGCGGACCTATGTGTATTATGTACAATAAACACAAAACTTCAGCTATTACAAGAATTAAAATTAAACGTAATATATAAACATTTTATCACTCTCGACATTTTATACTTAATTGAATATACTTGCTTCTGCTTCTCTAAGATTCGCCTTTTAGCACTGCCATCTGGTATCGTTGGTATTAGCCATTGCACTACCATGTACAGGGTGGGTGTCTACTGCGTAGACGGAGGATTTATCCTTAACTATTAGAGATATCAAAACCAATTTCGGTGTAGTAATGCACGATCATTGGACCTACATTCTAAAAATATTTAGGTATATACAGGGTGATTGACAAAAGTATGCCAACCCAAACCTGTGCTTTTTTAAATCGAACACTGTATATTTTTGCATTTTTTGATTTACTGTTACGTTTAGAACAAAAGTATAAATTTGTATCTGTATCACTAACCGTTCTCCAGATATCGTCACTTCAATACCAGAATAGAGTTAACTTTGGAACCACGATGCGAGCGTTGTCACCATGATTTTGTAAATCTGTGTATACCACCGACTATTAATAATAGTCTACTAACAAACAAACTAGGAAATTTTTCGAAAAGGTGTAAAACTATACAGAATGATTAACTTACGCGAAATTCAATTTTTCTCAATTTTTTCAAATGCAACAAGCTGTATACTTTTTCATATTTCCATTCCCCGAGAAAAGTAGATAATAGGTTTCATAGCCATAAGACGGACGGAGATATTGACACTTTGTTTGACAATATTGACATACAGAAGAACAAATTAAACAAAATCCAGAGCAAATAAGAAAATACGAATGGCAAATAAATTCTTTAACTGATAGAAAAACCTAATTAATAACTAAACAATAAAATAATTCTCTACACCTAAAAATAAGTTGCACAAGCAAACATAAACGAATAAAACCATAAATTCATGGCCTAACGTTTATTGCATAGTGAGTTGAAACCACATCGTACGAATATTATCTACCTAGACATTTTCGAAAAGGTCGGGTAAATCATTTTCCAAAAACTGTAAATATCTTTCTCCAGTAAGTCTTCCATCAAAGAAAAAAGGATCATCCACATTAAAATTGATTATACCACCCCACACATTAACTGACCATCAAAGCTGGTGATCAACAACTCTTAAGATGTGTGGATTATTATCTGAATAGTGATGATAGTTATGTGTATTAATATTGCCATTATTGTGAAAAGTTGCCTCATTCGTAAATAGAATGTTATTAATCAAATTGAGTACTTCATTTAGTATTTACCCATTGGCAGAAAGATTCACGATTTTCAAAATCTATTTCTCTTAAAGCTTGATGTTGTTCTATATGATAAGGATACAATTTGTTTTTTTAATAAAGCTGCGAACTGTATTTCTATTTAGGTCTAGGTGTGTACTTAGCTCTCTGGTACTAATTTGCGGATTTTATATGGAGATGCCACAACTTGAAACTTAATTTCTTCATTTGGGCTTGTTTTTGCGCGGTTGGGATAACACACTTCCAGAATTTATAAATCTCTCAGTTACATTCGTAAACGATTCTTTTCGCGGTTATCTTCTCTCTGGGTATCGTTCACAGTGCAAACGGATAACCAGCAAAGCATTTCTTTGAGCTTCGCCGTAAATACAGATCATATCCAACATTTCTTCTTTGGAAAAATTCATTTTATACAAAAATTAACAAAACGACAATCCAAAAACACACAAACTAATGGAACAATATTTTAATGAATATACAAACGTCAAAACAATAGATGCAATTGTTCCACTTTATTACGAGCGGCTAGCCTACCTGATTTGTTTTGTTGAATTCTATTGTCAAAGTAAATTTGTATTTTAGAATCTTTTTACGTAAAAACGTCAATATCTCAAGAAGGGTCCGTCTTATGGCTATGAAACTTATTACCAATTATCTACTTTTCACGGGGAACGAAATGTGAAAAAATATATTGGGTGTTGCATTTGAAAAAATTGAGAAAAATTACATTTCGCGTGAGTTAATCATTCTGTATAGTTTTACACGTTTTCGAAAAATTTCCCAGCTTGTTTGTTAGTAGACTATTATTAATAGTCGGTGGTACAAACAGATTAACAAAATCTGGGTGACAACGCTCGCATCGTGGTACCAAAGTTAACTATATTTTGGTACTAAACTGACGATATCTGCAGAACGGTTAGTGATACAGATAGAAATTTCTATACTTTTATTCTAAATGTTACAGTAAATCCAAAATTCCAAAAATATACAAGGTGTTCCATTAAAAAACACAGGTTTGGGTTGGCATATTTTTGTCAATCACCCTGTATATACCTAAATATTTTTAGAATATAGGTACAATGATCTTGTATTACCACACCAAAATTGGTTTTGATATCTCTAATAGTTAAGGAGAAATCCTCCGTCCACGCAGTAGACACACTGTATAAGCTCCATAAGTTAGGGCCTATTTGGTCTTCATTGAAAAGTTACATGGTACTTAGTATTAATTTACTATTACGACGAACAATTTGATTTATACTAGTAATACTCCTTTAGTAACATGTAATATGCTAATCTTGACAGCTCAATTGACAGCTATACGATCTACATACTAATTACTTCTTCTCTTTTACTCTTCTCCTACTCTACGTCTTTTCTTCTTTACTTTCGACCAAACTACTCTACCCATATTTATAGCTTTAAACTAGTTTGCTTCATGCTCATTTTAAACTGTACTAATTCACTAACCTACCTACACAACGTTTAATATCTGCAATTCATTTACCTTTGAAACTACCCATCTACGGTCAAAACTACACCATTCCAAAGCTACTTACGCACTACGGTCTGTAATTTATGGCTGACAGGCGGCGGTAAGTAGATCATAACAATGTTTTAGACTGTTGTATACAATACTGCACAGCTTGTAATGCAAATCTGAACAACCGGATTGTCTTCCGACGATTTGATATCAGTTTAACAATTTTTTAGCCAGTCAATGAACAGATCCAAATTCATGTGCCCTGAACCAGAGATCAGCTTTTAAATCCCAGTAGGTATACAATAGAACAGCTCTGACTTCATACTCTTCCTTGTAAAAATCAGGGCGAGTGGTAGCCAATTGTCAGTTGCACTCATGCAACATACGGCAGTAATTAGCTGCCCTCTTTCACCTGATACTACTTTCGAAACAATTTCTTTTTCTTTTCTGTCATAACTTGGGGTAATCTATTCGGAACGGTAGAAAAGTCGATTTTGTCCATATTAAACATGGGCCTTAGTTTGATTTTTTCATAAACCTGTTCTAAAGTCAATCTCTGGCACTGGACTTTATTTAATCACATAACCCGCGCTAAACTGCATTTCTAGCGCTAATCTGCCATCTTATAAAAATTAAATCTATGCGGAATATGGTTTCAGTACATTTAAATACCATACTTGTCACTTCTTTCATTTTCAATTCGTAAAATCTCGAAACCAGGTCTTTAATGCGATCTTCTTGTTCTTGAGCTGCGGAAAGAAAAACTGCCAGGAACCTCCCCAATGGTTGCGGAACGGTATCCTGCAGTTAAATGAAATTATTGATATTTCCAATAGGTATACATATTTTTTTGAAGTATTTTTTTAGTCGCTTCCTTGATGTATATTGACTCTTAGTCCGGCTACTACTGACCGTTCGCTTTCTCCATTTGCGATACTCTCCTTCGCTTGTTTTAACACATCTCGATCAAATTGTAAAGCATGATCCGTTTTCCGTTTGTATTTATCCATACTAATTACTAAAACCTAAAACAGTAGGTTTCATTAAGTCAAATACAGTGTGGAGTCTAAGAGTACGCACGGTTGCAAAGACTCCGTAAGCTTTCTATTTGGATGCGTACTCTTAAGCTGCGGGAAAGGTTTTTCCCAATTGTCTATAATTTCTGACATAGGCAACCCGTCAATGCGATTTGTATAGAAGATTGCGTAGCTCACTAAATGCCTTTTCAGATTAATATTCTTTTGATTGCAATCAACCAATTGTGTAGACATAGTTTCTTAAATATTTAATATACCCGTGTTTTAAAGAACTTATATTAATTAATAAATCAGCGGCATGACCAACACATCAACGATGCCTTCAACAAGTACACACAAACTCATTCTGCGGACATATTAGCGTTGTGCTACAGTGTTGCCAAATGAACAAAATCATGAGTGCGTACTCTTAGGGGTAACTAACCTACACAATCCCATAAACTCAGTTTAAAAAAATTATCCGTGATAGATTTCAAGAGGAGCCTGTATCGGCAACTGTAAGCAAGCTAATTTTATCGTTAGTGCAACATCCTTAGTTATTTATTACTTGTTTTGTATTGCTTCCTCATAAACATACGTATAAAGAGAAAGGAATGTAACGGATTTAAATTTTTAAACACTTTTTTGTTCGTGTTTCTCGACGTTTTGTGGCTAAAACAATTCTAAAAACACATTTTAAGAAAAGAAAATCTCGCGTCTGATTGTGTGTGTGAGTGTGAGTGTGGGCGATATCTTTTGGAACATTAAAGCTATCGATAAAAAACAAGTTTTTAGAAAAAAAGTTTCGTGTCTGTGTGCCTGTTTGTGTGTGTGCGGGATGTCTTTTAAACCGTTAAAGCTATCGATATGACATTAGGTAAAAAATTCTTTGCCACAAAATCTAGGTCTAGTTCGTTAATGAGCAAAATAGGGTCATTTTAGGGGATTAGGAAATTACACAAATTCATTGTTTCAAATTTAAAAAAGTTACATCATTAAAAAAAAACAAACTAATACAGATTCATAAAAAAAAGTACATAATAATCAGTCGCACGCCGTTTTTAGGGTACAAAATTGCGCATTTTTTAATTTATCAACCGAGTAGGGTATTGGGGGTTTTTAAGATGGCTATGAATAAATCATTTGCCAAAACCAGAAGATTCAAAATAGCGGATCAAAAATGGGTGATTAATCGTGTTTATTTAATTTATCAACCGATTTTTTTGGAAGTCGGGTATTGGTGGTTTTTAAGATCGCTAAGTATGAATCATTTGTCAAAATAAAAAAATTCAAAATAGCGGATAAAAAATGGTGGATTATCGTGTTTAAAATCCTATATGACTAAAATTCATGTATTGTGGGCTAATGATCAATTTTGCAACTTTGTTAGTCTGTAAAACATCTAAATAACAAAAATTTAAAAACTGCCAGTGGCACCGTTTTTAGGGTGCAAAATTTTTGAAAGTCCGGTATTGGGGGTTTTAAAGATCGCTAAAATAAACCATTTGTTAAAATTAAGAAATTCAAATGGCCGATCAAAAATAGGGAATTATCGTGTTTAAAAGCCGGTATGACTCAAATTCAGGTTTTGAAGTTATTTACCCACTTAATTATTTAATCTTTTTTTTGTTTCTTTATAATGATGCAGTTAATTATTTTTAAATTGTATGTATAAGTGGAACAACAGACTGTACTTCAACTTGAGGTTCCCTTATACCATGTGTTTTTTTATGTACAAGTAGTGCCAGGGCACCATCCCCTCCACTTTTTTACGTCGCAAGCCTCGCCCCCTAGGACACCTTGGCCGCCATTTTATTTTTTTGTGACGTCACCCTTGGGACACCTTTGGTCGACATTTTTTACATCCCCACGTATCGTATTTTTTCACCTGAGTATAAAAGTATTTAATCTACTATTTATTAGGGCCCATTTTTATCTAAGGAGCTTGCATAATTATTATATTTCTTTTAATTCCATCTACACATTGTGACCTTTTACCTATACGAAAAATTTATTTGCGCATTTGGGGTTTCATTCTAATAAGTGACCCTAGTATTGTAAGACGGGAATATGTTCACGGGGTTCGCCCCTGTCTTAAAGATTGTATTCTAATAAGAGGCCCTAGTCTTGTAACCCATAGATGCCGTAAGACTAAAAATTAAATATGAATGAGAATGATTAAATCGTATTATTGATGTTTTATAGAAGCAGATGGACTTCGAATTTTTAAAATTATTACAGGTAGTGTAAGCCTAACAAGTAAATACGTATGAAAAATGATTAAATCGTATTATTGATAGAAGCAGATGGACTTTTTTAAAGCTGGTGTTTGTGTCTATCTAACATCAAGTTTAAATATCATTCTGCCGGGGATAAAGGTATTTCTTTTTACAATGTGGTTTATTTTTCGTAATGTGTTTATTATAAAAGACATTGTATAATTGTAATTAAAATGCTTATTACATTTTTTTTAATTCCTATCTACAGATGGTGACCTTTTTCGTATACGAAACTTTATTTATACATAGTTTGAATTATTTCACTTCGATGTCATTAAAATAAAACCAGAAATTCAATCATACCTATTTAGTTTGCTTACGGCAATAACATGCTTTAAAATGATTTTACCTATAGAATGCATTTATTAAGCTGTTATACAATGCAATCGGAAAGTGACAACCACTATTGACATCGTGTTAAATGAATGTCTTTTCGTAATAGGGTTGGCCATGAGGGAGACTGCATAATTGTTATTACAATTATTATTACATTTCTTTTGAGTTCCGTATGACGGTTGTGGCCTTTACCTATACACGAATTTTATTACAACAGCATGATCATTTTTACCTTGAGAAAGTCACCTCAACATTATACATAATTAAAAATGAGTAATTAAGTTGCCACGCTTTAAGCGATTTCTACATTGAGAACGTTAAATTATGTGTACAAGGTCTCAGCAAAATAAAATGCATTAATACGATAAATGTTTATACATATGCATTATAGTCTGTTTTACGCTTCATTGTGAACTCCCTTTAATAGTGCTATCAATTAAAGTAAAGTATTGAAGGTCGACTGCTAAATTATATGCTCAAGGTTTAGGTGGAAAATAAAATTGTATTAATACGTTAATAATTGCATTAATGCTAACTTGTGAGACAGGTGTAGGGTTGCACAACTTGCTCTCGGGGCTTTGCCACCTTGTAGAGGCACCATTGTCGGAAAAATTAAATTTGTATGTAGGTATCTGAGGGAAATGGCTGGAAATATGAATTTGTGTTGTAATAAGGGGCATAATGCTAACTTATAAGACATATGTAGGGCTTAACAACTTACCCTCAGGCCCTCGACTCTCGACCAAAGTTTTGAACTTGTTAGTGGAGCCATCTATGAGGGAAATTTGAACTTGTATTATAATAACGGGGTCTAATGCTAACTTGCTTTCGGTCTTAGCCCCCTGGTCCCTTGGTGGGAAGCTTGAATTTGAATTTGTATTTAAGTGTTTAAATTCAGATTACTTATTGCGAGAAATTTGAACTTGTATTCTAATAAGGGGCCTATTGCTAACTTACAAGGCAGGCACAGGACTTCGCTACTTTATTTCAGGCCCTCGTCCCTCGACCAAAAATTTGAATTTGTTTGTTTGTGGTGCTATCTATGAGGGAAAATTTTAACTTGTATTATAATAAGGAGGCCTAATGGTAACTTATAAGACAGACATAGGAACTTGTGTTAGGGCCAGCGCCCTCCTGTCGTGGCCCCTTGTTGGGAAATTTGAATTTGTATCGTCATCTAGTTGTGTATGGACAAATGAATATTTTCTGTTATAAAGGTGGCACCACCTAGCGTTATATTTCTAGGACTAATCAGGGTTTTGTTTGTCGTACCATCTAGTGGTGTATTTTTAAACTAGCACATGTTTTCTGTAATAGAGGCGGCGCCGCCTAGCGGTATATTTCTAGGACTAATTAGGGTTGTTTGTGACGCAATCTAGTGTTGTAAAGACTAATGCATGTTTTCTGTAATAGAGGTTGATCGTGTTCGTCTCTCTCTCATCTCACTTTCTCAAACAAACAAATCAATAAATCAAATCAAATCAAATTAATCAAATCAATTAAGCAGATCAATCCCAAACAAATCACGTCCGATCAAGTCAAACAATTCGTTCAATCTCAATCAATCAATCAACCCTAATCAATCTCAGTCAATCAAATCAAAACTTACAACTCGCGAAAACTAGCTTACAGTTCAAAAATACTGATTGGACTAACTTACACTTTGCTAAAACCAACCAACCACAATTCAAAAATACCGAATTGATTTAACTTAATCATACAAAATCAGCTCTCAATTCAAAAAATAGCAGTATGGTTTAACTTACAGCGTGTAAAGGATAGTCATTCTCACACTTATTGTAATTATCCATCTAACCGCCCTTTCGCATTAACTGCAGCATTGTTAGTGCAGTTTCGAAAGCCGTTAGGAAAACAAGTTTATTAATAAAAATTGAAGCGTTTGAAGATATATTATAAACAACAATACATCATTTATTTAATCAGATCTTTATCGGTCTTCTTCTTCTTCTTCTTCTTCTTCTTCAACCGTGCTTCGTATCGTCATCAAGGTTTTGAGACTCGTCCTTCTCCTCTACCTCATCGCTTTTCTTCCTCTTCTGTGCATAATCACGATCATATTGGATGTGAGATTCATTCATCTCATCCACGTCATAGTTTCCATCATCATCTTGAACCGTTATGTTGTAATAGTTTAGTAACAAGTCAGTAAAATATCCAATGTCCGCTGATGTTGGCTCATAAACAGGAGAACACATTAAAATAATGCTCACTCGATGACGATTACACTCTAAAGACCGAAACGCGCGAGAAACGAGAATGTTACCGACCTTAGGTCTTGTGCGCGGGCGCACTCATTAATGCTCAGATAGAATCGGTTATATTCGGGGAAGTTTTTGAGTAGGGACCGCCGAAACACATTCGCAGCAGTCTTAGGATAAAATACCTCTGCCAAAAAAAGGAGTTCAGATTTATAATCATACCCCTAGGGAAGATAGAGCGTGGTTACGGAAACAAGAAGCGTACACTTTGCATAACTCCCGCCTCACGTCTTAGGTTAGGTCAATACACGTACAATATTAGGTCAGATTCATAAATGCACGGTTTTAGGTTAGGTTAGGTCAATACTCGTACAATATTTGGTTAGGTTAATAAACGCACGGTTTAGGTTAGGTTAATACTCGCGCGAAATTCATATTTCCAGACATTACCTGCAGAGACTTAAATACAAATTCAAATTTTCCGCCAATGGGGCCTCGACAAGGTGGGAGAGCCCCGAGAGCAAGTTGCGCAGCCCTACACCTTATAATACAAAATCAAATTTTCGGCCAAGGGTACCACGACAATTCACGAAGGCCCACGAACAAGTTCCGATCACGACAAGGGTGAAGACCCGAGAACAGGTTGCGAAGGCTACCTGTCTTACAATCTCGGTTATGTTCGAGGAGGGTTGGAGTGGGGTCGCCGAAACAGCCTTCGCCGAAAGCCTCGCGTCGTAAAATTTTACCTATTTGAAGCGTAAAACAAACAACTGTAATGCATATGTATAACCATTTAATGCATTTATTTTCTGCTTAGATCTTGTACACATAATTTTAACTGTCAACCTTCAATATTTACTTTTAATTAATATGTGTATTAACTAACGTATTAATGCAATTTTATTTTCCACTTAAACCTTAAGCAAATAATTTAGCTGTCGACCTTCAATATTTTACTTTTAATTGATAGCACTATTAAAGGGAGTACACAATGAAACGTAAAACATTCTATAATACATATGTGTAAACATTTATCGTATTAACGCATTTTATTTCTGCTTAGATCTTGTACACATAATTTAACGTTCTCAAGGTAGAAATCGTTTAAAGCATGGAACGTAATTACTCATTTTTAATTATGTATAATGTTAAAGGTGGCTTTCTCAAGGTAAAAATAAGTATGTAATTGTAATAAAATTCGTATATAGGTAAAGGCCACAACCGCCAAATGGAACTCAAAAGAAATGTAGTAATAATTTTAATAACAATTATACAGTCTCCCTTATAGCCAACCCTATTACGAAAAGACATTCATTTAACACGATGTCAATAAGTGGTTGTCACATTCCGCTAGCATTGTATAACAGCTTAACAAATGTATTCTACAGGTCAAATAATTTTAAAGCATGTTATTGCCGTAAGCAAACTAATTAGGTATACCGAATTACTCGTTTTATTTTAAGGACATCGAAGTGAAATAATTTTCGTGTAAGTAAAAGGTCACAATCTGTAGATAGGAATTAAAAAAAATGTTATAAGAATTTTAATTACAATTATGCAATGTCTTATAATAAACGCATTACGAGAAGTAAACCACATTGTAAAAACAAAAACATTTATCCCCGGCAGAATTATATTTATGCTTCATGTTAGATAGACATAAACACCAGTTTTAAAAAATACCAAGTCTATCTGCTTCTATCAATAATACGATTTAATCATTTCCATACGTATCTAATTTTTCGACTTACACTACCTATAATAATTTTAATAGGCATGTTAACTTAAAAAAATACCAAATCCTTCTGCTTCTATCAATATAATCAACCTTAATTAATTTTTAGTCTCACGGCATTTATGCCTTACAATACCAGGGCTTCTTATTAGAATATAATTTTTATGATAGGAGCGAAGCCTGCGAACAGATTCCCATCTGACAAGACTAGTGCCTCTTATTAGAATGCAACCCCTAATGTATAAATAAATTTTTCGTGTAGGTAAAAGGTAACAATCTGTAGATGGAATTAAAAGAAATGTAATAATAATTATGCAATCTTCTTTGATAAAAACGGGCCCTAATAAATAACAGATTGAATCTTTTTATTCTCAGGTGAAGAAAATACGATCCCCACATGCGGATGTAAAAAATGGCGACCAAAGGTATCCCAAGGGTGATGTCACAATAAACAATATGGCGGCCAAGGTGTCCCAAGTGGCGGGGCTTGTGACGTAAAAGAGGGGATGGTGCCCTGGTACTACTTGTATAACAACTAAATGTTATTATTATTATTATTATTATTATTATTATTATTATTAAGTACGTATTTTCAAATGGTTTTAATATCTAGTTTCATAAAATAGGTCATTATGTAACTCAATTGAGTAATACTACACAAATTCCTATTAACAGAAAAACGGGTCGACAAAATTACAGTTGTGAATCTCAAGAACTACAAATTAAAGTTACTTTAGCAGAATATACAGTAATGTTAATAAACCGTTACACATTTAACGAATATTCATTAAGGACTTCGTTAATTACGCTCGACTTACTCTGAAGAATTATTTTTTAGTCATTGTTCAAAATCAATTCAATTTATACTGTATCAATGCGTATATAATCCCCCATTTAAATCAGTACCCCTATTCGGACAACGCACAACAATTCATCCTTTGACCTAAACGACATTAAATTTTATCTCCATTTTCCATTGTGTATTAATCTATTTTGGATTTAAATTCTTGCAACTTTAACACACACTCAGTGCTGTTGTATCTACAATTAAATTTTATTTAATTATGTTGAATAACAATCATAGTTTCGCACACTCTTTGATTTTTAGTCTATTATTATCTCCAGGCGACTACGTTCCTATCGTATTTTGATTTATTTTCAGATTCTTAGCTTTCTAAATTTAATTTAACTGTACGCTTCATCTTTTACTAGGCGACTTTGTTGTAAAGCAAATTCTTTTAAAATTTATCTTTGGACTTTGTGGGTATGGTTTATATGCAAATTATTCATGGCAATACAATATTCATTGGGTTGATAGTCTAATCAAATATTTGTGAACGTGATCATACCAAATTACCTTTAGTTTGTATAACCAGTATAAGATGTAACTATCAATAATGTTATATAAATTAATTGTGTGGATTAAATGCAAATATTTTACTTCTTAAGGTTTAGAAAATTATTAATTTCCGGGCATTACTTACAATAAGTTTATTATGTCAAAAGTTTTATGTCATGGAGCAGTTATAAGTAACTAATTGTAACAAAATTAAAAGTTGGCAGAAATTCATAAATTACAAATTAAAACAGAAAATGCTTTACAAGTTATGTTTTTTTTGTCGTATATTCATTTAGTGGTTTTAACAGTAATATACAGGGTGACCCAAACTTGATGGCCAAAACGAAAACAGTTGATTCCTCTGGCCAAAAGGAACAAAAATTGTTAATACAGGGTGTGTCTATTGTTGATGGTTTCCAAGATGTTAACTTTTTTTTAATTTTTTCTATTTGGTGGACTTATTTTTTAAATCACGCTGTATCTTCCAAACAAGATGAGTTACAAGAAAACACATTAGGAGAAATTTGTAGAAGATGAAATTGCCTTAAAGAATATTGAATTCATTCGAGACATTCAACATTTTTAATGACATAATGAATTCAGAAATGATTTTTTTTCAAACCCCAAGACAAATTTCCAAGAGGAATATTTTTCCAATAGAGATGGATTTGATACATGGCCGATAAAGGAAAAACTTCCTTTTTTCATAAGCTTCACAACGATATGAAAAAAACTTATGGTTGACGTACTAATTACTGAATTGTTACAGGAATACACCTCAGGAAAAACTTTTAGAGCATAAAATTACCTTCAAAAATATGGTAGAGTAGATGAGAATTGACGATTTGTCCCTCACTTTTCAATCAATCTGTACATTTACGGCAAGAAATACGTCTCCTTTACTGATATCTTTTCATCGCCGTAGCAACGACTTGAGATTAGTAAGTTAGTTGTCAAAATTTATTTGCTATTACAGTTTTGCTGATTTCAATACGTGTTCTTTCTGTTGTAGTGATATTGTAATTTAGTTTTTGAGTCGTTCTTGTTCTTGTTATTATTATTGTTCTTGTTCGTGTTTTCCTTCCTGAGTCATGTTTTCAAATGAAGAATATGCCGATATTCATTATTATTATTATGGTGTTGCCCAAGGGAATGCGAGTGAGGCTGCTAGACTGTATGCAGAATGGTATCTCAATTCAGTTAGGAATGATCGAGATTTCCAAAATCTTGTGGACAGATGAGGCCACCTTTACAAGGTCAGGCATCTTCAATATCCATAACACACACGTCTGGGCACATGAGAACCCACATACTATGAGACCAAATAGCTTTCAACACCAGTTCAAAGTTAATGTTTGGGTTGGTTTACTCAACAATCAACTTATTGGTCCATATATTCTGCCAGATAGTCAATTCAGTGAATTTTTTGAATTTCCTTCAAGAAAACCTCCCTGAATTGATGGAGGAGGTTACATTGGCAACAAGAGCAGATATGTGGGTTCAACCTGATGGTTGTCCTTCCCACTACGGAAGAGCTGTGAGAGATTGGCTAAACGAACATTATCCCCAACGTTGGATTGAAAGAGGTGGTACAGTGGCGTGGCCTCTAAGATCTCCAGATCTCACCCCTCTTTCAGGATGAATTCTTCTTGGGAAAGCAGCTGAATACAGTCTAGCAGCCTCACTCGCATTCCCTTGGGCAACACCATAATAATAATGAATATCGGCATATTCTTCATTTGAAAACATGACTCAGGAAGGAAAACACGAACACGAACAAGAACAATAATAATAACAAGAACAAGAACGACTCAAAAACTAAATTACAATATCACTACAACAGAAAGAACTCGTATTGAAATCAGCAAAACTGTAATAGCAAGAAATTTTGACAACTAACTTGCTAATGTCAAGTCGTTGCTACGGTCATGAAAAGATATCAGTAGAAGAGACGTATTTCTTGCCGTAAATGTACAGATTGATTGAAAAGTGAGGGACAAATCGTCAATTCTCATCTACTCTACCCATATTTTGAAGGTAATTTTATGCTCTAAAAGTTTTTCCTGAGGTGTATTTCTGTAACAATTCAGTAATTAGTACGTCAACCATAAGTTTTTTTTTTCATATCGTTGTGAAAAAAGGAAGTTTTTCCTTTATCGGCCATGTATCAAATCCATCTCTATTGAAAAATATATATATATATATATATATATATATATATATATATATATATATATATATATATATATAATACGCACATGGCCCACTTAAGAGGATTGCTCCATAACTCCCTTACTGTTACAAATACGAAAAAATGTCTTATATAAAAGTTGTCCACAGTCATAAACTACACGTTTTAAAATTATTTTCAGAAATGGTGGACTCCCGGTTATACTGGAGACACATTCCAACTTCGTTATTTTAAATAGAACAACCTATATATTATTACATTTTTGAATTCCTCGTTGAATTTAAAGGTAACTTTAATAACTATACTATGGGTGTACGTCGCATTGCTTCTGAGTTATTTGACATTTTTTAGAAAAAATGACGTTTGCAGTGCCTCCGAAAACTTTCAATATCTCGAAGACGGATACAGGTAGAGAGATGTGGCTTTCGTTTTTTACTTCCGAAAAGGGTACCGCATCATTCTCATTCATTGCCAAAAATCTTGCTTTCAGAATTCAATAATTTCTATCGCTCCGAAAATAATTTTCTTCAAACATGGATAACTTGATTTTTTTAAATGGAACCACCCATATTTTCTTACATCAGCGGATAGAAAATTAAATTTCCTTTCCATTGATGTAAATTATCGATATTTTGGAGTGATAGTTTTCGAGATATTCACATTTTTATTTAATTTCAGTTTTTATTGCGCATTGCCTCGGTGCTTTGGAAAGCGTTTGTCAATTGTTTTAACCAAGTGATAAGAAATGTCATTTTCTCGAGCTTCTGTTGTGCTTTGCTGTCTTGTGTGTCAGTTTAAGTGTTTCTACAAGACATTTCCATTAAAATGTTGTTGTCCGACGCAGAGCTGATCGACATGACTTTCATTCTTGGAGAATGCTAAAGAAATGCGTTACTGGCGTCAAGGATTTATGCGGTACATTATCCTCAAGGAAGACTTCCCCGAGACAGTGTGTCTAGTATAATAAAAACGATTTTCTGTCACCATTTGGTACGATAGACCAAACGCTTACCATGTTATATCTAATTGAAAGCAACAACCTAACTTTCGGCAAGAACGCGGTCGTTCTGCACCGAAGAGAGCAAAACCAATAGCTCTGGCTGGAAAAGCTATGTTTTAATTCTATTACATAGCATTACACTGAATTACATTGCATTACATTGCATTACATTGCATTACATTGCATTACATTGCATTACATTGCATTACATTGCATTACATTGCATTACATTGCATTACATTGCATTACATTGCATTACATCGTATTAAGCCGCATTACATCGCATTACATTTTATTACATCGCATTACATCGCATCACATTGCATTACATTGCATTACATTGCCATACATTGCATTACATTGCATTACATTGCATTACATTGCATTACATTTCATTACATCGCATTACTTCACATTACATCGCATTACATCGCATTACATCGCATTACATCGCATTACATCGCATTACATTGCATTACATTGCATTACATTGCATTACATTGCATTACATTGCATTACATTGCATTACATTGCTATTACATTGCATTACATTGCATTAATTGACATATACATTGCATTACATTGCATTATATTGCATTACATTGATTACATTGCATTACATTATTGATTGCATTGTATTACATTGCATTACATTGCATTACATTGCATTACATTGCATTATCATTTGCATTACATTGCATTACATTGCATTATATGACATTGCATTACATTGCATTACATTGCATTGCATTACATTGCATTACACTGCATTACATTGCATTACATTGCATTACATTGCATTAAATTGCATTAAATTGCATTACATTGCATTACATTGCATTACATTGCATTACATTTCATTACATTGCATTACATTGCATTACATTGCATTACATTGCATTACATTGCATTACATTGCATTACATTGCATTACATTGCATTACATTTAATTACATTCCTTTACATTGCATTACATTGCTTTACATTGCTTTACATTGCTTTACATTGCTTTACATTGCTTTTCATTGCTTTACATTGCTTTACATTGCATTACATTGTATTTTACATTCTTATTTACATTGCATTACATTGCATTACATTGCATTACATTGCATTAACATTGCATTACATTGCATTACATTTACATTCTTTACATTGCTTTACATTGCTCATTACATTGCTTTACATTTTTATTGCTTACATTTATTTACATTGCTTTACATTGCTTTTTACATTGCATTACAATTGCTTTACATGATACATTTGCATTATCATTTCATTACATTGCATTACATTGCATTACATTGTATTACATTGCATTACATTGCATTACATTGAATTACATTCCTTTACATTGCATTACATTGTATTATTGCTTTACATTGCTTTACATTGCTTCTTTTACATTGCATTTTACATTGCTATTACATTGACATTTTACATTTCTTACATTGCATTAAATTGCATTACGTTGCATTACATTGCATTAATTGCATTATACGTATTTAAGCATTACATCGCATTACATTTATTACATTGCATTACATTGCATTACATTCGCATTATATTACATTGCATTACTTTGCATTACATTGCTTTATATTACATTACATTGCTTTAAATTGCATTACGTTGCATTACATTGCATTACATTTCATTACATTGCGTTACATTGCATTACATTGCATTACATTGATCATCATTGCATTACATTGCATAATATATCATTGCATTATCATTGCATTACATTGCATTACATTGCATTACATTGCATTACATTGTCATTATATTGATTCATATTGCATTACATTGCATTACATTGCATTACATTGCATTACATTGTCATTACATTGCATTACATTGCATTACATTGCGTTACATTGCATTACATTGCATTACATTGCAGTACATTGCATTACATTGACATGATTACATTGTACATTACATTGCATTATCATTGCATTACATTGCATTACATTGATTACATTGCATTACATTACATTTACTTTACATTTAGCATTTGCATTACATTGTCATTACATTGCATTACATTGCATTACATTGCATTATTGCATATTATATATGCATTACATTGCTATTACATTGCATTACATTGCATTACATTGCATTACATTGCATTACATTGCATATTGCACATTGATTAATTGCTATTGTACATTGCATTATACATTGCATTACATTGCATTACATTGCATATTATACATTGCATTACATTGCATTACATTGCATTACATTGCAATTAGCATTACATTGCATTACATTGCATTACATTGCATTACATTGCATTACATTGCATTACATTGCATTATTGCATTGCATTGTACATTGCATTGCATTACATTTGCATTACATTGCATTACATTGCATTACATTGCATTACATTGCATTACATTGCATTACATTGCATTACATTGTTCATTGCATTTTTGCATTACTTATTGCATTACATTGCATTACATTGCATTACATATTGCATTACATTGCATTATATTGCATTATATTGATTACATTGCATTACATTGCATTACATTGCATTATATTGCATTACATTGCATTTACATTGCATTACATTGCTATTACATTGCATTACATTGCATTACATTCATTAATTGCATTATATCATTGCATTCATTGCATTACATTGCATTACATTGCATTACATTGCATTACATTGCATTACATTGATTACATTGCATTAATTTTTACATTGCATTACATTGTTTACATAACTTTACATTGTTTACATGCTTTACATTGCTTTTACATTGCTTTTACATTGCTTACATTGTTTACATTGTATTACATTGCATTACATTGCATTACATTGCATTTACATTGCATTACATTGCATTATATTGATTACATTGCATTACATTGCATTACATTTATTACATTGTTTACATTGATTACATTGCATTACATTAGTTTATTCTTACATTGCATTACATTGCATTAGATTGCATTACATTGCATTACATTGCATTACATTATTACATTGTTTTACATTTACATTGCATTACATTTGCATTACATTGCATTACATTGCATTACATTGCATTACATTGCATTAAATTGCATTACATTGCATTATATGCATTACATTGTATTACATTATTCTGCATTAATGCATTACATTGCATTACATTGCATTACATTGCATTAATTGCATTACATTGCATTACATTGCATTATATTGCATTGCATTACATTGCATTACATTGCATTACATTGCATTACATTGCATTATTGCATTACATTACATTGCATTACATTGCATTATATTGCATTCATTGCATTACATTGCATTACATTGTATTACATTGCATTACATTGCATTACATTGCATTACATTGCATTACATTGTTATTACATTGCATTACATTGCATTATATTGTATTACATTGCATTACATTGCATTACATTGTATTACATTGCATTACATTGCATTATATTGCATTACATTGTATTACATTGCATTATTGCATTCATTGATTACATTGCATTACATTGATTACATTGCATTACATTGCATTACATTGCATTACATTGTATTACATTGCATTACATTGCATTACATTGCATTACATTGTATTATTGTATTACATTGCATTACATTGCATTTTATTACATTGATTACATTGCATTACATTGCATTACATTGTTACATTGCATTACATTGCATTACATTTTTACATTGCATTACATAGCTTTTAAACATAGTTTTACATTTACATTGCTTTACATTGCATTAGCTAATTGCTTTATTGATTAAATTGCATTACTTGCATTACATTGCATTAATTGCATTATATCGTATTTAAATTACATGATTACATTTCATTACATCGCATTATTTTACATCGCATTATATCATTACATGATTAATTGCATTACATTAACATTGCATTAATTTGCATTAATTTGCATTAATTGATTACATTTATTACATTGCATTACATTGATTAATTTTATTTTACATTTTTACATTATTAATTGTTTTTTTTGTTTACATTGCTTTTACATTCTTTTTACATTGTTTTACATTTACATTGCTTACATTGCTTTACATTGCTTTTTTTGCATTACTTGCATTAAATTGCATTACATTGATTAATTTAATTAATTTTTACATTGTTACATTGCTTTTACTTCTTTTAATTCTTTTCATTGCTTTTACATTTTACATTTTATTACATTTCATTACATTTATTAACATTAATTTCATTAATTGCATTAATTGTTACATTTATTACATTTATTACATTCCTTTACATTGCATTACATTGTTTCATTGCTTTACATTGCTTTAATTTTTTAATTTTTTAATTGCTTTACATTGTTTTACATTGTTTACATTGCATTAATTTTTACATTGCTTTAATTTTTAAATTGCATTACATTGCATTACATTGCATTACATTGCATTACATTGCATTACATTGCTTTACATTGCATTACATTGCATTACATTGCATTACATTGCATTACATTGCATTACATTGCATTACATTGCATTACATTGCATTACATTGCATTACATTGCATTACATTGCATTACATTGCATTACATTGCATTACATTGCATTACATTGCATTACATTGCATTACATTGCATTACATTGCATTACATTGCATTACATTGCATTACATTGCATTACATTGCATTACATTGCATTATATTGCATTACATTGCATTACGTTGCATTACATTGCATTACATTGCATTACATTGCATTACATTGCATTACATTGCATTACATTTCGATAACATTGCAATACATTGAATTATATTGCATTACGTTGCATTAAATTACATTACATTGCATTACATTGCATTTGCTATTACATTGCATTACATTGCTTTGCATTGCATTACATTGCATTTACTATTGCATTACATTGCATTACATTGCTATTACATTGCATTTACATTGCATTAAATTGCATTACATTGCATTACATTGCATTACATTGCATTATATCGTATTTAATTGCATTACATTCGCATTACATTGCATTACATTGCATTACATTGCATTATTGCATTACATTGCATTACATTGCATTTACATTGCATTACATTGCATTAATTGCATTACATTGTTACATTTTACATTGCATTACATTTTCATTGCATTACATTGCATTTACATTGCATTACATTGCATTTACATTGCATTTACATTGTTTACATTGCTTACATTGCATTTACATTGCATTTACATTGTATTACATTGCATTACATTGCATTTACATTGCTTTACATTGCATTACATTGCTTTACATTGCATTAATTGCATTACATTGCATTACATTGCATTAATTGCATTACATTACGCATTACATTGCATTACATTGCATTACATTGCATTACATTGCATTACATTGCATTACATTGCATTACATTGTATTACATTGCATTACATTGCATTACATTGCATTACATTGCATTACATTGTATTACATTGCATTACATTGCATTACATTGCATTACATTGCATTACATTGCATTACATTGCATTAATTGCATTACATTGCATTACATTGCATTACATTGCATTACATTTGCATTAATTGCATTACATTGCATTACATTGCATTACATTGCATTACATTGCATTACATTGCATTACATTGCATTACATTGCATTACATTGCATTACATTGCATTACATTGCATTACATTGCATTACATTGCATTACATTGCATTACATTGCATTACTTTGCATTACATTGCATTACATTGCATTACATTGCATTACATTGCATTACATTGCATTACATTGCATTACATTGATTACATTGATTACATTGCATTAATTGCATTACATTGCATTACATTGATTACATTGATTACATTGCATTACATTGCATTACATTTTTACATTGTTATTCATTTACATTGCTTTACATTGCTTTACATTGCATTACATTGCTTTACATTGCTTTACATTGCATTAAATTGCATTACGTTGCATTACATTGCATTAAATTGCATTATATCGTATTTAACCGCATTACATCGCATTACATTTTATTACATCGCATTACTTCGCATTACATCGCATTACATTTTATGCATTAATTGCATTACATTGCATTACATTGCATTAAATTGATTACATTGATTACGTTGCATTAATTGCATTACATTGCATTACATTGCATTACATTGCATATTATTGCATTACATTGCATTACATTGTTTTACATTGCATTACATTGCATTAAATTACATTGCATTACATTGCATTACATTGCATTACATTGCATTATTGATTAATTGCATTACATTCATTACATTGCATTAATTGATTAATTGCATTATTCATTATTGCATTACATTGATTACATTGCATTACATTGTTACATTGTATTATCATTGCATTACATTGCATTACATTGTCATTACATTGCATTACATTGCATTACATTGCATTACATTGATTACATTGCATTATTGCTATTTTCATTGATTAATGCATTATTGCATTACATTGCATTACATTGCATTACATTTTGCATTACATTGCATTACATTGCATTACATTGCATTACATTGCATTAATTGCATTACATTGCATTACATTGCATTACATTGCATTACATTGATTATATTCATTATTCATTGCATTACATTGATTAATTGCATTAATTGATTACTTGCATTACATTGATTACATTGCATTACATTGCATTAATTGCATTAATTGCATTACATTGCATTACGTTGCATTACATTGCATTACATTGCATTACATTGCATTACATTGCATTACATTGCATTACATTGCATTACATTGTTTTACATTGCATTACAATGCATTACATGCATTACATGCATTACATTGCATTACATTGCATTACATTGCATTACATGCATTACATTGCATTACATTCCATTACATTGCATTATATTGCATTACATTGCATTTACATTGCATTGACATTGCATTACATTGCATTCATTGCATTAATTGCATTACATTGCATTACATTGCATTACATTGCATTACATTGTATTTACATTGCATTACATTGCATTACATTGCATTACATTGCTTTATACTGCAATACATTGCATTACATTGCATTACATTGCATTATATTGCATTACATTGCATTACATTGCATTATATTGCATTACATTGCATTACATTGCATTATATTGCATTACATTATTACATTGCATTACATTGCATTACATTGCTTTATATTGCATTACATTGCATTACATTGCATTACATTGCATTACATTGCATTACATTGCATTACATTGCATTATATTGCATTACATTGCATTATATTGCATTACGTTGCATTAGTTGCATTACATTGCATTACATTGCATTACATTGCATTACATTGCATTACGTTGCATTACATTGCATTACATTGCATTACATTGCATTACATTGCATTACATTGCATTACATTGCATTACATTGCATTACATTGCATTGTATTGCATTACGTTGCATTGCATTACATTGCATTACGTTGTATTACATTGCATTATTGCATTACATTGTTTCATTGCATTAAAGTGCATTACGTTGCATTACATTGCATTAAATTGCATTATATCGTATTTAACCGCATTACATCGCATTACATTTCATTACATCGCATTACTTCGCATTACATCGCATTACATCGCATTACATCGCATTACATTGCATTACATTGCATTACATTGCATTAAATTGCATTACATTGCATTAATTGCATTAAATTGCATTACATTGCATTACGATTCATTGCATTACATTGCATTACATTGTAATTCATTAATTGCATTACATTGCATTACATTGTTCATTTTCATTGCATTACATTGCATTACATTGCTTTTTTACATTGCATTACATTGTTAATTGCATTACATTGCATTCATTGAATTAATTGCATTACATTGCTTACATTGCATTACATTGCATTACATTGCATTACATTTTACATTGCATTACATTGCATTACATTGCATTTTGCATTACATTGCATTACATTGCATTACATTGCATTAATTATTCATTGCATTACATTGATTACATTGTTTTTGCTTACATTGCATTACATTGCATTACATTGCATTACATTGTTTAATTGCATTACATTGCATTACATTGTTACATTGTTCATTGCATTACATTGCATTACATGCATTACTGCATTACATTGATTACATTGTTACATTGCATTACATTATTACATTATTACATTGCATTAATTGCATTAATTGCATTACATTGTTACTTGCATTACTTGCATTACATTGCATTACTTGCATTAATGAATTACATTGCATTAATTGCATTACATTGCATTACATTTTCATTACATGTTTACATTGTTTTTGCTTTACATTGTTTAATTGCATTACATTTTTAATTGCTTTACATTGCATTAAATTGCATTACGTTGCATTACATTGCATTAAATTGCATTATATCGTATTTAACCGCATTACAATTTTTTTTACATATTACTTTTGGCATTACATGCATTACATGCATTACTTGCATTAATTGCATTACATTGCATTAATTGCATTACATTGCATTAATTGCATTCATTTTGCATTAATTGCATTAATTGCATTACATTGCATTACATTGCATTACATTGCATTACATTGCATTACATTGCATTACATTGCATTACTTAATTGCATTTTACATTGCATTACATTGTATCATGCATTACATTGCATTACATTGCATTACATTGCATTACATTGCATTACATTGCATTACATTGCATTACATTGCATTACATTGCATTACATTGCATTACATGCATTACATTGCATTACATTGCTTTACATTTCATTTAACTTGCATTACATTGCATTACATTTAATTACATTCCTTTACATTGCATTACATTGCTTTACATTGCTTTACATTGCTTTACATTGCTTTACATTGCTTTACATTGCTTTACATTGCTTTACATTGCTTTACATTGCATTACATTGCTTTACATTGCTTTACATTGCATTAAATTGCATTACGTTGCATTACATTGCATTATATCGTATTTAACCCATTACATCGCATTACATTTTATTACATCGCATTACTTCGCATTACATCGCATTACATTGCATTACATTGCATTACATTGCATTACATTGCATTACATTGCATTACATTGCATTACATTGCATTACATTGCATTACATTTCATCACATCGCATTACTTCGCATTACATCGCATTACATCGCATTACATTGCATTACATTGCATTACTTACATTTTTGCATTAATTGATTTTAAATTGCATTACATTGATTAATTGCATTTTGATTAATTGATTAATGATTAATTGCATTAATTTTGCATTAATTGTTAATTGATTAATTGATTAATTTACATTAATTGATTAATTGCATTAATTGATTACATTGCATTACATTGATTAATTTTTTAATTGATTAATTGCATTACATTAAATTACATTGCATTAATTGATTAATTGATTACATTTTTTCATTAATTGTTTAATTGTTTACATTGTTTTATTGCATTTTGTTTACATTGTTTAATTGATTAATTGCATTACTTGCATTTTAATTAAATTGATTATATGTATTTAAGCATTACATGTTTAATTTCATTACATGCATTACTTGCATTACATGATTACATGTTAATGCATTTTGTTACATTGATTACATTGCATTAATTATTACATTGCTTAATTGATTACATTGATTACATTGCATTAACATTGCATTACATTTATTACATTGATTACTTGCATTACATTGCATTACATTGCATTAATTGATTAATGCATTAATTTCATTACATTGATTACATTGCATTAATTGCATTAATGCATTGTTGATTCGAATTGATTAATTCCATTAATTGCATTACATTGCATTGATTACATTGAATTAATTGCATTAATTGATTAATTTTAATTGCTTAATTGCATTAATTGATTACAGCATTACATTGATTACATTGCATTACATTGCATTAATTGCAATTGCATTACATTGATTACATTGCATTACATTGCATTACATTGATTATTGCATTAATTGCATTAATTGATTAATTGCATTACATTGATTAATTGATTACATTGATTAATTGTTTACATTGGTTACATTGCTTAATTTGCATTAATTGATTAATTTATTAATTGATTATATTGATTAATTGTTAATTGATTACATTGCATTAATTGCATTACATTGATTAATTGATTACATTGATTAATTGCATTACATTGCATTATTTGATTAATTGCATTACATTGATTACTTGCATACGTTGATTACATTGATTACTTGCATTACTTGCATTAATGTTAATTGATTTTGATTACATTGCATTACATTGCATTAATTGAATTACATTTATTACATTGATTACATTCTTTTTTTCATTTTTACATTGTTTACATTGATTAATTGCATTACGTTGCATTTTGCATTAAATTGCATTATATCGTATTTAACCGCATTACATTTTATTACATCGCATTATTGCATTACATTGCATTACATTGCATTACATTGATTACATTGCATTTTATATTGCATTACATTGCATTACATTGCATTACATTGCATTAATTGCATTACATTGCATTACATTGCATTACATTGCATTACATTGCATTACATTGCATTACATTGCATTACATTGCATTACATTGCATTACATTGCATTACATTGCATTACATTGCATTACACTGCATTACATTGCATTACATTGCATTACATTGCATTACATTGCATTACATTGCATTACATTGCATTACATTGCATTACATTGCATTACATTGCTTTACATTGCTTTACATTGCTTTACATTGCTTTACATTGCTTTACATTGCTTTACATTGCATTACATTGCTTTACATTGCTTTACATTGCATTAAATTGCATTACGTTGCATTACATTGCATTATATCGTATTTAACCCCATTACATCGCATTACATTTTATTACATCGTATTACTTCGCATTACATCGCATTACATTTATTGCATTTGATTATTTGCATTACATTGCATTACATTGCATTACATTGCATTACATTGCATTACATTCATTACATTCATTATTGCATTCATCGCATTACATCGCATTACATTACATGCATTATTGCATTACGTTGCATTACATTGCATTACATTGCATTACATTGCATTACTTGCATTACATTGCATTACATTGCATTAATTGCTTTAATTGTTACATTTGTTGCATTACGTTGCATTACATTGCATTACATTGCATTACTATTGCATTACATTGCATTACATTGCATTACATTGCATTATTGCATTATTTGCATTACATTGCTTACATTGCATTACATTGCATTATATTGCATAAATTGACACTGCATTACGTACTTGCATTACATTGCATTACATTGCATTTACTTGCATTACGTGCATTACATTGCATTACATTGCATTATTGCATTACATTGATTCTGATTACATTGCATTACATTCTTACATTGCATTACATTGTTTACATTGCTTTACATTGCATTAAATTGCATTACGTTCATTACATTGCATTACATTGCATTACGTATTTAACCGCATTACATTATTACATTGCATTACTTGCATTACATTGCATTAAATTGCATTACATTGCATTACATTGCATTACATTGCATTAATTGCATTACATTGCATTACATTGCATTACATTGCATTACATTGCATTACATTGCATTAATTGATTACATTGCATTACATTGCATTACATTGCATTACATTGCATTACATGCATTACATGCATTACATTGCATTACATTGCATTACATTGCATTACATTGCATTACATGCATTACATTGCATTACATTGCATTACATTGCATTACATTGCATTATTGCATTACATTCCTTTACATTGCATTACATTGCTTTACATTGCTTTACATTGCTTTACATTGCTTTACATTACTTTACATTGCTTTACATTGCTTTACATTGCTTTACATTGCATTAAATTGCATTACGTTGCATTAAATTGCATTATATCGTATTTAACCGCATTACATCGCATTATATTTTATTACATCGCATTACTTCGCATTACATCGCATTACATTGCATTACATTGCATTACATTGCATTACATTGCATTACATTGCATTAATCATTATTGCATTACATTGCATTATCATTTACATCACATCGCATTACTTATTACATCGCATTACTCGCATTACATCGCATTACATCGCATTACATTGCATTACGTTGCATTACATTGCATTAATTGCATTAATTGATTACATTGATTACATTGCATTACATTTACTTGCATTACTTGCATTATGATTACATGCATTACATGCATTACATTGCATTACATTGCATTACATTGCATTACATTGCATTACATTGCATTACATTGCATTAATTGCATTACATTGCATTACATTGCATTACATTGCTTTAATTGCTTACATTGCATTACGTTGCATTGCATTACATTGCATTACTTGCATTAGTTGCATTACTGATTATTATATTGCATTACATTGCATTACATTGCATTACATTGATTACATTGCATTACATTGCATTATCAATTTACATGCATTACTATTCTTATTGCATTATTGCATTACGTTGCATTACATCTATTGCATTACATTAACTGCATTACATTTATTACATGCATTACTTGCATTACATTGCATTAATTGCATTACATTTACATTGTTACATTGCATTATTTGCATTACGTTGCATTACATTGCATTAATTGCATTAATTACGCATTACATTGCATTACATTGCATTTTATCATTGCATTGATATTGCATTACATTGCATTATTCATTGCTATTACATGCATTACATTGCATTACATTGCATTTTACATTGCATTATCATTGCATTATCATTGATTACATGCATTACATTGTCATTACATTGCATTACATTGCATTACATTTGATTACATTGCATTAATTGCATTACATTGCATTACATTGTTCATTACATTGCATTTTATCATTGCTTTACATTGCTTATTTTACATTGGTTTACATTGCTTTACATTGCTTTACATTGCATTACATTGCTTTACATTGCTTTACATTGCATTAAATTGCATTACGTTGCATTACATTGCATTATATCGTATTTAACCCCATTACATCGCATTACATTTTATTACATCGCATTACTTCGCATTACATCGCATTACATTGCATTACATTGCATTACATTGCATTACATTGCATTACATTGCATTACATTGCATTACATTGCATTACATTTCATCACATCGCATTACTTCGCATTACATCGCATTACATCGCATTACATCGCATTACATCGCATTACATTGCATTACGTTGCATTACATTGCATTAAATTGCATTAAATTGAATTACGTTGCATTACGTTGCATTACATTGCATTACATTGCACTACATTGCATTACATTGCATTACATTGCATTACATTGCTTTACATTGCATTACAATGCATTACATTGCATTACACTGCATTACACTGCATTACATTGCATTACATTGCTTTACATTGCATTACGTTGCATTACATTGCATTACATTGCATTATATTGCATTACATTGCATTACATTGCATTACATTTCATCACATCGCATTACTTCGCATTACATCGCATTACATCGCATTACATCGCATTACATCGCATTACATTGCATTACGTTGCATTACATTGCATTAAATTGCATTAAATTGAATTACATTTCATTACGTTGATTACATTATCATTGCACTACATTGCATTACATTGCATTACATTGCTTTACATTGCATTACAATGCATTACATTGCATTACACTGCATTACACTGCATTACATTGCATTACATTGCTTTACATTGCATTACGTTGCATTACATCACATTACATTGCATTACCTTGCATTACATTGCATTACATTGCATTACATTGCATTACATTGCATTACGTTGCATTACGTTGCATGACGTTGCATTACGTTGCATTACGTTGCATTACGTTGCATTACGTTGCATTACGTTGCATTACGTTTTAACCATTATCATTGCATTATTTATTAATTTCTATTACATTGCGTTAATTGCATTACTTGCATTACTTGATTACTTGCATTACTTGCATTACTTGCATTACTTGCATTACATTTTACTTGCATTACTTGCATTACTGCATTACGTTCAGTTGCATTACGTTGCATTACATTGCATTACATTGCATTACATTGCATTACATTGCATTAATTGCATTAATTGAATTACTTGCATTACGTTGCATTACATTGCATTACATTCATACATTGCATTACATTGCATTACATTGCATTACATTGCTTTACATTGCATTACATTGCATTACATTGCATTAATGCATTACATGCATTACATTGCATTACATTGCTTACATTGCATTACGTTGCATTACATTGCATATATTCATTATATTGCATTACATTGCATTACTTGCATTACTTTCATCATGCATTACTTGCATTACATCGATTACTGCATTACATCGCATTAGCATTACATTGCATTACGTTGCATTACATTGCATTAAATTGCATTAAATTGAATTACATTTCATTACGTTGCATTACATTGCATTACATTGCACTACATTGCATTACATTGCATTACATTGCTTTACATTGCATTACAATGCATTACATTGCATTACACTGCATTACACTGCATTACATTGCATTACATTGCATTACATTGCATTACATTGCATTACATTGCATTACATTGCATTACATTGTATTACATTGCATTACACTGCATTACGTTGCATTACGTTGCATTACGTTGCATTACGTTGCATTACGTTGCATTACGTTGCATTACGTTGCATTACGTTGCATTACGTTGCATTACGTTGCTTTACATTGCATTACATTGCATTATGTTGCATTATATTTCATTACATTGCGTTATATTGCATTACGTTGCATTACGTTGTATTACGTTGCATTACGTTGCATTACGTTGCATTACGTTGCATTACGTTTGCATTACGTTGCATTACGTTGCATTACGTTGCATTACGTTGCATTACGTTGCATTACATTGCATTACATTGCATTACATTGCATTACATTGCATTACATTGCATTACATTGCATTACATTGCATTACATTGCATTACATTGCATTACATTGCATTACATTGCATTACATTGCATTACATTGCATTACATTGCATTACATTGCATTACATTGCATTACATTGCATTACATTGCATTACATTGCATTACGTTGCATTACGTTGCATTACGTTGCATTACATTGCATTACAATGCGTTACATTGCATTACATTGCATTACATTGCATTACGTTGCATTACGTTGCATTACGTTGCATTACGTTGCATTACATTGCATTACATTGCATTACATTGCATTACATTGCATTACATTGCATTACATTGCATTACATTGCATTACATTGCATTATATTTCATTACATTGCATTACATCGCATTACATTGCATTACGTTGCATTATATTACGTTTTATTGCATTGCTTTTTATTACGAAGTATTCCATTTCATCACAATAAAAAAAATTTATTTTTTTTAATGAACGTCATACCTTGATAAACATTTCTTACTGTAAATTTTTACATAATCAGATTGAAGTCTGTTTTTTCCCCTATTGTAAGTTTACATTACAAGTGTATCGTCTATATGCAATGCAATGTTTGAATACAAATTTGTGATGCACAGGTTTTTAGTGATAAAGGTGTGTAGTTTTTCCAGTTCTAGATGATCACTTCTATGGATGATTTAAAATATATTAAAAATGATTTACTTCATAGTTACATATTGAACCAAGTGTATATCAATGAAATACACTTACATTATAAACCGTTGTTCAGTGATACTGTTATATTTATGAGTGCATCTGTTGAATTTACATAATACGTGCATTTGCAACAAAACCAACTTTTGTTTAAGAACACATATTTGTACCGGTGGCCAACTTTAACAATGAATACGATCCGAGTGCTTCTACATTAAATGCAATCATATCGTAAAAGTCATGCTAAGTGATAAAACACTGGTAATTGTGTACTGTACTATATTGTATCACATACCATATTGCATTATAACAGATTACATTACACTACATGAATAATTGTCTTATTATTTTTCTGTTGCTGTGTAATTTTGAATTTTTTGATTTTATTTTATAGTTTTTTTTTAAATACTTTAAAAATTATTGGAATTCGTTCAAGTTCTCTTTTAAAATGTATGTCTTACAATAATTTTGAGATTAGGTCTTATTGGTAGCTAGTTCGTAACTTACTTCACCATTCTAAATTACTTAGTTGTAACGGTTTGTATAGAAAGGCACAATTCCATATCAGGCATCGAATTTTGAAGCACAACATTTAGTTATTGTTCTGGTGTCAAACCCTTTCTGCAGATGATTGTGCCGAGGAATTATTGATTTTACCGTTAACGTTGTTTTTGTATAAGAAGTTATGTATTAAAATAATTTCCATGAAAACAAATACGAAAACAAAAAATATGTATCTCGTTTCTAAAGGTAGAGTGAATTCTATCAAATTTAGATATGTCAGGAGCGGCAGCCCTAAGCTACATAAGCACTGGAATACTCAACAGATCCAACGCCCTATTTATGTTTGTTTAAAGAAATGATAGTTATTTCTGTCCTGCGCAGTGAAGTTGAACTTTCAAAACAGAACGTGGAAGTTAATCTGTGATGCTCGATAGGTCTAAGAAAAATAAATAACCAAAAAGAAATTTTACTGCAGGTGCTTGTACCATATTTTTAAAAAATCGGATACATAAATCAAAACGTGGTATATAACTGAATATATAAACTTTTCCGTTTACGTATTACAAATAACGCTTGTTATTAAATTTCTAAAAAATTACGGTTTTCTTCTAATTTTTTATTTTGTGTAAACTATTATAAAAAATATTGTTCGTAATTCGTGCGCTCCCACTTGTATTGATGCTAGGCAACATATTTGCCTTCGTATCATCTGCCACTTCTTTAGGGGCAATTTGGCATGCAAAATTTTGTGTATGTGTAGCAATGTTTGATTAGATAAAATATTGATGCAAATTATGATTTATTTTTAACGAAATACCACTCGAAATGACTATATAACATTTGTCTATACCAGTCTACCTTAAATAAAAAATTCGATAATCAGTGTGGATTTCAGTTTCAAAAAAGTTTAGTTATTTAACTTAATGCTATGTTACTGTATTATTATTATTCACAACATAACATGAACACCATCTATCCGTAAAAGTAAAAATTCGAATTTGCTTTTGACATTGTGATTTCCAGTAAAAAGTCAGATGGTACGTTTCCTAGTTGGGTGCTTAAAATAGTTTTCTGCATTTAATTAATTAAATATATTCAACTATTGGAAAAATGATTTAAGGCAACATTTATTGCATATTAGATTTCACACTCCTCTTTCAACGAGCTTAACCCGGAAATTTTGCAAAACTGTTTTTTTATACACACGTTATGAGTAATCCCATTTTCCTGAAATACACATCAATCTTATGTATGTAAATTTCTGTAGGACTTTTCATGTGCATATGAACCTTTCTATATCACATATAACACCAATACTAGCGGTTATGCAATTTTCTCCTAACGAACAAATTCTATCCACAAGTGTCATTGAAATCATATTGAAATACAAGAGTGATAGTTATTATGATCACATCCTGTAGATGCAGATTTTCTAAATACACATTTTAAATTTGCTTAGCTTCAGTAAAGCTTGTATTCTATCAGCCACTGTTCAAGTCAATTAGGCTGTGTTAGCTAATTATGTAATTCCCAACTCCTTCCCGTGTGCACCAACGAAGATTTGTGTAAATGTGCAGCGTATTACTACTCTGATTTCACTATGTTTTATTACTTGATCGTATAAGTGAAATATAATAATGAAAACCATAATTACACGTTTTTATACTCACATATATACAGTAGTATTTATGAGATATTTATGTCTAAAATAACATCAATAACCTTAAAAAAACACCATTATTGAATAAACGAATAATTTACTGCATGCTTAGTACACTTTTCACCCTCATTTTTCCATTCTTTATGTTAACAGTTGTAACAGCTGTAACATGCCATGATAATAATTTGACCTCTTTTTTCTCCATTTCTTGGGCTTTATTTGAAAAAGTTTTAGCAACCTGTTATTATTAAAAACTTATGCTTTCTAACGCTTGTAGTAGTGCTTACAACCTGACTGGTCTGACTGGTTGTCGGGGATTATAAGACCTGCTATAACCTTTGTTACGGATCTTGGTTTAAGAGACAGAGATGTTTACAATGTATGGAATCAAGTGTTTTTGTAAATATCTAGTTTCATAACTGAATATTGTGTTAACGTGCGTGAAGCTTAAATATTGGATTAGTTGTGTACTATCTTCGAGTAATACTTTGTACCTTATTTTTGTAATTTGTTTTCGACTGTTACTCCTAAGATTCATTCAACAAGATTGGTAATATGATAAACTAACTTCATCCACGAACATTCTTTGACACTTTGTCATTTAGCATTGTTTTCAATCTTTTTCAATCTTCGACATTTTCAACTACTTCTTAAAAGGAGGAAATCGTAGGGATATCAGTAAAGATTTAAAAACTCTTAGTTAAAATAGAACTTGGCTTAAATACTTTGTTGTGTTTGTTACTAAAGCTACTTCACAAATTTTCGTTTGTTCAAATAATTAACTAGCAGGGCTTATTACTAGGTCAATAATTTCGAAATAACTCATTTCTACGTATTTGATAAATTACGGTTACTCTTGTTAAATTTATGGGGTCGTATTTATCTGCAATTAAGCTGTATGTTTATATTAATAAATGATAAAAAGGTCTGACAGGCATGGAAAATAAATGTATTATGTTAATACCTTCTTCAAATCATTGCTGAAACATCCCTTTACAGAAGCTTATTTATTTTAGAAAATATTAATCTTGTCTTTATTTATTATTGATTGTTCCAATTAACGTGATATATTTCACCGCTTGATGATGATTTAGAGATTTAAATATTTTATGACGTCGTTCATTTTGATCTACATTTATAGTTATTTATATTCCAATAAACACTAAAAAAGAATTAGAACTATTGATTTAAACATTTCATTTAAAAGGGTTTCGATTCGGTGCAATAGTAATCTTTATTTGTTTTAGAAATTTTAGTTTATGCTACAAAATAATTTTTTAATGTGCATTATATATCTAAAGGAAATGTAAAAAAAAATTTTTCTTGCTGGGGAATGGAACCACAGACTTTCCAATTGGGAAGCATGCGGTTTGTTTTCTCAGCTAGAGAACAAACTTCTTATTTTAAACGTCATACAAGTTTGACATTTTGTATCAATTAACATTTCTTATCATAGTTCAAGTTAGTCAGTACAAAAACTGCTGTTTTCTTAACAAAATTTTTATTTCTCAACGGCTCTATACGTTCCTTGGGGTGCTGAATCCGAATATCAGGTATGCTGCCTTGAAGGACTTTTTCTCTTATATCTTGGTACAGGCTAAATACTCACTAGAGCATCCAGTCCATAAAGACCATTTGTGCCACGGCATAGCTCAGTGGTGTGAGCGGGATTCTTCCTTAATGACGTGAAAGGGCATTCGTCACAACTTGTCAAAAAGGTGCTACCTGTTAAAAACATTTATAGCTGGAAAACGACATTAACAGAATTTATAATGGTCTAACAGGAAACCAAAACGTTCACTCAAAAAAAAAACAAACTACTTTACCACTAACAATTCTATTCCAAAAATATTTACGCCAAGTTCACCCAAATTCTAATGAAATTTTAAGCTATCTGTAAAAGCCGCAAAATTGCGAAAATAAAACTAAAACTCATTAATCATTTCGATAAGCTACACGCTAAAATTATTGGCTCACCTAACCAAAAATAAATGAAAATACGATACTTAATTCTTCAATTTAAACAACAGAAATACGTCACTACAGCAAAATTAAGAACGATGGAAAATTGATAAAACCCTAAAATTTATTAAACGTCGATATCGAGAGGTAATCCCTAAATTCCAAAAAAATTACCCAGCTGTCATAACAAATAATTAAATTTGATTACCTGTTTAGCAATCCAGGCACCAGCAAAGATGTCTACAATCGGTATGTTGATTCCTATAAAAAGTAACTCCAAAAATACTTGCGACTATTCGCAAAAGCCTCGTACGCAAAATCAAACAGCATCATAATTTACGTTACTTTATAATTTAAAATTTCTTTTAAAATGACTTGTTACAAACATTCCGCTATCAAATATGCTCACTCCCGAGCCGTCGCGATTAACGCGGAATCGCGCGATCGAGTGAACCGTGTAGGGGCGTATTAAGGATTTTCCAATATCTTAAACGACACTAATTAAGCAATGGCAGCAAGCAAAGAAGTAATGTTAGAAGATATTATGGCAAAGTTAATGCAAATTGAGGGTAAAAAAGGTGATAAACAAAAACACGAATAATCAAGCGACTGAAATAAAGAAGATGGCGGAAACCATAAATAATCAAGCAATGATGATAGAAAAGTTAGAAAGCGAACTGAAGAGAAGAACTCTAATAATTTTCGGAATCCCCGAGGAAAATAGTGAAGAAGGGCAATTAAAATTAGAATGGAGGTAAATGTGTAAGGCAAGTACTAGGCGCTAAAAATGGAAGTGAAGGTAAATCTATAAATAAGGGCCTGACAACCGTAATGAAGCAAATTGGCGTCTTAAGTAATAAAAGGAAATTGGCCGGAACAGTATTGGGAGTAAATGAGGACCAGGATAAGAAGACAAGGGAGTTAGTACCGTATATGAAGCAAGCCAGTAATAAGAGATTAAAAGCCATAACAAAAAGGGAGAAATTAATAGTAGAAGGAGAAGAAATGACGCTAAAAAATTTGGAAGCTCAAGAAAAAGAAGGGAAAGACCAGCCTAATATCAAGGACATAGGGGAGCAGAAGAAAAGAATTAGATCTACCGATGAGGAAAAAGCAGAGACACCTACGAGAACTATGCCAAAGAGGAAGCACTGGATAAAAACAATGATAACACCAATCAGAATAGAAGGCCCAGGAAAGGAGAAAGAAGATCTGAATAAAACGCTTAGTAATGTTATAAGAACGAATTGGCAGCGACAAACGACAAAAGACTAACAAGAATCAAGAGACGGACAGATCCATGGGTAACGAAAAACAATGAAAAAGGACATGATTTTATAAAACAAATATAAAATAAAAAAGTAAAAGAAATACGAGAAAATAGGATTAGGGGTTTGGAATATAAATACACTCGTAGGCAAAGAGGTGGAGTTAGTGGAGGAAACGAAGGAGAATAAATTACAAATATTAGGAATAAGTGAAACGAATAGAAAGGGAGATGAAGTAATGAGGATTCCAAGGAATCATGCGTTGTACTACTCAGGTGGGTAGGAGACCAAGTGAAGTGGTATGAATAATACTCCCAGAAGAGGTGCACAAGCAAATTAGAAAACATTGACCAATCAACTCACGAATTATGACCAAATCAATGAATCTAAGACAAATAACTAAGATAGTGCAAGTATATGCACGCTACAAGAAGCTCTAGATGAAGAAATGGAAGAATCAGAAGCAATAATTATCATGGGAGACTGGAACGCCAAAGTGGGGAACGACTAGGATGCATGGGAGATATGGGAGGGCAAACAGTAAATACGAACGGGGCCAGAATGGTAGAATATTGCCAGATTAATAACTTAACAAAGGTAATACAGTGTGGAAGTAAGAGGACGAAGATATCTACACCTTCATAGCAGAAGAACGGAACGCAAGGAATGCAATAGACTATATCGGTACACTTAAGAAGTCTCAGCGAGGCTATCGAAAACATTGGAACAAGAAGATAAGCAAATTTAGGAAAAAGTCAGACTAATGGTAGCACAATTGGTAACAAAAATTAACAAAACAGAGGAAAAAGAATACTATAAAATAGGATCGTACAAATTAAAAATGGAAGAATACCAGAAAGAGTACCAACAAGTGACAAATAGACTATTCAGCAACCAAAGAATAGAGGGACAAGAAGAAGCTTTGGAGACTAGATTGAAAGGATTCAAAGAAACAACAAGAGCAGCGCAAGAAATATGTGAAAGAAGAAAAATTAGTAAAAACCTAAAGAGGATGGAATGGTGGACGGAACAGATAAGGAAACTAGTCAAAGAGAAGATGACGTACTTAAGAAGAAAGGGGAGGGAAGACAGGGAAAATTATATAGAAAAAAGGAATAAAGTAAAGAAAGCGATCAAGGAAGCAAAGAAGGTGAAATGGAAGAAATTATGAGAAGAAATACATGATAATTATAGAGTGGACGCAAAAAAATTCTGGACAACCATAAAAAGTTTAAGGGGGTCAAATACAACTGAATGCGATACACAATAAACACAACGAAATTAAAACGGAAATGGTAGACATGGTAGATACATGGAAAGAGTTTTAAGAGCATAAATTTAGAGAAGAAACTGAAGAAAGAAGAGAAAAGGCAGAAAACACATGTAAACCAGGAGGCAACAATGGAAGAACTGCTGGAGGCAATAGATAAGATGAAAATGGGAAAGGCCAGCGGAGAAGGCGAGATAACACCAGAAATTATAAAATGGCTAGGGGAAGAAGAGAGGAAATGGCTGTGGAACATATTCAGGGAGGCATGGAGGCAGGAGAGAATACCAAGGTAATGGGAAATTAACTTAATGGTCTAACCACTATGTTATTCAGAATTCGCCACCTTCCCTTATAACCCTTTCCATCTTACATAAATCTTAAATAGCCAATCATAAAAGAATTACTTAAAATTATAAATCGCGCCAGAAACGAATCAAGCTCAAAAAACTGAATCGGAAAAATTACATCACTTATCTAAAATGTGTTCCCAAAGGTGCCTTGTGTAAGGTGATGTGGTTAAGATAACGAAACTTTTATTATACTGACCCTTAAATTAACGTACATAAAGTTCAACTCTTTGTTTAAAACCAGAACCTAATCAAAAAGAAGACGACAGTCTGACGGCTTACAATTAAAACTCACAAAAGATGTACAAACTTAATAACTTTATACTTAATTTAATTTTATAAAACGTAATTCCCATTCATTTGCCATAATACATCAATATTGAAAGTAATGAGAACATTTATATACACAAAAACTACTCTAACATTACTCTAATAGTATCGCCCGTATCACTTGTGAGTGAAACATAATTTTACAAATAAAAATTCCATTTATAAATATCTCAAAACCAAAAAAAAATGTGATCAAATAAAAGCTCGCAAAAATTTACACTCTTTTAAATTCGAAATTAAAAAAAAAATAGAACGAAACCAACTATCTACCGTATTAACCTTAAAATTTACCCACAGGATGATGATGATCTCGGAAATTATGGATCTTTCGAAGATGACCGTTCTATCCAAAATTGAAGAAAACAAAATTTCTTAGACGATTCATTAATTAATGTTGTCTACTAACTACAGGTGTAGGCATTCGAGCGCAATGCCAAACAGGAATTTTCCTAGCCCTGTTACATGCAACGAAGGTAAGTTTATAACAAAAGTAAAAGGTGTGCCGTAACAGCTAGTATTAGTAATGCTGGAAGCTGCGTTGGTCGGTTAGGCACTTGGATGCGTGGTCGTATGGCTGGCGTAGATACACAGAAAATTTAAAAGGGCGCCACTTGATTTATTTTTATATCGCCCTTTGCCAAGAAAAGGGCACAGTAAGACATGCTACAGTTAAAAATAAAGTTGGACACAGTCCAAGAAGGGAATAGGCTGGGTTAAGATTTTACCACTAAACCGCAGTAATGAAGAAAACAACTATTGGTAGTTTAACACAAAGCGGTTTAATATTTGTAGATACAATTGGTAATAATAACAATAAACCCCCAAACCTTAAATGTAACAGATATGGTTAACCTAAACTCCCCGAAGGCAAACTAGACTATATATGAAATCGTATTCATTACAGTAGGTAAGTACTCAAACAACCGGTATCGTAAATCCGGAAACCAACCCGAGATGGATAAATAGTACCTCACTTACCTTTTTCTAGTGGCTCGTCTGAACAAATACAAAACAAAACAATTGAATCAAATTATTTTACAAAGAAACGACACTGCGCAATAGACCCTAGAAATAAATTACATAATACAGAATAAACCCAAAATAAAATAATGAAACCGTAGGTATAGGAAGAGCTCTCCATACAACTGGTACCTCGGTTTTAACTCAACCGAACCATAACATAACTCAGATGTAAATAACCAAAGTATACCAGCTAGATGTCTATCATTGCATAAAAAAAATTAAATCTGAACATATTTAATAGGCATAACAGAAAAGTGAAGTACCAATGTTCAAGCAACGCACAAAAAAATGATAGCCTCTATTACTATTTACACAAAAAACTACAAGCTTAAATTATAAGCCTACTTGAATGTTTTCAACTCTAAAACTTAACGCAACAAAAGAAAAATTCCAGTTTAAGGGTAAAATATTCACGTTGGTGGATCATCAAGAGCTTCCTTATTTATAATAAGTTTGTTAGAACGTACAATGACAGTTTACATATTGGTACACAGCAAGTGAAAGAACACAAACCATAAGTTCAACAGTTAAATTTTTTCAGCAATATTAAATCATTACTTTGATCATCCAGTATAAAACGTTTTACTTTACAAAACTTCACTGTTATATTATAACATGCATCTCCCCATATAACACACTATTGAAATACAGAAGCAGCAAACTTCAAGGTAAACAGATGTAGATTATTCCAGTTGTTTATGACGTACTTCCAAACCTTTAACAGTAATGTACCTCAAAATGAAGTACTGAGGACGCTCAATTGGTAACGGTACAAGTGAAATCTTAATTAAACAGTCATGATTTCAGGTACCTAACCTCATTAGTTCGTTTAATAACAAACTACGACTAAAGTATTTCAAGGTTGAACTTAAACGATTGTCTATAGATCCAGGATGCCGTTATGAAGTAATCAAAATTTAAAGGGCTCACCAATCAATTGTAGATAATTAGGAGTATTCGTGTGTCTTACGTGACATAATCTTGCTGTTCTTGTAGAGAAAACGAAACGAGATTGAAGTCCTCTGCCCTCGAGCTATCTTCCACCGGGCTGCCGTAGGCCTCTGTTCAGTATTCGCAGTAACGAAGAACTGCTAGTCATGCGTTCATAATCCCAGGAGTGAAAGAGTATCTCATTTACACGTGAACGATCCGTTACAGCATTGAACTGAAGAATCGACGAAAGGACCAAAACCACAATCAAAGAAAGAACCTAGAGAACCAAATGTTTTAGATACGAAGAGATTGTGAAGTATAACGAGTATACTTAGTTAACTATTTAATGACAAAGGTGTACTGAGGTTAAGACAAATTCTTTTACTCACCCCGTACTAGGACGTGAAGCCTTTGCTTAGAAACCTGTACACCCGTATAAACGAAAACTACACTTAGTATAATTCTTCAAATGTGGAGAGTATAAAACTAGCGTTACGCTATATGTAACTTTATTAAATAGAATTTTATAAAAATTACAGTAAGATTCTCTCCCACATACCTCGTTTCTAACAACGCATATTTTTCGTCGCAAAATGGGGTTCGTTTTCAGCAAAGACACCAACTCTTAAAGAAAAGGTCGCCTGGTATCGATACCCAATCGAAACCTTATCGTTTTCCTAAGTTTCAATTTTATTCCAGTCATATAGTACAATAAAGTCACAAACTAACAGCTAGTTCTGATTTTTATATGTTGTTAGGACCACTGTCAGTGATATATATATATATATATATATATATATATATATATATATATATATATATATATATATATATATGTATATATATATATATATATATATATAAATTGTGATGATGGCAACTTACTTTAATTAACGAGGGGAAATAAAATTATTTAAAGTTTAGTTTGAGGTAAATTTAATTTTTTAAATGTTGATAATTTATGATTATAATTGAAGTAATTATTTTAATTTTATTATTATATTGCACCGGACTAGCTCAGATCTCATATGGGGATAGAGTTCAGGGAATTTAGTTTGAAGTTAAAACTTTGAATCTGAAATGTGTATATGAAATACCCTTTATATAATTATATTGAAAGTATAAAAATAATTCTGAATGTAATTTGCTATCAAACGCATGCGTTGTAATGAACTTAAGTGAAATTAGAAACTGTCAAAGATGTCAAATACTTAATTTAGAAAATTAATGTTTAGATCCAAAATAAAATTTAGAAAAAGAAAATACATTAATATCTTTACAGGTGTTTACACAAATAAATATTTAAAATTCTTAACCAAAAACATATATGTAACAAATATAAATTGCAGGAAAATATCAATGAATGTTCACAATAAGTAGGGTTAACATTTGTGACTCACATATACTGTCCTCACTGTAGATTGATGTCTTCGGATACTCCAACTGGATGTAGGCAATGTCCACTCGATTACAGTTGTCACCATCACCCATATACTGCGAACTTGATTCTTGGTTGTCGAAGACACCAACTTCCAAACTTAAAGATGTTTTCTCCAAAATCGGCAAACTCCAACCACTTGTTTAATTTCGGTAACTTTTTATTTAAATAATTTTAAAGCTTAATGAGTGATATCGTTTTAAAAATATGTTTAAATATCCAAAATTTTGTTGATAACACTTTTATTTTTAGCTACCGATTAAAATTTTGTTTAAAAGAATTTGTCCGAAGAAATAAAACAACTTTGACCAAATAAAAGTGGGTTTTAATTTGGTAAAAACGGAATTAATTTAAGTTGGATAACACAGAAGCAAATCTTTACAAAATCGTTACACAAATTAACACGAACAAAAATATTTTTCAAAAACGACAGGTATCGGAGACCGAATTATTTATTTCAAACCGTCGATATAAAAACAAGTGCTCTCGAACGTATTCTTCGTAACGTAAAACTTCTTGACGAATTTAAATTAGGTTATGAACTTACTCTTTAACACAAATTTCACAACACTGTTTTAACCTTTTACACTTTTGAACAAATTCTAGAGAGAGAGTGATTTCCTGAGCGCTTGCTTTTATATGTTTCTGGTTGTTACCAAAAATTCATTTTTTTTACAGCCATATTGCAAAAGTAACTATGGCTATGATTGGTGGATCTAGATTACAAATTGGACACAAATGGAAATTTGGCCGTAACTTTCTTATGCATAATCGGAATTGAAAATTAAAAACGGAAACGAAAACTACGTAAAATTTTGAACAAAAAGACACCTAACAAGCTATAATTCCTAACATTAATATACGAAATAACTTAATCTAACCTAATTAAGCTTATAACTATTTACACTTACAAGCTATACTAAAACTAATTGCAAAAATGGAATTCTGAGAACATTCTACATAAGAATACATATCTTTTGTGTTCGAAACATTTAATTTAAAGAAATTTATTAGCTTTTGTAATTTTATCTTAAATTCACCTCAGAATTAACATAATTTTGCGGTGAAAAGCGCTGTATCCTTATAAAAACTGTGTCATAATAAGAAAGAACATTTATTATTTGCTTTAAGAGCAAAATCTAAGTCTAATAATGCGAAAAAAGTATAAAATTATGTAAAAAACCTAAAAATTTCAACCTAACCAAACTTAAATCTAAAAATGAAAATAATTTATATTTAAAAATGTTATGTTTAAGGTTTGTACTTCTTGTCTTTATTATTCTCACTAAGTATTTGCAATGCATAATGTTATATAGTGTTGCATTGAAAAAGTCTCATCGTCTAACACTCTTTTTAAATGTTTCACTATATAAATGTACGGCACTATAAATGTCTGTATGCCATAATGTTCTAAATGTTGTTCTTATTGTGAATCTTGTATCATAATTTTTGTCACTAATTCGCTTCCAAAAATATGTGCGAAAAATGTCTAAACTGTCCATATTATAACCCTTTTATTAAATTTTTGTATTTCCTGCATTCAAAAACTAAACATACATTATCCCTAACATAATCCTAACTATATAGTCCATGTTTAAACACCTGTAAAGTGTTCACTTGCCAAATTACCCTTGAAAAATTGACTTTTATTGCAATAATTGCAATACTAAAATGACTTTACGAAAATGGTTATATTTAACATTCTTGACAATTTTGTTAGCAGCAAATTGCTTTTTATGATAAAACCAAACTAAGCAAATGATATTCAGACTAATTTATACCAAACAAATTTATTTTAATCACATCGTGAACCAGATTTATATAAAATAGTGTCTTGCACATGTATCGAGCTAGAAATCACCCCTTTTTATGACCCAAATGTCATTTAAGCTGTCCGATACTTCTATTACCTCTTTCTGAACATCTCAATATATATATATATATATATATATATATATATATATATCCAAGTTTTCAGATTCGAAAGACTTGTGCTAACTTCGTAGCACTGTTTTTCACTGTAACTCCTAAATTTTGCGTTTTTAATAAAACGCGTGATTTACGGATTTGAAGTAGATTACATTTGCTAAAATTTTAAACCAGAACCAGCTCTGTAGGTATAATAATTACCAAGATACAGCCCTCCAACAATTGGCTATTTTGTCCAAAAGAGTGAAAGATTAAGAGTTGGTCAACTTTCGATCCCGCAATCGGGGAAAATACTCATTTTACGGGCGAAGTCATAGGGGGAGATGCAGCGAAAATAATTAGTTTTAATTTCAGAACTAAACGACGTCTGTATGCCCGATAGTTTCCTCACAATGCTAATAAATTAAAAAAATTGTAAAACTGCATTTTCGCAAACTTGCTTTGTTAAGTTTTCACGACGGTTTAAGGATCGTTTAAAAGGAAACGCCTTTCTTGCACCCGCTTGATAGAAATTTCGGAAGGGAGGGGAGTGGCATCTTTTTCCACCCCCCAATCACATCTGAACTTCATGGTAAATTCAGTAGGCGTAGAAAATTCACCGAAAATATAAATGCAAAGAGAAAAGTCATGTTATTGACATGAAACTGTTCACAAAAAAAAAATTACTGGTTTTTTAGCGAATTGTCAAATTTTATTTCCAAATATTGCATTTTATGGCTAAAAAAATTGTTTTTGGGCGCCATTTTCCAATATGATGACCATAGCACAAGTTTTCTTTCAACGACTTTTAGTATGTTATTCCAGAAGTATTAATCAATATACACACCAAGTCTTGTGCTTATACGAGTTTTTTAAGGTAATGGAGAACTTGTTATTTAAAATGATTACACTATTAGTCAAATAACCCTCAAACCGCCGTGAGCAACAGAGCAAATTAATGCTAATTACATTCGCTGCTATCTCCTCCTGTGACTTTACCCGTAAAATGAGTATTTTCCCCGATTTCGGTGTCGAAAGTTGACCAACTCTTAACATTTCACTTTTTTGGAAAAAATTGCCAATCTTTTGAGGGCTGTATCTTGGTAACTATTGTACCTACAGAGCTGGTTCTTATCTCAAAATGTAATCTACTTTAAAATGTACATAACATGTTTAATGAAAAATGCATTGTTTAGGAGAGAAAAAATGCTAAAATTAGGCAGTTCTTCGAGTGTTACGAGGTTAGCACACATCTTTCGAAGCTGCAAACTTGGATATATACTAATGTTAGTGGTCCTAACAACATTAAAAAATCAGAACTAGCCGTTAGTTTGCGATTTTAGCGATTTCTAGTGTACTATTTGATTGACCTATTTATTGCATACCTATTTATTTCGCACATCGTTGCCATGGTTCTCAATTCGTGCCCAAGTACAGTGTGTTGCCTACCAACAGGCGTAAGAAAATCTTTGATTCTCAAATAAACATAAAACCGCGAAGTTGACACGTTACAGCCCCTTTGCGAAAAAGCCAAAAACGCCAACGCCCACCCTCTACAAAAGATTCTGTACCACATAAGGAAAACAAAACTTCCTAAAAAATGTACTAGTTATTTTATTTTCTAACCGTTCTTTCGCCATGGACGTGCGCACGCAAGATCTATGCCCCTTTGAGAGTACCGAATCTTATAGTACGTTAGTCAGCTCTAAATAACAATGTCTTAGTTTTCTGTATCGTTTCAACTTTTATTGTTATGTGCGTGCATAATGCCTAGTCCGAACTCTATAATTTGTCACCAACTGTTACAACATGGAACACAGACGACTGTTGTGAAAGGAATGAAATCTTTCATTCTAGTAGTGTGAGGCAGAATGGTAAATAATATTTATTTATTACAGTAGAGCGTCGATTATCCGGACCAATCAGATACAGATCTGGTCCGGATACTGAAATAGTGTGGATAAGGGCTTTAATTTCTTTAAGTCACATGTTGTAGTTTCACCCATTTGCAATGGCACTAGTATTTTTCGCTTTTTGTAACTTTTGAGTAATTTCTACTTTGTCTTCAAGACAAAGAACAACACACTTTCTATTTGGGATTATACAAAAAAATTAATACGCAAGGCGGGAAATTACTTTTAATTTGAATAATAACTTGGTTAATAGGTAAAAACAAAACTTCTGTCAGTTTCATTAAATGTTGAAACATATACTGACAAAATGAAGCAGGTGAGTAGAAAGAATGAAACAATTCCCAGGAACGCCAAAGGATAGTGGGAAACAATTACGCTTTGACTTACCTTTTAAATTTACACAAGATAATTATGGTGGTCTGCAAAAACGGTGAATAAAAATTGAGATTATTAATTCAAGACAAATGTAGGAAGAATTGCGACGTAAAAGTGTATTGCTCAGGAAAATCCTAAATCAAAGCCTATGCGTTCATGTATCCTTGACTTTCCCTTTAAAACTCACTGTTTTTTGTATCGGAGGGGGATGCCCTTGGGCAAGGAACAAGTCAAAAAGCTTCCTCCAGAGCGCAATTTGGTATATCCTGTGAAGAAATGGTGCTCACACTTGGTGGGAAATGATAAAATTGAGCAAAGGATAGGACAACCGATAGAGCCAGTTATTGACTTAATAGCAGATGATGGGCAGTACCATTTTCTGTGCATCCGGTCCCACGGCTGAAGTTGACAGATCCTCCGGAGGTGTGGTGGTATATGCTATGAAAGCGGTCTACTGCTTTCTAGAAAACAGAGGCGAAGAATGTCAATTCAGTATGGAAGAATTTATGGGGCAGGACAAAGGTGATGTTTGTTGACAACCGGGCACTATCAGATGATACCTTTTTCAAAAGTACGGCGAAGATATTTTAGTTACAACAAAAAAACCTCGCGTTGTGTGTTTCAACGGCATTGGACACAAAATCATTCATAAATTTGGTTAACGAGATGTTCAGAGACTGCCACAAAGGCAAGAAAGGCGTATTTAAGCAGCCGCAACCGTAATTTGGAAAGACGTAACATCGCAATTGTATAACTGCAGAAAGGTTTGTACATAAAGCAGAGGATCTTATTCCTGAGACACGGACAGTAAAAAGCGGGGGATCTGGAAAAATGAAAGATACAGCCATTGCCAATGGCATAATTAGTGTGTGCGGCCTTCATCATTCCTCTCACCTTTTCAAAGTGGCTTAGCAGCATTTCTTTGCAAAAGATATGGTTCTCACAAATTGGTGTAATATAATAAAGCAACTCAATTGAACTGTCGTCACTTATGCGTCCTCCTCTGGCTGTTAACCAAAGGACTTTGTCAGATTTCTATATTCAAACTCTGGATGAACGAAACAGATTCTACACAATGTAGGGAATTCGATCTGTCACCCTAAAGAACACTGTTGTGGTGAAAAGATTGTACGGCCATCAGCACAAATTGTGGTACTACCAAAACACTTCGAACAGAACAATGATATATGCTTAGGCGCTGTTCATATCAGTGATCTAGGTCCATCGTTCCCTCGTACTGACACCATCGTTCCGTTAGTACTCGATGTAGCTATACAGTAATAAAACTGTACGAAAAATTGGTGGATAGAATGGTTTTATGGAAGAGTTGACCAATACTTTATCAAACAACATTCATAGACAGCCAACTCTTTACAAATGCGCTTCTCGGGTAATACAACACGACATATTGTGATCTGCCGTTGAAAGGATACATTTGCTGGTGCAGTGAACAACTTTAGATACATTCGATCACTATTTCTACTTCAAAGCGCGAGCTGTTATAGTGAGTCATAAGCTACATGATATGGTCATTTGGATGGGTGGGTTCCACTTAAGGACATAAAATTAATTGTCTAGAGAGGTAGGGATTGAAGGTATCAAAGAATTGTTGGCAATGACTTCAAATCCGTTAAGTTTAAAGAGACTGATCGAGTACTACCCCTTGCCACCATTAACTCTACCACAATTATTAATGATCATCCTGCGGTCATTGAGCCAACCACTCTATTTCAAAGAGAACTAGAAGGTATCGTAATCTAAGAATTGACACCGTATCCTCTGACTTTATTCGATGAGCAGGGAATTCAGAAAATCAGAAAGTTTGCTTTGCACATAGCATTCGATCCCCTTCCAGACACGGCACTGTTGGGCAGTAGTACAGTGTATGAGATTGATAGGGTGTTTTCACTTTACAGTCTTATGGTCGAGTGGCCATGTGCTCGAACGAATTAGCCATTGAATCCATTTTGTACAAAGTAAGCACAATCAAAGTGCGTAATTGTGGTTGGGTACTCTTACGAACAGAAGAGCACCAAGTCCTTAAAACCCTTGAGATGGTCGACAAAAAGCAATCCGTGGTGATAAAATTTAACAACACGATGACATGAATAACTTTACAAGTAAAACTTCTGTCAAATGCTAAAAACAGGAGTAGATTAGTGGCTATGCTGATGACAAAATGCGTGGCAATTGTGAGGAAAGGTGTTAAAATAGGTCTCCAATTCCTCCTAACATATATATTTTTTCAACCAGAGAGCCTAGAGCCCACCAGATCCTCTTTAATCCGAAAAGTGCATTAAAGAAAAGTGTTGCCAACCACATACTATCCGTTTAGGCAATGGGCGATTCCGACTCTCCGTCCGCGTAATTCCTACAAGGCAAGGTAAAATTTCCCAAGATGTAATCTAAAACTTCGGATCTCGAATCTTACATTATTAAATATGCAATAACAGTTGTCGGTGAAAATTTTATGACTGCCCATTATGGAGGTTGCCTCTCAAATGTAACACTGAACAAGGTAAGGTATAAGCATATCTGACAAAGGAATCAGCAAAAAAACGGCTTCCGTGGTTCCCACTAAAGTTGCAGCAGAACAACAATCCTGTTGAGATTCTCTTGCTGAGGTGAAAATTGAAAAAAGATTGGGTTGTTCCCATTGCTAAACCGAAACCCCCAGCCTCCCGGGAGAATCTTTCATTTTGCAAATGCAACACATATTACCAAGCTCAGTGTGGGTGTAGACGAGTATGAGTGTGTTGCACGAAACTCTGCCAGCAATGTAAAGGGTTTTGCTCCAATACGGACGAAAATTTGGACGTAGAGCGGGAAGACGACATGCACGGGCTGTCTTAGGCGATATAAGGTACTAAATCGTGTAGTATCTTGTCAGTATGCATCTTTACTGATCAGTTTTCCTTTATCATAACAAAGTTTTCACTTGAAGAACAGAAATTACTCACTGTTCTGTCTCAACCTTGTACAGCACATAATCTAGTGGACGTAATTTAACTTTCTGTTTTGCTCATATTTTGATTATCCCGTGTTAACTGTATTTCAGGATTTATAAATTTTACCTTAGCAATAATGACTTTTCCAGTTATTTAAGCAAAGTTACAAATGATAATGTTCATAATTATTTTCCTTTCTTTTGTCTTTAATGCACTAAATGTAATCATAACCTTAATTCGCTAAAGTTTATACAGGGTGACCGGTAACTTATGCAGTTAACTGAAAGTGCTGATGGAGGACCCTAAGCTCAACAATTTTTCTTAATAAACTAACAGGCGAAACCCAATAACAACTAAACTAGAGTATTTTAAAATGATTTCCCACTTTTGGAAAACCACTAGTACTGGTTCACAATTTTAATTAAAAGATACAATTTTTCGGTAAATCACAGTGTTTGATGGGAATCAGCGATTGTTTCTTATGTTACAATCTGACATGTCAATGACATATTGATTGTTGCTTTGTTGACATCTATCAAGTGAGTGACTTGTCCTACTGTAAGTAAATAACTTTGAATTTCACATTAGAATGGAAAGATATCATTATACCAATGAACAGTAATGTGACATGTTAATCACTTATGGCATGGCTAATGAAAATGCTCCCACAGCAAGGGAACTGTATTTCCAAAGGTTTCCCAGGCGAAAAATTCCTGATGCTGTAACCTTTCGCATACTTGTGCACCGAGCTCTAACGACAGGGTCTTTGGTACCAAAACAAGGGCGTGATGTGGTAGACCATATCACCATGGTCTATGTGTAGAAGAAGACGTTTTGGATATGATAGATGACGCACCTTCATTAAGTACTCGAGAAATTTCACGGGAGATAAGAGTGTTGAAGTGGATGTTTTGGCGAACTTTAAAAATGAATGGCTTACACCCCGGTCATTTCCAGAGGGTTCAGGGGTTATTGGAAGCTGATTATCCTCTGCGTCAACGATTCTGTGAAACTGTAGAAACGATCTTATCAGCGGTTCTCAAAAACTTTTTCTTTTACTACTATGTCGTCTTTGAGTTTTTTCTATAAGTTTATAATTAAAAGTTGCTTCTTGAAGCCCTGTTAGTATGTCATTTCAGTTAACTGCATAAGTTACCAGTAACCCTGTATATTCACTTCCAAAATTGTTTATGTTATGCTGAATATGACATTGTAATGCATATTTTTTTACACACATCTTCGACAATATACAAAATTCTTAAGCGGTTTACAATTTATACAAGATAATTTTTTTTTATAAACCAATAAGAACATGGCACTCGCTTGACACCCGCATGAAGAACACACACCTACAAATAGTCTTGCACCAACTCATCCAAAACGACCAGAGATATCATAACGAAATTTTACGCGTGTCAATAGCTGTGGGAGACGCATACTTTGCAATACAACACGATGTTTCAGTCGTACCATTGGCGCACGTATTGGCACGTCACAGGCTATTTTTCAAGAAAAAAGTAGGGTGCCGCTGATTTCTCTAAAAATAAAAAATATTTTTTATTTCTTTGTTCAATTGTGAAGAAAAAAGCTCTCTTGACTTTGTATCGTACGACGTATTGTTTTTGAGTAAAAAAAACCTTTTTGGTGCATGTCCATTTATTATAGAAAAAAAGTTTTAAAAATCAAGGGTTTCATTCAAGGGCAAAAACAAATATTTCACCAAACCAAAAATTTTACCAACCAAAAATTACAAAAACTGTTCAAAGTGACCACCTCGAGCTCGGATGCAAGAATCCAATCTTCTCCTCAGTGACTGGCGAACTCTATCAAAAACACCAGGTTCTGTTTTAATTGTAATGATTCGATTTCTTAAGTTTTCTACGTTTTCCAATGGAGTAGCGTACACCAAGGACTTCAAATGGTCCCACAGGAAAAAATCAAGGGGATTTAATTCCGGGGATCGTGCATGCCATAAGTGAGGTCCACTCCGGCTAATCCAACGATTTCCGTATGCTTGTGTTAAGAAATAACGAGCTAGTTGACTAAAGTGGGCTGGTGTGCCATCGTGCATATACCACATTGCATCTCTAATTGCTAATAGTACGTCCTCCAGAAATCCAGAGAGCGTGTTTTCCAACAAGTTGCGATACACCTCTACGGTAAGTCTCCCGGGTAGAAATACCGGTCCAATTAGGCAGTCACCCACAATCCCAATCCAAACGTTCAAAGAAAACTGATGTTGAAAACGATCTTCAACAATTTCATTTGGATTTTCTTCACACCATACATGGTTATTATGGCAATTCCGTATTGCACTTCTTGAAAAACTCGCTTCATCGGTGAACAGAATCAACATCAGGAGTTGAGGGATTTGAACCATTTTGTGCAAAAGCCATTGACAGAATGCAATGCGAGGAGGCAAATCAGCAGGAAGAAGTGCTTGAACGCGTTGTATATGGAATGTATACAACAAATTTTCCTTAAGAATGTGCCAAATAGTCCCATTACTTACATCCAAAGCGTTTTTCTAGTAGAAGTACCTCGATCTTCTTCAATCATGTCCAGCAAATCCTCTTCCAGCTCTACCGTTCTTGCTGTCCTTCGCCTTCCTGCTCCTCCATTTCGTCATAATGTATCTGTTTCATAAAGACGCCGATGAATACATTCGAAAGTTTTTCTATCAGGAGCAATACGGCCCGGAAATCTTTCAGTATACAACCGCCTAGCTTCTAATGCATTCCCATCAGCAAGTCCATAAATGTAGTGCATGTCGGTCATCTTGGCATTCGTATAGCGATTCATGATAAGCAACTTCAACAAATTCGACACATACAAAATTATTAATCACGAGACTCGTTCAATATGTCAGTGATATGTCAGTGAATAATACAGGAATGTTTAAAAATATTTTTGTACGCATGATAAATGGACATGCACCAAAATGTTTTTGTTACTCAAAAACGGTACGTCGTACGATAGAAAGTCAAGAGAGCTTTTTTCTTCACAATTGAACAAAGAATCAAAAAATATTTTTTTATTTTTAGAGAAATCAGCGGCATCCTACTTTTTTCTTGAAAAATAGCCTGTGACGTACCAATACGCGCGCCAATGGTACGACTGAAACATCGTGTTGTATTGCAAAGTATGCGTCTCCCACAGCTATTGACACGCGTAAAATTTCATTATGATATCTTAAGCCGTTTTGGAAAAATCTAATTTTGACTGTTTTTTTAAATTAAACTTCAACACGCTGCAGATCGGTAACGAAGCGTTTGCGGACCTATATTTATAGGAACTTTATTGTATAAAATGACCTGGGCAATCACCCCCTTCAATATTTATATATATATATATATATATATATATATATATATATATATATATATATATACTATTTCCCATTTATCCTATTAAAAGGCAGTTTTTTACTGTATATCACTAATGATGTGTATAATGGCGCCTTATTAACGACTATCTTTCTGAAAATGACGATAGCTGACAGGCCAGAAAATTAAGCAAATATGCCGTAAAATTTACCAGAAGGGTTTTATTTTGTACCTAAAATTGATGAACAATTAATGTTTACTATTTCGTATAACTAACTTACTGACGACGACAACTCAAATTTCTATTGAAACGTATCAATACATAAGTGTACGCTATATATATATATATATATATATATATATATATATATATATATATATATATATATATATATATATATATATATAGATATACACTATTCCACATTTATCCTATTAACAGGCAGTTTTTTACTGTATATCACTAATGGTGTGTATAATGGCGCCTTATTAAGGACTATCTTTCTGAATCTTGATATTATGTTGATATTGCTTTTAAACTCTCCTTGACTTCGATACAACAGCCGCCAGTAGACTAATTAGACGAAATTTGGTAATAAAGAATATGATAATCACTATCCCAATTGCTGAAGTAAACTTGTTTCGCAAGTGGTGAATCTTTCAAATTTCCATGCTTCATTACCAGCAAGAACTAGAATGAAGTTAGTATCATTTTAGGTAAATACGACGTCATACTGACTGGTGTTTGTTCATCTGTCCAAGTGTGCAAAGCTAATTAAGCACACCTTGTAAATCCCTAATAGGCTACATTTACTCTTACTGTGCTTTACAGAGACTATAGCTCGAATTCAAAGCTTAGGCCTGGGATCTTTTAAAATAGGGTGTGTTGCTCCTTGGGGTTTCACACCGACGAACAAACAAAAGGTATTATATATATATATTATATATATATATATATATATATATATATATATATATATATATATATATATATATATACTGGTCTATAACTTAACAATTCTAAACATTCAAACTTACTCTAACCAAGAGAATAACAAAACAAAACCAAATAAAATAAACAGACGCTCCTTGCCACGGAATTTTGGGCTGTTTCCAACCCAATCGAGCACTCGACTCTACTCTCATTACGGAGATAGTTGATATGTTATGATGTCCTAATTGATTTTTTTTCTTTCGTTTTACTTTCTATCCGTGAGTAGTGTAAGCGAGCGTCCTTGCCAATGGTGTGATGGTGGATAAAGGTTGCTATTGAATTTATTTCTTTCAAATGAGATATGGGATATGGTAAATCGGGTTTTGTGGGTATTCCTGTATTGAATGCTTTAACCGAGTACGATTTATTATTTTACAAAGGATAGGCGTCGCTTGGGACTGCCTTGGTGTAACGAGAAAATGGTGGTGGTGGAAGAAAGAAATGTTTTCGGGTAAATTATTTAAATAGGGACGAGTGTATTAGGTGTTTAAACCTTTGGAAACTATTAGTTTACCGAATATTTATATTTTTATACAGGGAGGCTGGAGAAACTAAACTCTTGGTGTAGTGTGCTATTAAAAAATACTTGACTCAGGAATATATCTTTAATTTGACCTCTAATGCATCGCCAAGTGCAAAACAGGGAAGACTCGTATTTACGACTTCGGAAATCCAGTATATTACAAAACGGGCAATTACGCTAAGCGAGATAATTTTAATACCCATTTTTACTTATGACCCGCTAGAATTCCTGAGCAGTCAGCGCCGTTGTGCTTTCTGGTAGAAGCTGTGGGGTTGATAGAATTTAGACAAACAACCCTTCTATTCGCCTGTGTAAGTAGATAATAACTTTGGGAATTAAGTTCCCGCCGTTACGTTCTCTACGGGTGTTTGCCTGGGTGTTGAAAAGGATTTTACGTGCAGGTGAACGCGAGTTTGAGTGACAGCTAGCTACTTCTGTTCCATACTAGGTATCTTGTGATTAGATAGAAATCCGCTGAAATCGGGGACGGCTTCGGTTAATGGTGTTAGGTCAGAGAGTGCTTAAGTATTGGGACTGGAGCGGACTCAGACATAGAAATCTGTCAACGTTTTCGTATCTGCGGTGGAGGGGATAAAATTGATTACTTGAAATTCTGGGGTACCCTGCACCGCGACAAGTCTATTGTGCCTCATAGAATTAATTTACCCCTACAAAAGTCCTGTTTCCGTCACTAATTCCAGGTCTTTCGAGGAATGTATTTTCTTTACTTCTTCTTGTGTAATGTTTCAAGAAGTTTTCGTGCCACCGTGAAAGCTTCACAATCACAGACGACGTGGTGAGACGTTTTGGTCAGCTTCACCACAATCTCTACATAACGGGCTGTTGCTCTTTCCCATTACGGGCATGTGTTTGTCCATGCGACAGTGTCTGGTGAAAATTCCCGTCTCAACCTTCATATTCGCTCTACCTAGATTTATGACAGACGAGGTTTACTGTTCGGTTTCACCAGGAAGATCTTTGAGTGGATCTGTCTTGCGGTTTCCTTCCAGTACAGGCAGTATCTCGGTCTTAGCTGTGGTGTAAGAATTGCCACAGGCCGGTTATGGCCCTACGAAGGGCGTTTCTTTTGCTACTCTAGCAAGCTGGTCCGCCAGCTGACTACTTGCAATACTTGCATAACCAGGTGCCCACACCAGTGTCACCGTGTTGGCTTCACTCAGTGTGTCTAGCATTTGCCTCCAGTTGAATACAAATGAATTCAGTGCTGAAATGGCCGCTTTTCTGTAGATCATTAAAAGATTTTCCTTTTGAAAAGTTTCTCTTTCAATAGCTAGTCGACAGCAGCCATAATCTCATTGATCTCGGTTTGAAATGCAGTCCTTTTATACCCTAGGCTTCCAGAAACTCTGTGATCTTGTCCGTTACTCCCGTATATTACATATCCTTACTGATTTTAGAACCGTCTACATAGTAAACGATCCCATTCGAATCTTAAAAACGGGCTCAATCAATAACACCTTTACCATAAGTGTAAAGATACAAGTCAAATACAGCTTAATTACAAATCAACTCGAAATCCTTAGCATATTTTAATTATACACAAACTTACACCACCACTCATGTCTCCAATTTTCCTTGCAATTCTGTTACAAATGCGCCTATACAGAATTTTCTTGTGTTACTCGATAATCTTGTTCCAGACTAGATCTTTAACTTAGTAGGCACATGACAGCACAATTTCTCTTACAAGCATAATTTTTTTGAATAAAAACGGTATATATATATATATATATATATATATATATATATATATATATATATATATATGTTGAGGTCGGCAGATTCTTCAAATGCTGAACGAAATCACATAAATACATTTTATAAGGAAAACTACTATTTCACGTCATCTCAACCAGAAGAACATGCAAGGCACGTAGCGGAATATATTACCTCTACGTGTGACTACATGGCCCATAAAAAAATGATCACACCATCGGGCCATACCATCACTCGCTGGATACGCTTCAACTCAGTTCTCCATCTAACAAACGTTAATGCGTCAGTTTTGCCAAGATCGAACATGATGTCTGTGCGTGCATGTGTTCGTGAGTACATGTGCGTGTGTGCGTGTGTGTGTGTGTGTGTGTGCGTGTGTGTTTTGTGCGTGTGTGCGTGTGTGCGTGTGTGCGTGTGTGCGTGTGTGCGTGTGTGCGTGTGTGCGTGTGCGTGTGTGCGTGTGTGCGTGTGTGCGTGTGTGCGTGTGTGCGTGTGTGCGTGTGTGCGTGTGTGCGTGTGTGCGTGTGTGTGTGTGTGCGTGTGTGTGTGTATGTGCGTGTGTGCGTATGTGCGTGTGTGCGTGCGTGCCTGTGTGCGTGGTTGCGTGTGTGCGCGTGAGCGCGTGTGCGTGTGTGCGTGTGTGCGTGTGTGCGTGTGCGTGTGCGTGTGTGCGTGTGTGGGTGTGTGCGTCTGTGCGTGTGTGCGTGTGTGCGTGTGTGCGCGTGTGCGTGTGTTCGTGTGTTCGTGTGTGTGAGTGTGCGTGTGCGTGTGCGTGTGTGTGCGTGGGCGTGGGCGTGGGCGTGTGCGTGTGCGTGTGCGTGTGCGTGTGCGTGGTCGTGCGCGTGCGCGTGTGCGTGTGCGTGTGCGTGTGCGTGTGCGTGTGCGTGTGCGTGTTCGTGCGTGTGGGTGTACGTGTGCGTGCGCGTGTGCGTGTGCGTGTGCATGGGCGTGTGCGTGTGCGTGTGGGTGTGCGTGTGCGTGTATGTTTTCGTGTGTATTTGTCAGTGTAGGTACATCAGAGCGTGCAAGTGCGAGAGGTGTGCTTTCGTGCGTGCATGTGTGCGTGCTTGGGTACGTACTTAGAATGTTGTATTTAAGCTTGTTTTCATTTCTCCTGTAGTTGATTAGAGAGAAATTCAAGGAGGAATCTAAGTGTTAGTTCAAAATGAGAAAGTGTAAACATATTTTTTTAAAGAAAATTAAATTTTACATAACTTTTCTTTATAGTTTCGTAATGTAAAGCGAAATAATTGTAAAAATGATTAAATATGTTTGTCGCTATTTGCGAAAGCCAAGTCGATTTCTGCTCGGTGTTTAAAAAGTAGTTTTTTAATATGTAGTTTTATTTTCGACTACCTTTAAAGCCCTCTATTATGTTACCTTGCATGTAACATTTTTCTAGTGTTAATTCCATTTATCTTCACAAAGCCTTCTACATTTCTATTCCGTTCCGTTTATAATTACTTCGTCTTCCTTCAAAGTACACGGTGACCGTCCATATTTTGACCCACTTTGGCCTTGAATGACGTCGGAATAGAAAAAGATACTAAGGTGCGGTTTTAATAGAATGGTTTGGATTTTTCGAGAATTGTTTTTTTTTGCACAGTTACCGATTTGAAACCATTTTTTTATTTTCCGTAAATAAACTGACCGATTTTCGGGTATAAAACAACTTTGTTATTTTAAATGGAACACCCTGTATGTTTTGCAATATTCTTAAAGCTCAATCTTTGCCCTTCCAGGAAATGCAAACGGTCATTTCCAAAGATAAATGGAAATTGGTATGTTCAGTAAGCCCCGTTGGTATAGAGTGCTGGATTCTTAACGCTTAAAAGAGAAAATAATAGGAATCAATGAGAATTTGCTAAATACAAAGTAGAAGAAAACTATTAACTAAAAATTCTTCGGGGGTGTTTCCTATTATGTTTCAGATATCTATTTTTAGTTGCTCTAAATTTTGAGGTTCTTTTACATATCCCCATAGGAAGAAATCTGGAATTGTCAAGTCCAGAGAACGAGGTGGTGAGGATATAGGGTCTCCTATTCCAATCCACCGGTGTAGCTCCATATTATTGAAGATAAACGGAATTTATTAGATGGATAATGTTGAATCTTCCTGAATTATTTCAAGAATATGTAACGTAATATACAACAAATCCTGATTGTTTACTGTCTCGTTTTATGTGCTAAAAATCAAATTCTAATTGAATTTTTCGTTTCTGGATGTTTATTAAACATATTTATAAATCTTTGCTGGGTTTTATTGATTTGGCTTCGGCAAACATAATAATACACTTTCTATTTTCACTCAATTAGAACGTTTTCTGTTAGTTATTTGAAATAATTTGTCAAAAATGAACAACAATGTCTGACATTGGGAATTATTGAACATAACAGCTTTCTTTCAGCGGGCTCTTTTTTAAAAAATAGTATTTTGAATCGATATGTAGTCAAATATTTCGGAGGCGTATAAATTCGATATTTTTTGTAATAACCATAACTTATGTTACATTTTCTGAAGGAGTAAGATTGAACTTTGAAAATATTGCAACGCATACAGGGTGTTCCGTTTAAAATAACATAGTTGTTCTATAACCAAAAATCAGCCATTTCATTTTCAGTATAACAAAGATAGTAATAAATCAGCAATAGTGTTAAAAAAACTTTCCCCAAATCCAAACTTTTCCGTGCAAACCCCACGTTTTTATGTTTTCCCATCCCGAGGTTATTCAAGGTCAAAATGGATCAAAGTAAGGCCCGCCACCCTGTATTAGTCCTTGTTATTGTCAAAGTAATTAACGCTATTTACAATTTTTGCTGTTGGGTTTTCGACTTTTCGAGAGCATATTCACACTTTTCCATTAACTATTTCTTTTGAAACCCTATTTTAATTGTGTTCATTTTGTTTTTTTTTCCGTTTGGTCTTTATTTTTTTTTTTACTCCTTCGTTGTGTGTTACTGTCAGGATTTAAAAATGTTTTGTTTTCTATCTTTTCTTAATTTGGCATTACTGTTATTGTGGTTCCAATCTTTTAGTTCTAATGAGTGTTCCGTTTCTCCCGTTTGTTTAGGATTTTATTTTAATGTATTTACATATCTTCATTTCAGTGTTTCTTTATGAATTATGTATATTGTTAGACCCCTTTCCGTTTTTCAGTGTTTTGATTCTTTTATTTATTCGTTTTAATTCCTATCTCAGTTCTTTCTTAACTAAAGACATTTTTGTATGTCAGTTCTTCTATTCCCCTTATACATTTCTTTTAATCTCCATTTAGTTTTTTCATTGCAATTCTTATAAATCGTCATGGCTCTTGGATCATTTCTACTGTTTTGCCCGATTTGCCTTCACGTTTTGCTTGGTATTTCGTTGGTTCTTCTTCTCAAACATCAATGACACACTTTTGAGATTCTACTTTTTTTCCCCGCCGATAGTATACTTCATTTAATTTCATTTTTTGTCGCGCTATTGGCCCCAATCGGTTAATTGAAAATCACTTACCTTTCAATGCTGGTGACATCATTGATTTTACAAATTCGTTCTTGTTTTTATAATACCTGTACCATCACTGCTATCGTACTAAATCGCACGAAAACGTTATTCGCGACTAAATTTCTTCATTAAGACAATAAAAAATTGTTGTGAAGATTTATAGTTTCAAGTCTTCTCCCATATGAAACCAACTGCTTTCCGATTGGTCTGAGGTAACTGATATGTTTCATTCTATTCACTCACGCTGAAAGTAATTTTTCTTTCCACAATGGTGAGGAAAGTAAAAACAGTATTGTTGCGTTAATAATGACATTTAAAATTGGAACATAACCGTATCAATTTCTTTATTCCGCGCCGTATACGTTTTTCAACGGTTCTACCATTGCCCGATCCTGTTGTCCATACAACTAACTTATCAAGCTGACCAATTAGTTATTTTTAGTTAATTTTTACTTCCTAAATATAAATTTAACATTTTTATACTAAAAAACCACCAAACCATTAAACAAGCAAGAACTAGCCTAAAAATTAATAACGTAGTTACCAATTCTATTTGTCATACGTGACAAATTATGTAGCGAACTTCGTCACTGCATGACGATAATTGTTCAATTTTAATTGTAGATTCAGAAAAAATTATGTGTAAAACTCGGGAAGAAAGTGTTTTTCAGCTTTTGTTTAATTGTGTATCGGAATTTTGAACTCGAGTTGAAAAACACCACTTTCTTCTCTAGTTGTACAAATAGCTATTTCCGGATTTAATTTCGAAAGACATGATAGAAAATTAAACGTAATCTCATTTAAACGTTACAATCGACTTTTAAACTGCAATTCGAACAATGAAATCAAGATATCTTCATATTTACAAACGTATTGATAAATTTGTATGAACTCAACCATGTGATTTATGCAATGTTTTACGTGCTACTATACAATTATTCAAATATAAATTATGTATATACAAGGTTAGAGATTAAATCTAGAATAATAATTAATAGGAAAAAATTCTGACTACTAGAAATGGTATTCATTAACTGAATAATTAAATTAAAAAATAATATTGTACAGCAGATTTTTTAGTAAGTAAAAATGTATTTAGCTTTAACGATTTCATACCAGGGTAACTAGAAAAGTTCCCTACCCAACATTCAAGTAAAAGAAGTCACTTTGTCATCTATTTTGCAGCGAATGTATTCTACCGATTAGAATTGAAAAATGTTAAAAATTTGTCTCCTAGAAAACTTTAAGAATGAACTGTTGGCATAATTTGCAAATGTACGTATTTGTAGAATGACAGTTATACAAATACGTTTCATTTTGAGATGCATCCTTCCGGAATGGCGAGTTAATTCTAACAGTGATGCAAATGGTATCATTTTAACTATAAAATTAAAACCCTGCATGAAGTAATGTTAACATATGGTATTTATCGTCAATTAACATCACACAAAATAAAAATTATCTGCACCAACTATTTTTTCAGTCAAACATTTTCCGTACATACTGCAATTGGTTGTTCATATATACTGTCGGAAAATGTATGTGATTATGGCCAGAGGTAATTGACGTATTGCCTTGTTATCTAAACCTTTATCGAATTCTACCTCGCATGAAAAATCAAATTGTAATCTATATCTATAGAACACAAAAATTGTTTCTACCTATATTTGTTATAAGAAAAGTTGTACCTTTAAATAATTATCGTAATCGGTTAATGTAGTGCGTTGTGACCATAGCGCGGAGCGAAGCTACACGCTAGTCTATATCTATAAAACACAAAAGCTGTTTCTACCTATGTCCGCTATAGACTTTGAAACCATCGAACCGATGTGCTCAAAACAGGTTTCATTAGAAAGGCAATAATGCGAGATGGTTTTAAACCAATAAAATAGGCACATTCGATTCGTTCATGATTTTGATATTCCTGAATTTTGAAATCTAAAAAATTTATATTTTTAAATATAGTATCCGCTATTTTTTATATTTTTTATAAGAATACCTTTAAATTAATATCGTAAACGGTTAATGAGGTGCGTTGGGACCATAACGCGGAGCGAAGCTCTACGCTAGTCTATATCTATAAAACACAAAAATTGTTTCTACCTATGTCCGTTATAGACTATGAACGCTCTATATCTATAAAACACAAGAGTTGGTTCTTCCTATGTTCGTTATAGACTTTGAAACCATCGAACCGATGTGCTCAAAAAAGGTTTCATTAGAAAGGCAATAATGCAGATGGTTTTAAACCAATAAAATAGGCACATTCGATTCGTTCATGATTTTGATATTCCTGAATTTTGAAATCTAAAAAATTTATATTTTTAAATATAGTATCCGCTGTTTTATATTTTTTATAAGAATACCTTTAAATTAATACCGTAAACGGTTAATGAGGTGCGTTGGGACCATAACGCGGAGCGAAGCTCTACGCTAGTCTATATCTATAAAACACAAAAATTGTTTCTACCTATGTCCGTTATAGACTTTGAACGCTCTATATCTATAAAACACAAGAGTTGGTTCTTCCTATGTTCGTTATAGACTTTGAAACCATCGAACCGATGTGCTTAAAAAATGTTTCATTAGAAAGGCAATAATGCGAGATGGTTTTAAACCAATAAAATAGGCACATTCGATTCGTTCATGATTTTGATATTCCTGAATTTTGAAATCTAAAAAATTTATATTTTTAAATATAGTATCTGCTATGTTTTATATTTTTTATTAGAATACCTTTAAATTAATATCGTAAACGGTTAATGAGGTGTGTTGGGACCATAACGCGGAGCGAAGCTCTACGCTAGTCTATATCTATAAAACACAAAATTGTTTCTACCAATGTCTGTTATAGACTTTGAAACCATCCAACCGATGTGCTCAAAAAAGTTTTCATTAGAAAGGCAATAATGCGAAGATTGCTTTAAACCAATAAAATAGGCACATTCGATTCGGTCATGAACTTGATTTTCGCGAATTTTGACATTTTTAAAATTTGTATGTTGAGATAGGGTATCCGCTATGTTTTATATTCTTTTATAAGAAAATTTGTACCTTTAAATAAATATCTTAATCGGTTAATGAGGTGCGTTGTGACCATAGCGCGGAGCGAAGCTACACGCTAGTCTATATCTATGAAACACTAATATTGTTTCTACCTATGTCCCTTATAGACTTTGAAACCATCCAACCGATGTGCTCAAAAAAGTTTTCATTGGAAAGGCAATAATGTGAAGATTGCCTTAGACCAATAAAATAGGCACATTCGATTCATTCATGATTTCGATTTTTCCGAATTTTGACATTTTTAAAATTTATATTTTTAAATAGGGTATCCGCTATGTTTTATATATTTTTTTATAAGAAAATTTGTACCTTTAAATAAATATCGTAATCGGGTAATGAGGGGCGTCGAGACCATACCGCGGAGCGAAGCTCCACGCTAGTCTATATCTATAAAACGCAATAATTGTTTCTGCCTATGTCCGTTATAGACTTTGCAACCATACAACCGATGTGCTCAAAAATGTTTTCATTAGAAAGGCAATAATGCGAAGATGATTTTAGACCAATAAAATAGGCACATTCGATTAATTCATGATTTCGATTTTCCCCAATTGTGACATTTTTAAAATTTATATTTCTAAATAGGGTATCCGCTATGTTTTATATTTTTTTAAAAGAAAACTTGTACCTTTAAACCAACTTTGAAACCAACCAACCGATGTGCTCAAAAAAGTTTTCATTAGAAAGGCAATAATGCGAAGATTGCTTCAGACCAATAAAATAGGCATATTCGATTCATTCATGATTTCGATTTTCCCCAATTGTGACATTTGTAAAATCTATATTTCTAAATAGGGTAACCGCTATGTTTTATATTTTTTTATAAGAAAAGTTGTACCTTCAAATCAATATCGTAATCGGTTATTGAGGTGTGTTGTGACCAAAGCGCGGAGCGAAGCTACATGCTAGTCTATATCTATAAAACACAAAATTTGGTTCTGCCTATGTCCGTTATAATCTTTGAAACCAACCAACCGATGTTCTCAAAAAAGTTTTCATTAGAAACGCAATAATGCGAAATGGTTTTAGACCAATAAAATAGGCACATTCGATTCGATCATGAATTTGATTTTCGCGAATTTTGACATTTTTAAAATTTGTATTTTTAGATAGGGTATCCGCTATGTTTTATATTTTTTTATAAGAAAATTTGTACCTTTAAATAAATATCTTAATCGGTTAATGAGGTGCGTTGGGACCATAGCGCGGAGCCAGTCTATATCTATAAAACACAAAAATTGTTTCTACCTATGTCCGTTATAGACTTTGAAACCATCCAACCGATTTTTCAAAAAAGTTTTCATTAGAAAGGTAATAATGCGTGATGGTTTTAGACCGTTAAAGTAGGCACATTCGAATCGTTCATGGTTTTGATTTTCCTGAATTTTGAAATTTTTAAAATTCATATTTTTAAATAGGGTATCCGCTATGTTTTATATTTATTTATGAGAATACCTTTAAATAAATACCGTAAACGGTTAATGAGGTGCCTTGTGACCATAGCGCGGAGCGAAGCTCCACGCTAGTCTATATCTATAAAACACAAAAGTTGTTTCTACCTATGTTCGTTATAGACTTTGAAACCATCCAACCGATGTGCTCAAAAGAGGTTTCATTAGAAAGACAATAATGCGAGATGGTTTTAGACCAACAAAGTGGGCACATTCGATTCGTTGATTTTGATTTTCCTGAATTTAAAAGCTTTTCAAATTCATATTTTTAAATAGGGTATCCGCTATGTTTTATATTTTTTTTTTGTATGAATACCTTTAAATAAATATCGTAAACGGTTATTGAGGTGTATTGTGGCCATAGCGCGGAGCGAAGCTCCACGCTAATCTTTTCTATAAAACACAAGAGTTGGTTCTTCCTATGTTCGTTATAGACTTTGAAACCATCGAACCGATGTGCTCAAAAATGGTTCCATTAGAAAGGGAATAATGCGAAGATGGTTTTAAACCAATAAAATAGGCACATTTGATTAAATCATGATTTTGATTTCCCCGAATTTGGAAATTTTTTAAATTTATATTTTTAAATAGGGTGTCCGCTATGGTTTACATATTTTTTTATACGAAAAATTTTATCTTTAAATAAATACCGTAAACGGTTATTGAGGTGCGTTGTGACCATAGCGCGAAGCTAAGCTCCACGCTGGTACATAACAAATGATATCGTTCGCGTAGAATTAGACAAGGGTGCTAATTTTTATTTCACAAGAAAGGAATACAATGGAAAAGCTTGATGTTCCCTTTGTTAATGAATTGATAACGAAAATAGCTACCTCTGTGGTAGCATGGTTACAGTGCTTACCTTTCACCCGAGCGACGAGGTTTCAAATCTGGCCGAGACCGTTTTTCTTAAACAGAAAAAGCCTAAGCACTACTTCTTCTCGGATATGAAGTAAAACTGTAGGTCCCGTGGCAATACGATGTTTGACACGTTAAAGATCTATTACTGAAGGTGGAATTTTTTAATTGGGTCAAAATTGTAGTGAGAGGTAGTGCTAATAACCAATATTAGTTCATGCGCACAGATATGCCGGACATTTCCGTTTGTATCTAGGTCTCGGCCTACTAATACAAAAAAGAATAATCTATGTCAGATGTATATTTAAAACTTCAAGTCGAACAGAGGTTACTGGACATAAAGATGTTCCTATAAAATACCGGTAATACAGTTACATTTTCAATCCTAGTTAATTAATTCTTAGACTTAGTTTGCTTTACATTAAGAGACTTTATAAAGAAAAGCTATGTAGAATTAAAAATAAAAAAAAATTTGTCTACACGTTTTCTCATAAAATTAATCACTATTCGGATATTGAAAAAGCTTGAAGTAACATTCAAATTCTGTGTCTATTTTTCCACGTTTATTATTATAGACCCTAGGTATTCATATGTTGTAACTTTTTCTATCGGTATGCCCCTGCAGGTGATCTCTATTTCCTCTGTATCATTCATATTACTCACATTAATTTCCATTTCTTGTTATGTATCTCATTGGTCCAGCTATCCAATCGATTTTGCATTTTATTCTTTGAGTTTGGCACTAGGACCGCGTCGTCCGGGTACAGCAGATCAAATTTTTATACCTTACTACCATCTCCAGTTCCGTTTTGGTCCATTATTATTATGAACAACAGTGGACTGTTCCCCTGTTTTATGCCTCTCTTCATATCAAACATTTCTGATTTCTGCCCAGCGATTCGTACTTTGCCTTTTGCTTTATTTGTTACAGCTCTTATTATTCCTATTAACTGGTGTGGAACTTCTAATGTGTTCCATACTATTTGTTCATTTACCGTATCGAACGCTGCTTTTAAATCTATAAATATTATATATAATTGCTTTTCTTCCTTTAGCTTCTTCTATATTACGGTTCTTAATGTATAGATGTTTTCGATTGCTTACGTTTCTTGGCGAAATGCAGATTGCTCCTCTTCTAATTTGTGTTCCACGCAGTCTCTTAGCCTTTTTCAATTATTCTTGTGTATAGCTTATATGTTGTTTGTGCCAGGCAAATGGCTATATAGTTCTCGCATTTTGATTGGGACTATTAAGTTAATTTCCCATTTCTTTGGTATTCTCTCCTGCCTCCATGCCTCCCTGAATATGTTCCTCAGGAATTTCGTCTCTTCTCCTAGCCCTTTTATCATTTCGGGTGTTAGCTCGCCTTCTCCGCTGGCCTTTCCCATTTTCATCTTATCTATTGCCTCCAGCAGTTCTTCCATTGTTGTCTCCTGGTTTACATGTGTTTTCTTCCTTTTCTCTTCTTTCTTCAGTTTCTTCTATAAATTTATCCTCTTAAAACTCTTTCCATGAATCTACCATGACTACCATTTCCGTTTTAATTTCGTTGCGCTTATTTTGTATCGCATTCAGTTGTGTTTGACTCCCTTAATCTTTTTATGGTTGTCCATAATTTTTTTGCGTCCACTCTATAATTGTCATATATTTCTTCTACTAATTTCTTCCAATTCGCCTTCTTTGCTTCATTGATCGCTTTCTTTACTTTATTCCTTTTTTCTATATAATTTTCCCTGTCTTCCCTACCCTGTCTTCTTAAGTACGCCTTCTTTTCTTTAACTAGTTTCCTTATCTGTTCCGTCCACCATTCCGTCCTCTTTAGGTTTTTACTAATTTTTCTTCTTTCATATACTTCTTGCGCTGCTCTTGTTGTTTCTTTAAATATTTTCCGTCTAGTCTCCAAAGCTTCTTCTTGTCCCTCTATTCTTTGGTTGCTGAATAGTCCATATGTCACTTGTTGGTATTCTTTCTGGTATTGTTCCATTTTTAATTTGTACGATGCTATTTTAATGTATTCTTTTTCCTCTGTTTTCTTAATTTTTGTTATCAATTGTGCTACCATTAGTCTGACTTTTTCCTAAATTTGCTTATCTTCTTGTTCCAATGTCTTCTATAGCCTCGATGAGACTTCTTGAGTGTACCTATATAGTCTATTACACTCTTTGCGTTCCGTTTTTCTGCTATAAAGGTGTAGATATCTTCGCCCTCTTACTTCCACACTGTATTACCTTTGTTAAGTTATTACTCTGGCAATATTCTAGCATTCTGGCCCCGTTCCCATTTACTGTTTTCTCTCGCATATCTCCCATCCATCCTTGTCGTTCCCCACTTTGGCGTTCCAGTCTCCCATGATAATTATTGATTCTAATTCTTCCACTTCTTCATCCAGAGCTTCTTGTAGCGTGCATATACTTGTATTATCTTAGTTATTTGTCTTAGATTCAGTGATATGGCCATAATTCGTGAGTTGATTGGTCAATGTTTTCTAATTTGCTTGTGCATCTCTTCTGTGAGTATTATTCCACTTCACTTGCTCTCCTGCCCACCTGAGTAGTACAACGCATGATTGTTGGAATACTCATTACTCCATCTCCCTTTCTCTTCGTTTCACTTATTCCTATTATTTGTAATTTATTCTCCTTCATTCCCTTCACTAACTCCATCTCTTTGCCTACCAGTGTATTTATATTCCAAATCCCTAATCCTATTTTCTTGTATTATTTCTTTTACTTTTTTTTCTTCTTTATTTTGTATTTGTTTTATAAAATCATGTCCTTTTTCACTGTTTTTCGTTCCCCATGGATCTGTCCGTCTCTTGATTCTTGTTAGTCTTTTGTAGTTTTTCGCTGCCTATTCGTTCTTATAACATGACTAATCGTTTTATTCAGATCTTCCTTCTTTTTCTCTGGGCCTTCTATTCTGATTGTTGTTATCATTGTTTTTATCCAGTCCTTCCTCTTTGGCATAGTTCTTGTAGGTGTCTCTGCTTTTTCCTCATCGGTAGATCTAATTCTTTTCTTCTGCTCCCTATGTCCTTGATATTAGGCTGGTCTTTCCCTTTTTTTTTTCTTGCGCTTCCAAATCTTCTAGCGTCATTTCCTCTCCTTCTACTATTAACTTGTCCCTTCTTATTAAGGCTTTTAATCCCTTATTACTGGCTTGTTCCATATACGGTACGAACTCTCTTGTCTTCTTATCCTGGTCCTCATTTACTCCCAATAATGTTCCGGCCAATTTCCTTTTATTCCTTAAGATGCCGATTTTCTTCATTACTGTTGTCAGGCCCTCATTTATAGGTCGCTTGATTATTCGTGTTTTTGTTTAGCACCTCTTTTCCCCTCCATTTGCATTAACTTCGCCATAATATCTTCTAACATTACTTCTTTGCTTGCTGCCATTGCTTAATTAGTGTATTTATAAAGTCTACCTCCATGTCTTACACATTTACCTCCATTCTAATTTTAATTGCCTGTCTTCACTATTTTCCTCGGGGATTCCGCAAATTATTAGATTTCTTCTCTTCAGTTAGCTTTCTAACTTTTCTATCATCATTGCTTGGTTAATTATGGTTTCCGCCGTCTTCGTCACTTGATTATTCGTAATACGCCCCTGTACTGTTCACTCGATCGCGCGATTCCGCGTTGATCGCGACGCCTCGGTCAACCTCGTTCTTGTCAAAGTCCCGACTGATCTTGCTATTCTACCACTATTTTAATCTAATTATCTGTTGCTCCTGCCTTATTTACAGCAATTTTCGTTTCTGTGTTCTTTATTTGTTGTGCTTATTCACTTTTATAAATATTTTCGCACTCTTTCCCGATGAAAAATGATTATATGTAACTAACTATTTGTTTTGTAGAAAGCAATATTTTACATTTACTGCTGGAAGGTCCAGCTAATTAAAATTTTCAATGGTTCCTTTTTCTAATGTATTATTTATGTAAAATTTAAAAGATAAACTAAAAATGTTTTAATTTATTTTATTAAAATGTTGTAAAAGTTTAGAAAATAGAAAAATGGCTGCTCTACTTTTAGGCAGCTAAATTAGTTTTTGTTTTTTAACGTTTTTAACATTTTAAAGTAACACTAACACTAACTTACTTACTAAGTTTCAATAAAAAATTATAGAAAAACTATTGAAAGGATTTTTTCAGTTGTTTATTTTAACTTGAAAACTGTACATTTTTCTCATAGAAAACTTTATATTTTTATTATGAACTCATGAGACAACCTCCTTTTTGAAAAGTTTTACGACTCGCTTTTTCATTAGTTTCACAATTTTATATATTTTTTCTCTTAGCATAATCATACCATTAAATTTTTTTTTAAATGTTACATTTTATAAGGAACGTTCAGCAACTTTATAAGTAAAGACTTTTGGTATTTAAACTTTTATTTCGATCTACTTGATTATTAGAGTTAAAACTTTGTTTTAAAAGCAATAATTTAATTAAAAAAGAGCGCTGTTGCAAATTAAGCTAGAGTTATTTTAATGGTAATGCCAAATTAAGAAGAGTTTAATATGTATTTTAAACATTACCAAACTTATTGTAATATATACTTTATTCAGCGCTTAAGCAAATACACATACAAAAGGTTTTTAATTGCAAAGTAAGAAAAACTAGTTAAATGAAAATTTAATGTCTATTTACTCTCGAGAAAGTTTCTTATCTTGTTTCACAGTATTTGCATTTTATTATTAGTTATTAAAAATATTAATGTTTTCTAGATTAAAAAACTTTAACTCTTGAATTGTCTCTAATAGAATATTATTTAGCGTTAATTTTCATATTATTCTCGAATCTGTTAAATAAATTAAATTTATTATTTTAGGAAGTAATTTGGATAGTAGATGTATGATTGTACTCGGAAGTAGTTATTATAAAAGCAGGCCTAGGATACATTGCTCACATTGCCAGATGGTGTTCATGTGATAAATTGATGTTCATTTTTAAGATAGAATTTAAGTAAATAATAGTAATTAGGCAAATATTAATGTATAATTAAATAAATGAATGTGCATGGAAATAAGTTAAATAATTATTTGTCGCTCTAAAGCAAAAGGTGGTAATTTAAATAGAAAAGACCTAACATCAATAACTTTATAAGAAGCAATCGCGTAACATAAGGTTTTTTACCTAAGGCAAAATTGGAAAGTATATTCCCACAAGCTTTAGAACAAAATAATAATAAATGTGGAGTAAAACACTATTAACTAAAGATTCATAGTCACAAAATTCATCCCCGACAATATAAAAAAGCGGATAAAAACTTAAAAATTTTAGCGACAGTAGCAAGCAAAGCGATAAAAACGATAAAAATGACAGAAATCAGCAGAACGACCACAGCATAATGAATACAGACAAACAACTGAGTTTAGGAATAGCAAAGAGCGACATTATGAAGACAATCATACATCTACTGTGTGTCCCGATTTTGATGGATTTGCCGGGTATCTCAAGAACGGCTTAAGATACCGTTGAACCCGCGTCGACTAATAACTTGATTTAACTTCATGGGTTAAATCACACGACATTGGTGTTCTACATGGCTTAAAGTAATGCAACGCTCAGTGCATTTTGTTTTTGATGTTGATAAATATGTTTAATTTTAGGTACTTAGGTTTACACAGTGCGGCAATTAAACTCCGGGACTTATAGTTATAAAAATGAAACGAAACAACTTTTTTTAAATCTTTCTTCTTAGTATTCTTCCTCTGATCCAATGTTCTTTTTACAGCGACTCGATAGTGATTCAAATGTATTTTTGAGTTCATTTCTAGGTATTGCCTCCAAGGTGCGGGTCGACGCTCTTTAGATGATCTTAATGTCATCAAAAACGTGTCCTTTCAACTTAACTTTCGGGAACAGTACGAAGTCACATGCCCGTAAACCAAGGTGAATACGGTGAATGATTCAACACACAGACTTGATATGGTGCCAAAAATTGACGGAAAATCATGCATTATTGTGTCAGATCCCAGTCGCCAGAATTGAGATATTGCGGTCGAATTCGACGAAATCTGCCCAACAAACGTTGTAAAACATCTAAATAGAAAGCAGCAGTAACTGCTTGGCAAACTGGGATGAACTCGCGGTGGATAATGCCCTTGCTATCGAAGAAAATAATGGACGTTGTCCTGACTTGTGACGGAACTTTTGGATTTAGACTTCCATTCGGCACTTTGATGCTTTTTTTCCGGATCATGCTGAAAATACCATGTCTCGTCATCAGCGACAATTGATTTTAGGATTTGATCGTACGATCACTCTGGAAGATTGCACTCTCATCAGTTTTTGATCTTCGGTTAGTGTCTAAGATTATTATGACGCACAGAGTATATGCAGTGTTGTGTTAACGTATGGAACGTATTTTGAATGTAAATGAAGAGAGTTTGGGCGAGAAAAATATTTTTTTTGAATATACAGAATGGAAATTGGGGTAAATGATACGCCACTGGAATTTTAATGAAGTATTATGTGTCATACAAAAGAGTATTTGAATGTAGTGGAAAGATTTTCAAGTTGAAATAATAAGATTTGATCGAAAAATAATGTTTTAGTAAAACCCCGACTGAGATATTAATTAAGGCTATCGAATTGCCACGGGTCTCTTGCTACTGTGTACTAGGGAATTCGGATAGAAAATGGTTGTAAATTTGCGAGTCACAGAAATTATGATGTGTTGATATTGTATTAAAGTGTAGGAAGGAATACGTATGTATATTTTTGCTTGTATAAATGTAACATTGCGCAATAATAAAAATTAAATGCGAGTTCAAGGGTAAATGGTGTTATAATTTGTTAAATTGTACGGAAAGGGAAATGACCCACTTGAGAAGTTTTCATAAAAGGTTGAGTCAAGTCAAGTATAGGTAGTGAATTTGAGTACGAATAATGGTTTTTCCGAAGAGTTGTAGGTATATTTGTAAGAAATTCAAGATGGCTACGTTGTTCTCGTATCTTTTTCGACCTGTTACCTTTTCAGGATTTCCATTCGGCAAAGAAATGCAATGGATTCTCGTTTGTGGTAGGTTTATAGTGGTTTTGGAGCGAAAATATGCCGTTTTGACAATATGGTGGACTGAAGGTATTTAAGCGAGAGCCTGTTAAGGCATAAGGGAGTCGCTCGGAAAGAGATCGAATAAAGTGGAACCGCGCGTAAAGTCTTTAAGAGACCTTAAATCGGTCAGTGCTGGTTTTTGCTTGTAAACATTTAGTGCTGCAGTACATATAAGTTGACGACAAAGACCCATATTGGCGATGAAGTATTTAAACATTTACAAATAAAATGATTACTTGTGAATTGAAAGGAAATACTGGTGTTTTTCTTTCAAGCATTTTAAAAAGGTTAAGGCAGATCTAAAAGTAAAACCGCAAATATTAATATTAAGTTAAAGCAATCTAATACAGAAACCTAAAGTAACCCTTTAAGTAACAAAATAAAAGTGTGTCGATTAAGCTAGATAGTAGTGGACATTATTTTCATTGAGTATAGTGTATGTGCAATCGTTATTAGTACGAAATTGATTATCTAAGAACGTCTTAGAACTTCAATATTCAAGTGGAAGTAAATGTTTCTTGTGATAAACATTTATTCTGAAGGGTAAACGATAAATCAGGTTACCCATTTGTTATATACGTGTTAGGTGCGAGTGAACAACAGACAATTACGTTCGCGCGTCATACAGCGGCCAAATTATCTAGATATTACGGTTGTTTTCTGTTTTCTTTTTGTGAGGAATTTAGGTGCATATTAAAGGATTACCTGAGCAAACCACCCCCTATAGACATCACATTACACCGTACAAAGGATTACCTAGTGTAATTGTAAGAATAATTTTAGATCTTTGAAAGATAGAATCTTTAGTTATTATTGTGTATTTAATTAAATTTCATTCAAGTAATAAAGATAATCAAACTTTATCTGCTTTCATGCATTTATAATATAAGGTTTGGGGATTTTAATTTATAAGAATTAGTTTTTTTGTGGTGCTTCTCGAAGAAATGTTTGTGTATGTGTGTGTGTGTGTGTGTGTGTGTCTATATATATATATATATATATATATATATATATATATATATATATATATATATATATATATATATATGTGTGTGTGTGTGTGTGTGTGTGTGTTGAATTTTAAATTTCCGCGCCCTCCATGTGTTAAATCCGGGTTGGTGTTGATGATGTAGTAGTCTTAACACGACTGTTAGCTGGTCGTTTGGGCAAGATCGCACTTACCATCTTCAGAATACGTTTAACTTTCGGCTACTGCTTCTTGTTACTCGCATATACGTTCTATACGAGTAATTAAGCTTTGGATACTTTGGATTAATGGTTGATCTGGAATTGCTCATTGAGCCAGACAGATTGCAAAGTTTAATTATTCAGATTTTTTACAGTCATTACAATACAGAGCACTGATAACAGGATCTTTTTATAAAGTAGAAATTCCAGAAAAGTATCCAAATAACGTTTTACAATTTGTATTTTTTGTATGTACAGGGTGTGATCGATAAGTTTACGACAATCCGTATACTTCGAAATTTTATTAAGCTTTTGGATAAATTTCTTTTCAAGTGTGATTGAACTTGAGTTTTATATGATTTTACAGAGTAAACTACAATCCTTCCACAGTTAAGTAGGATTAACGTAACACTCTGCGGTTCGAATTGATGTTGGCATTCCCACTCGTTCGTGTATGCCTCCCAAAAATAGTTTGTGGCACTTAAAAGTTTTTCACCGTAATAAACATTCACTCCCATAAACTATTTGCATCGTTTTTAACGTTTCTGTGGCTGTTGTGCCAAGTTTTGCGTAAAATTTAGTAACAGAGCGTTGTTTCATGATTGTATTCCGACGCGTAATAAATTGAGCTGAAGAACGAAATGTCACAAAACTGAATATATGTCAACCGATTTCAATAAAACTTGTAGGTTACGTTCACAAGAGCCCAAGCTCAAAAATGAGATATTTCAATAGATGTCGCTTCTGGTTGCTTAGATATAGCTTCAATCCCGAAATTTAATTGTCGCACAGTGTATAACGAGTCAGAAAAACAAGTATCAAACCCTGTTTCATATATTAATCAGTGTAAAAAGAGATAGCAAGTTAATAAAACGAACCACCTAGTCTTTGACAATTAAATATATAAAGCTGTGGCGAAAATGAATAGTACATATTCATATATTACATAATTTACTTTTTTTATACCGCTCATGTAAGGGAATTATGTAAATCACGATTTGCCCCGTGTGTCTTAGCATGCTGATGCATTGCCTTTGATGTTGTCTCATATAAATGAATTCAATTTACCTGTTACTGCATACAACATTCACGCTAAAGAAAATGCATAAAGAATTTCATACTTAAGGAGACCTAAAACGCAAAAAAATTGTTTAAGGAGATAAATCTAACGGATTTTTAAACCAAATTTCATTATTAGCATTTTACTTCCGTAGTTTGCTTGTACTCTGTGTATTGATCTTGTCATCTTGTGTTAACACTGTCAATTAATTATATGTTTCCTGAATAGCTTTGTCTCGTGTTAAATCATCGTGTGTGATCCCGCAAATTTTAACTGTTAGTGTTTGATGTACTATCAATACTTTGTAGGTGTTAATTTATGAAATCCGTATATTAACATTGCTTCAAAAACTTTTGTCGCGCATGTATCTGACAAGACACATTACCAATTTTAGGATTGAAAAAATTTGAATTATCCTTTATCTGAACACTTTACAAGACAAAAAAAAAATAGTTGTAGCCTATGAAATACTCAAATTAACCATAAATATTTACACTATTAATCGAGGAATACATTGTTTACAAACATTTTTGCAGTGTTTAAGGCACAACGGTTTTAAACATTTTACACAAATTTTGTAAGACGGGATTTTTTTGTTTGTGAGTAGCACTAACTATATCTTTTTCTTTTTATGGGTACGTTTTCATAATCAGGTAGCACAGAAGCCAGGGCGGCATTTGGTGGAACTTCTACGTTTGTCACTCGACACCTTTGGATTTCTTGTTCCGTTAACTGCTTAGCTACTTCATGAAAATGATTTTTTTTTACTTTTCACTTTGTTTTGGTTTCAAAAAGAAAGTATTTAGGAGTTAATTCCACCAAATGTTCAACTTAGAAAAAACACCACCATCAGCTAGAGTTTTGTGTTCCGAGCAACGTCATGGTTTGCACGCACTCGATCAACAGTGTGTACTTCACCCTTAATTCCGCTATAGAAGGATATTATCTCTGGTTTCTGTTGCTCATTCGTTGATGAATCTGTGTTATTTTCAAAATGAATATTTGACATTAACACTGTAACAACTCCCTGGCTGGTGTTACTTTTTTGCCCTCGATTTTATGTTCAGCTCGAGTTTAAAGAGTGGCACTACTTTGTGAATAAATTTAATAGTAAATCTTAATAGGTTATAACAAATTTATTATTTATTAAAAATATAAAATAAAACAAACTCTAAAAAGGAACTAATAAAGCAAACGTAATTAAATACTGAATTAAATAAATAAATTGGAAACTACAAATGATTCTGGTGGTCCCTGAGGTGAATTGCTATGAGACGCCGCTGGATGGTGAATTAGGATCGCCCTCTATGGATATTACTGTAACATACATACTGTTTTAGTAATGTGCATAGTTTCCATTACTAAAACGGTTAATTGTTATGAAGAGGTGATATCAGTACAATTAAATGCGGGTAATCTGGAGTCAGGCTTACAAAGGGATTATCTACAGGTGAGTGTTGTATTTACATGTTTAATTATGTATGGAAATGTGCTGGTCATAAACAACTGTCGGGGATTTATGTTTGTTTCCATTAAATGAATGGAACTCAGGTCAGGAATTGTTATCAGGAAATAATTATTATTACATTACTTATGAATAACATCATAACTGGAAATGGGTTTTATATACAGGTCAGATTTTCTTTATGTATGTACCGGGTGGACCAATAAGCCGATCCCTCGGAAATATTTCGGGAACTGTTTATCTTACAGCTTTGGGAAAAAAACCGCTAGAGAAAAATTTAAAACAATTTTTTAATAAAATATGTCCAATCATAGTAGGTATTAAACAAGTAAATTAGAATGATGCATAATTTCTGCACAAATTTTGTTAAATACTTTTTTCTCTATTTTTTCAAATAAAGGGTGGGGAGAGTGGGAATGTTTGTATGAATAAATGCCTATAACTTTGGTTTGGATCAACCTATTTTAACCAAATTATTTTCATTCAAAAGGGCGTAGATGAACCAACTATATCTACTATAGAACAATTGCATTTAGTTTTAATTGTCGTAGAGGGCACTTTCGAAAAAAATATTAAAATTTGTCTATGTTAAAATTTTTAAATGGAAACACCTAAGTATTCGAAATTGCAATTGAAACTGATTAAATTCGTAACAAAATGGCGCAAACCGCATGTCGATATCTTTTGGCTAACTCGAGATATATGTAAAAACGCGTAAACATACGTAACTAGTATTGGCTCATTCTGTGTTATAATTTAAAATAACAAAATATATGAAAAGATCACACACATTAAAACTTAATGTCCAATTAAATGTTCAAAATGTTTTTCATCATTGTTCACACAAAGACGTAATCTATCGCGGGTAGACATAGCAGCTGCTTCAATCTCAGCTATGTATGCATCATTTGTTCCGTTTCTAATGCGTTGTTTCATGTCTTGTCGCGTGGTTGGTCGACTAACTCCTTCAATCTTTCCCATAGATGAAAGTCTAGACATGCTAGGTCTGGAGACCTAGCTGGCTATGGAAATATAGTTTCCCTTCTAATCCATTTATGTGGATATCTTAAATAATCTCTAACTCGCCTGGAAAAGTGTGAGGACACCCATCATGCTAAATATCAATCTCTTCTTGTTTGTAAGGAAATGTCTTCTAATAAAATAGGCAATTCATTTTCCAAAAAAATCCAATAAAAAAATTGTTTTTAAATTTTTCTATAAGGATTATGCCCTCTAGCGGTAAAGCTAGAAACTTGAAATTATTTCTAGCGATTTCCCTTGGCCGTTATTACTAAGGAATTTTTTTTCCAAAGCTCTACGATAAACATTTACTGAGATATAGCCAGAGGATCGGTTTATCGGTTCACTCGGTAGAGATCGGGGTTGTTTAGGATTAACTTCGGTAATTAGTGCAGTTGCCTGTAATACTGGTAATAGGGCACTTATGTATATATTGACAGGACATTCCGACTGGTGCGTGGGGAACTGTAATAGCGTCTTCGGGGACGAAACTACCGGTAACGTTTCAGGGTTAATATTGTGTAGTAGAAGTAGCTAATTATTCAGGGCCTAATCTCCGTCAAATTAAGTACTTCTCCTAGCTAATCATTTCGTACCCGTCTCGGGGCGATTCACCACCAAGAGGATAGTACAAGTGATTTCGCTTTTCTCTTTTGTGCAGGAGTGGTTTTGCGAGAAAGGGTGTCTCTCCACCAAGAAAGCTTCACATAAACGTGGGCGTAGATGAGTAAATGCGGGATGCGGATCTGGATAATAATATGGGATGAATTTAGGTGATATGTCTGGTTGGGGATGCTGGTAATACTGGCTAGGCTACTGGTCTGGAAATACTGGTCAGGATAAATTTATAGGAGATGCCGGACAGGATTCTGGTCAGGCAAGTAGTTATTTATCGGGTACAGGTCAGGCTACTAGTTGCTGGTCAGGATCGTCTGGCTGCAGGACAGGATAATATGACAGGTACAGGATAAAATATATTATAGGAAGTGGTTGAAGGAAGCAGGTTAGGGAAGGAATGTTGCGGGTGAGTGGGAATGAATGAACGAATGAATCTAAGTACGTGAAGTCTGTGCTAGGGGGTCTGGTATTTATAAGTAAATTGAGATGGAGTGGGAAAGGAGTGGATATTTATTAACAATGTTGTGGAAGGAAATAGGAAATAAATTTTTTTAGGAATTATTTACTAGGATATGAAAACTTACAGTAAGGATTTTCAGGATCATTACAACATAACATTTTTTTCGGTTTTGGTACCTGTGAGGCCAGAGTACACTCTTTCAGAAAACCAAACACACTTGACGAAACACTTCGGTCTTTCATATCTTTGAATGCACTATGTATTTGGGGCTTATTTTTTCAAGGTGCCTACAACATATCGTTTCTTTGCTAAGACTTTCCGCTAAATCATGCTTTATTTGGCTTGGAACTGATTAGATTTTGGGAGAAATCCACCGGCGAAGAAGGGAGGTATATTAGAATCAGTTTTTGGTTTTATCGAATATTTCTAAAACATCTGCATATTTCATAGAAGTAAAAATACTTAGACATAGATCACAACACATCATACGACAATAGCTTAATAACGATTAATTTTATGAAAAAAAGTGTAGACATATTTTTTAAAGAAAATTTAATTTTGATTAACTTTTATATATAAAGTTTCTGAATATAACGCTAGGTAAGTCGAAAAATTAGTAAGATATGAATGAAAATGGTTGAACTGTATTATTGACATCTTACAGAAGCGGGAGGCTTTGGAATTTTGTTTTAAGTTAACGTGTATTTATTAATCTCTATCTGATATAAAGTTTTAAATGTTATTCTGACATAGATTTTTTGTTTTTACAGTGTTGCCTGTTTTCGTTATGAACGTATAAAACAGACCCTAAAAAAATTATAATTAAAGTTATTTCATTTCTCTTATACTTTATTGGGATCATCTTTAATAATACATTCAGTTCATTTTTCTCGGTAACAATGGTTTTCGTTTGGAACTCAAAGGTACGTGAATAACATGGAAATGAACGCAATAAAACTAAAATATTAATTTTATAAAATATTAATTTTATAAGCTTGGTAGACAAATAATACTACCGTCCATGAAATAATACTTTACAGTAAAAAACTTGCAGTGCCAAAAATGTCGGTTTTATTTTAAAAAATCTAAATAAATTAATAACTGTAAGATTTAGGTATAGGGAATGCTTAAGAAGAGTAAACGTATTTCTTAAGTACTTTTCAGAAATGATATAGAATAGAGGGTGTTCCATTTAAAAAAAACCGAGATAATGATAGCTGTGAGTTTTGGATCACTCTGTACAAAAAATAAAGGTTATCACAAAAGTGATTAAAAAAACCAGACTATCACGAAATTATTTTGCCCATGAGAGATTAGCCCTCAATTGTTTATTTTAATTAATATAGGGTGACGAAGAACCTAGTAAAAACCATTATCATTGAAATAGGAATAATTAGCCTAATTAAAATTTGACACAATATACAGGATATTCCATTAAAAATACATAAATTTGATATGCTGTGACTTTATGAAATACCCTGTATATTATTGTCATTGTACAGCTTGACTTTATGAATAACTTTTATTTAAAACTTATATATATATATATATATATATATATATATATATATATATATATAACACACACACAGGGTGTCCCAATAGTGCGTATTCGGTCGATAGCTCCTTAGCCATTAAACTTAGAAGATAAGTTTAAATGCGAGAGTTGTCTATTTTTATAAACTGCATAATCTAAAAATAGTTTGGTTTCTACAGGGTGTAATATAAAGCGGTACAATATAGGACTTTTGATTTTTAAATAGAACACCCTAAATATTATTTTATTTTTCGATTCTTTTTATAATTTTACATCTTTTTTATAAGAATTACTTACAAGCTAAATCTTACAGTTTTTGAGATATTTGCAAAGTTAGCTAAAAACTGACATTTTTATGTAGTAATTCATGTAGGCGTATCTCAGTTATTTTTAAAGATCAAAAAAATAATCTTTGGTATAGAATTTATTCATACATGAGCTTACTTTAGTTTATTGTCAAAATTGGATTTCAATATACAGAGTGATCACAAAAATTAATTCATAAATTTGAAAATGCTATATCTTCATTTTTTTAAATGGCACACCCTATATTTTTTTAATGCCTTGTCTTCATATATTAGTCGGCTTTCATTTCTATTAAATATGTTCTATACCTATCTCTAATAGTTTCGTGGATACTTAAGTTTGTTCAATTTTTTTCGTTGATAACACTGAAGAAGAGTAAAATTAGTCGGTCAAAGCAAGCTATGAATACATAAGAAACTAAAAAACATATTAACTGATATACAAACACTTAAAATTATAATAAATGATCAACGTGACCACCATTTTGTTGCTGGCAAACATGAAGACTTTGAATAAACGGGCGATCCACAAATATTAATTCAACAACATAAATTTGAAAATGTTATGTCTTCATTTTTTTTTAAATAATACACCCTATATTTTTTAACGCCTTGTCTTCGTCTATTAGACAAAGTCTATTAAACAAAGCATTAAAAAAATATAGGGTGTGCCATTTAAAAAAATGAAGATATAGCATTTTCAAATTTATGATATTGAATTAATTTTTGTGATCACTCTGTATATTGAAATCTAATTTTGACAATAGATTAAAGTAAGCTCAGGTATGAATAAATTCTACACCAAAGATTATTTTTTTATCTTTAAAAATAACTGAGATACGCCTACTTGAATTACTACATAAAAATGTCAGTTTTTAGTTAACTTTGCAAATAACTCAAAAACTGTAAGATTTAGCTTGTAAGTAATTCTTATAAAAAGGATATAAAATTATAAGGAAAATCGAAAAATAAAATAATATATAGGGTTTTCTATTTAAAAATCAAAAGTTCTGTATTGTACCGCTTTTATGTTACACCCTGTATAAACCAAACTATTTTTAGATTATGCAGCTTATAAAAATAGACAACTTTCGTATTTAAACTTATCTTCTAAGTTTAATGGCTATAAGGAGCTCTATCCACCGAATACATTATTGTATATATATATATATATATATATATATATATATATATATATATATATATATATACATATATATATATATATATATATATATATATATATATATATATATATATATACACATCAGTGTTACAAAAGGTTGGTGGCTATACGTTTTGGATTTTATGGACAATTTTGAAAAAAATCAAGAATAACTTTTTTTCGATTTCGGATTCATTTAGCCGCTAACCGTCATTTTGTATTTTTTCTAAATAAAATTATATCTGTGTTGTTTTTTAAGATATTTTCATAAAAATTGGCACACGGATGTATCTTACAAAGACACAACATAGGTAAAATATTCATTTACGTAATTTAATTTTTTTTAAAATGGTGGCCATGTCAATTTTTTAACGTGGAATTACGAAAAAACCGTAGCCCAAATGAAAATTTTAGAAGAGACTAAATAATTTCGAAATTAATTTATCTTTCTAGTGACACCTGGTTTGTTGAAATCGGTTAAGAAATAAGGAATATTGTAGTTTTCACGTTACGCGTTACTAGTCAATCGCGGTGCGCGAGTAATTCAAACAACAATTAGGCGGCAGGCTTTGTCCGCACTAGAAAGGACGTGGTCGCCAAATAAATAAATACAATAGCATAAATAATAATAAATAGCATAAATAAATAAATAAATACAACAATTCTCATAAAGCAAATCCAATAAATATTTTGGTCAACAAATTGCTCATATTAAGTGTTCAAAGTGACCACCGTTGCTAAAAACACATTGCCGCAGTCGACGTAACATGGATTCCGTAACTCGTTGTAACAGTCCTGGCGTATCCCTGATTCGTCTCATTCCATGCTCAATCCGCTGTCTCAGCTTTCCAACATTGGTAACCGGAGTTGTGTAGACCAGGGATTTTAAATGTCCCTAAAGATAAAAGTCAACACGGGAACTGTCACTGGTAGTAATGCGTTTGTTTCGTTTACATTTAACAGCTGTTCCTTAATTATTATCAGATGTTTTCATTGTTGCGGCATTGTATTGAAAATGTAGCAGGTTAGATAACAGTATACCGGAATTTTAATAAAGTGACATTATTGAATGTGTTTATACTAAATGCAAAAATAACCTTACTTAGATAAATTTCAAATAAATCAGTAATAGCGACCTAGCTGAGTCCCCGCGACCGCAAACTTTGTTGTGAAAGTTTTTATAGTTGTTTTTTTAATTAGTAAAACATAAATTTAGCCTGAAAAGGTAATTTTATTTTCCTTTGTAAATAAATTGATTGTTGCAGTGACGGTTGTATTTATTTATTTATGCTATTTATTATTATTTACGCTATTGTATCTATTTATTTGTCGACCACGTCCTTTCTTGTGCGAACAAAGCCTGCCGCCTACTTGTTGTTTGAAATACTCCCGCACCGCGATTAACTAGTAACGCGTAACGTGAAAACTACAATCTTCCTTATTTCTTAACCGATTGCAACAAACAAGATGTTATTAGGAAGATAAATTAATTTACAAATTATTTAGTCTCTTGTAAAATTTTCATTTGGGCTACGGTTTTTTCGTAATTCCACGTTAGAGAATTGACATGGCCGCCATTTTGAAAGAAATTAAATTACGTAAATGAATATTTTTCCTATGTTGTGTCTTTGTAAGATACATCCGTGTACCAATTTTTATGAAAATATCTTAAAAAACAACACAGATATAATTTTATTTAAAAAAAATACAGAATGGCGGTTAGCGGCTAAATGAAGCCGAAATCGAAAAAAAGTTATTCTTGATTTTTTTTTTCAAAATTATCCATAAAATCCAAAAACGTATAGCCAGCCCAACCTTTTGTAACACCCTGTGTATATATATATATATATATATATATATATATATATATATATATATATATATATATATATATATATATATATATATATATATATATGCAACGAAAAAAATTGAACAAACTTAAATATCTTCGAAATTATTAGAGATAGGTATAAAACATATTTAATAAAAATTAAAGCCGACTAATAGACGAAGACAAGGTGTTAAAAAATATAGGGTGTGCTATTTAAAAAAAATGAAGATATAGCATTTTCAAATTTACGTTGTTGAATTAATTTTTGTGGTCACCCGTTTATTCAAATACTTCATATTTGCCAGCAACAAAATGGTGGTCGCATTGATCATTTATTATAATTTTAAGTGTTTGTATTTCAGTTAATATGGTTTTTAGTTTCTTATGTTTTCATAGCTTGCTTTGACCGACTAATGTTACTCTTCTTCAGTGTTATCAACGAAAAAAATTGAACAAACTTAAATATTTCCGAAGCTATTAGAGATAGGTATAGAACATGTTTAATAGAAATGAAAGCCGATTAATAGACGAAGACAAGGCATTAAAAAAATATAGGGTGCCATTTAAAAAGGTGAAGATATAGCATTTTCAAATTTATGTTATTGAATTAATTTTTGTGATCACTCTGTATATTGAAATCTAATTTTGACAATAGATAAGCTCATGTATGAATAAATTCTATACCAAAGATTATTTTTTTGTCTTTAAAAATAACTGAGACACGCCTACTTGAGTTACTACATAAAAATGTCAGTTTTTAGTTAACTTTGCAAATATCTCAAAAACTGTAATATTTAGCTTGTAAGTAATTCTTATAAAAAAGATGTAAAATTATAAGGAAAATCGAAAAATAAATTAATATATAGGGTGTTCTATTTAAAAATCAAAAGTTCTATATTGTATCGCTTTTATATTACACCCTGTAGAAACCAAACCATTTTTAGATTATGCAGCTTATAAAAATAGACAACTCTCGTATTTAAACTTATCTTGTAAGTTTAATGGCTAAGGAGCTATCGACCGAATACGCACTATTGGGCCACTCTGTATATATATATATATATATATATATATATATATATATATATATATATATATATATGATATATATGATATATATATATATATATATATATATATATATATATATATATATATATATATATATATATATATATATATATATATATATAATTGTTTAACACCCACTTTGCATTACATTTATTTAGGAGTTTGTACATTTAATGAGTATACAATGCTTTATATCCGATAGTTTATGTAGGAAATACAGTAAAGCATAATTTTTATTAACGCAAACCCACGCAATTACTAATGTTATTACAACACATTTAGACTAATAAAAATTTACTGCAATGCGCAGTTTTCAATAACGAGATTCTGTTATTAAAATTCAATTACGTTATATAATCAAATCTGCAAAAAATTTTTGACTATCGAATTTCAAAAAAGAAAGTAAAATAAAATGAGTTTCTTCTAATGAAGAGACATTGATTTTGTTTTGTAATTGTATACATTAATTTAAATTTAACTGTTAAACAACTACCGTCGTATATTTATACTAAAAGAATATAAACAGCTCCAAGCAATATTTAAATGTAGACAAGGTACGTCTAAAATTTCAGTATTGAGTGTTTTGTTTAGAGATAATAGAAATATAAATAATAGGTATTGCCTTACTTTGATTAAGCATAATAACACAAGCAGATTTTGATTTGAGCATTTACGTTTTGGGTTAAAGGTTTTAATTAATATGAGTTTATAAGAGAATTTTCGAGGTTTACATATAATAGCAAGCGTTTCAAACCAATCACATTTAAATTATTTGTATTGTTCAATATGCACTAATAATTACTTTGTCAGTATTTTAATTAAACTTTGTTAGTAATACTTTTAAAATAGTGTAGTAGTTCTGTTAAATTTAATTTCATCATTAAATGTATTAAAGATCAAAATTGTGCAACTGTAAAAACAATTTTACGAATGATGGCCATTTCCTATGAAATTACGTTCAAGAACTTATAGTTAGTGAACCTCTAGTTCTAATTAGGTAAAGATGGGAAATTTTTGAGAATTAATAATTGCATATTGCGGATTTCCTAAATAAGCATAAAGTTTCATAGAAATTATGAAACTTTCAAGTAAACTATTGTTAAGTCAATCTTTAAGTTACATTGAAGTGAATAACTGCGTTCTTGCTTATGCAAACAGTATTAGATAGTACTCATGATCTATTTCCCGATGTAAGTTTCCAGCAGGTGGTGCCAAATTGCCGCATGTTTACCGATTTTGACGTTTTGTGGGCAACAAGTGCCTTAGCATGTTTTTTTGTAAGTAAGGGCCATGGCAGACACATTCAAAAGGCCAATTCACATTGACGGTCTCGGTATGGTCCAGTCACGGTTAATAATAAAGATGTAGTATTGTAAAGGCAATCAAATCTGGACACTCCCCTTGTAAGAAAACAAAGTAGATGGTTTTGGGTTCACCCATTGGTCAGGAAGGAGAGTATTCAATACTTTATCGCCAGTTAGTAAACGGTGACGTAAAATTTTTTAAATATTTTCGTGCCTCATAGAGGATAAATGAAATACTGTCAAAAATTGAAATTGATTTAAGAAAAGTGTACACACAATTTTGGAAAGCCATTTCCTCCACAGAACAAACTACCTGTGTGCTTACGGTAAGTAAATATTCAAACCTAAATTTTACTACTTCCCTGTATTTTAACATTCCTTATTTGCAGACTTAATTTATAAGCAAAGTATAATACGCATACCTAATATACTTTTTAAATCAATTTTAATTATACACTGTGTCCAAGACTGACAATAATGCCACTATTACTCAAATTAATTGCCTGCCTTACTTTGACTTTCCGGGCAATAATTAAAACATTAGCATTTAATTACAAGTCTGATATTTAATTACTCGCAAATCTCAAACCTGATCAAACGAAGTGGCCGTTTAGTGTTAGGTGCTATCTAAAGGAGATAGTCTGGGTGAGGAACGTGTTGCATCATGCGGGCAGGTAAAAAAATGAATAAGGTAAATGCGAGGATCAAAAGAAAACAGACAAGGAATTTAAAAATTACCCAATTGTTTAGTGACAACTAAAGCACAAAATACATAAGTCACATTGTAATAAAGCACATACAAAAGAGAAATCAGCTCGCAGGCAAATAATTAAACTTCAACAAACTGAAACAAAAACTCATTAAAACGAAGCCTTATAAGGGTACGTTATAAACAGATCACTAACATCGTTATCTAACATTGTTTTTTACAATTAATAACCTGCGGCATCCTGTACCCGTTCACCAGCCACCTTTACACCATTATAAATATAAACAACAATCAACAATGCAAATTTGCACAAATACCAAAGGGTTTAATTAGTCTGCTTACGAATAAGATACCCTTGCGAGACCATGTTTGGTATTTAAGATGTTATCTAGACTGGTAAAACTATTTGCTGCGAGCTTTAAGTTATATAAAAATACATACTTACACTAGAATAAATATTCCCTTAATCGATCATAGGCACAAATCGTTAGTAGACGCGGTTTAACCCCGAAAGAAAAGACAACCTAGTGTTGGCAAATTCAAAACGAAAATGTACACGCAAGAATTATTTCTAAAGACAAACCGTTTACAATGAAGGTATTTAATTAACCCAAACGTCAATCTGGCTCAATTGACAAGCTCATTGTACATGCCTTCCCCCCCGATTCTAACATGACCATATCTACTTCCGAAAAACCACCCCGTTTTTCAAAAGTAAAAAAAAAGAAGAAACACTAACTTATGTTGGAATAGTTTCATAGTAATTATTGCATGACATCTTAATTTTAAAAATATGCATTCGTCTGTAACAACGTTATATTTACGGGTCTCGAGTTTCCCAGTAACACAGATATCTTTTCATCGTGGCCCGTCTCGCCACAATTACTCATTAGACTAATGACATTTTTACATCAAGAGTGCGTATAAGAAAAATTCCAATGATTTGTTACGCCCCTTCTGTAAAGCATTTTTAAGCGTGCACCTGCCACTCACCCCCTATCAAGTGTTTACATACGTATTAGTTACAAACAATCCTAAATTCCTTAGATAAAAATATATAAATAAAAATATTTTGAAAACATTAGTAAAATACGACGTATTATCAAGATATTAAAAATCCACTAATTATCTTTTCTATGGTGGCAACAATGGCGATTTGATAAACGTTTATTACAATAATAAAATAATAACATTTTCGCGGTCCGCTACCTACAAGCTTTCCTTTGTATTTAATACTTTATAATGTAAGGAAAAATATTAAAATAAAATATTGTTCATTACGCAACTTAACATAAAATAGTAAATGCTTGTAAAATTAACTTTAAAGTTGCCTATTCAAATGATCATTATCAAAAACTGCTAAAATACATATGTATAACTTCCAAAATTAAATTGATTTTTTCGAAGCTGATAAAGAGTTTTTCATGAATCTCCAAAGATAAATAGTATCTCACAGTTCTATCTGCGACATCATAACAACGATGTGATGTTCTAAAAAAGAATAAATAACGAATGCGGCTTTGGAAAAAATAAAAATAGACGGCTCTGAAGTAATGCAGTACCTGTCATAATTTTGTATTCTACAATTTTTTATTTGACTAGTACTAGTATTTAACTCTGAATTAATTAATTTGTGGTAGTTATTATCAAAAAAAAGTATGGTGCAATTTTCAAACGTAGAAAAAATATGATATACTATCGTGTTACATACTACGTCAACGGAATTTCAAAGAAGCGGAACGCTTGTGTTTGAACAAATATCCAGCGAGGCAGCAACCTCATAAAACCACATTTAGGAACTTGTTAGTCAATCTTTGAGAACATGGTGGATTTAAAAAGCCTGTAAATTACAGTAAAAAACCTTGCAGTGATGAAAGAGCAAATGTTTTATTAGCTGTTACGGAAAATCCAGAAATTTCTACACGGCTGATTGAACAAACAATTGGAGTGACTGCTCATTTTATTTTACAAAAAGAAAAAATACGTCGACTTAAATTTATAATTTGTCAGGAACTTCGACCAGAAGATTCAGCGAAGAGAGTTCTGTGAATGGTATATCAGGCAATGTGGAGATAATGAACAATTTCCATATAATCATCACTTGGTCGGATGAAAGTCAGTTGACCAATAATGGAAGTTTCAACGGAAGAAATGCTCACTATTGGGCAAAAGAAAATCATAAGGTTTTGCTCAGACAACAATACCGTTTCGGTTTTAATATGTGGGCTTCAATATTCGGAATGCGAATAAAAGGTCAATTTCTCTATAATGCTACTAGAATTTCTTAGAAAATGAAGTAGAAGCAGCTTAGCTGATTTACCTCAAGCTAATATTGAAGATTATTGGTTTCTACAAGACGGTGCTCCGGCACATAATTCCAGAGCCGTCCAGGAATATTTATCGGCAAGGTGTCCAGCATCATAGATTGGAACATATTTGAGAGTAAGATGGCCAACGCGATCCCCCTATATAACACCTCTTGAATTTCTTTCTCTGTGGATTTGTCAAGAATTATATTTAGCGACAAAATATTGAAAATGACAATCAATTGCGGCTCCTTTGTAAGTATTTGAAATTTAAGTTGAGGTATTGGTTCGTTAGATTCCAATATCTTTTCAGTTTCATCTATTGTGTCATCTGAAACTACAATGGAAGATATTATTTGTTTATTTTTCATGTAGGGATGAAGAAATAGCATTTGATCGCTATACTTCCATATTAATTGTGTGCCACCACGATCATCTGTTTTTGGTTTTTGGTTGCGCAAATGCTTCCTATATTGAGACCAAATAATAATTAATAATCATAAGGGTACAGATTTAATAGCCCTAAAAGTATAATAAATAAATATACATTTTTACTTGAATGTTAAAAATATATTTAAAAAAACATTTCTTATTTTATTTTTTTTTTATTATACTATATTTATTCTACATTTTGAAAATTTTGAAATAGCTCGTGGTTAAATAATTAGTAGGTACACTTTTTGTTTTCAGTTATCTAGCAACAGGTGATTCTTTTCAGACAATTGCCTTTAGTTTCCCTATGAGCCATCCAACAGTCCATTAAATTATCCAGGATGTATGGGAATTTAGCAAATTACAGAAAATTGACATGGCTAAGACTAGCGTCTGACTGACTTACACTACGCATTCTCGATTAAAACGCTCGTGACCGCCGAAGTCTGCGACCGATCGAGACCTGACCGGACTGGTCTGTGACTTGGCCGTGACCGATGGTGTGTACAGTTTCACTGGATCACGCACAACCGATGATTACCGGACCGTGACTGACTGGATTCTACCGACACCACCAATGTGAATCGGCCTTAAACTAGTTCAAAGTAAGCACTTTATCTGTAGGGGCAGATGTGCTGCTACTGTACCTTTCGACCGTAACAGCTTCTGACTAGTATTTGTGTATGTGGGGTGGGTGTTGTGTTTAATTTACATACGGGACAGGTCGTGCGTTTTAACGGTAGCAGGTCTGGAGCTGGATCGGCTACGTAGGAAAGATTGGGGAACGAGCCTGAGGTGAACAAGCCCGAGAAAAGCTCCGGTTTCGTTAAAAAAATTTACGAATTTTATTTCCTTACCAAGAGGAAGAGCGAACTGTTTCTTACTTTCCAAGCTCTTTCAGTCTCAGTGATGGATTTCCAACATGTGTAAATTAAGCATTACGTAGTTTAGTGTAATTATGTACATTACGTATATTTGATGAGTACGTATGCCATCTGTTAATGGTCAAGGTAAAATAAGTAATTACTGCTCTTATTTCATTGAGTAAATTTGTAAAACTGGAAAATACATTTAATTATAATTTTTTATCATGTGTCTCTATCACAGGTTCCAATCCTGGGAACTGATCAGAATATAAACCGAATTTTTGGACCTCTTGAGCCAATAATTTTGCTAGAATTTTGTAAAATTTTAGCAACTTTTCTAAAATAGCGAGCCAATTATGGGAGATTGCAAAAAAGGGTAGACCATCTGAACATACATTTGACGCAATAAAATCAAAGTTGCTGACAGCACCTCTTACGGCACACTACGATCCACAAGTTACAAAAGAATGACATGTAGCTGCGTCTGTTATTGCATAGTAGGAGTTACATTACTGGAATATGTAAGTTTATTGCACCCCAAACTGAGAGAAACTACGCAAGCTCTGGCTTATAACGATTAGCAGTTGTTTGGTAACTCATACATGATAGGTGAATAGCAAAGCAGAACATCGCGACGGTGTCAACAATTCCATAGAAAAACTAACCAAGGAATATAAAGATATTATAGACGTTCCTACATACTTATTACAAAGCACCGATATCGCTAATAGACTCAAGGAGTCAATAGAAGCTCTACAAGAATTAACATTCCACTATGCATAGTCTCAAAACAGTAATTTTTATAAGACAAACTTCTCTAGAAAGAGCACACATCAATCTAACTACTATACTAATGCCACGATAGCTACGAGGACTGTTAGAGTGAACTAAGTGATTCTTACTCGAAAAGTTGAATATTATTTTGCGCCACTTGCTTTTAAATTTCTAACGGCGTATGAACAACTAAAAAACTACCATTAAGCAGATTACGTAAAAGCTCACTTAAAATCAAGAAAAGTTATAAGCTTTCTTAATAAATCCATAATATGCGATAAATGGAAGTATCAGCTTACCCATAAATTGATATCTTAACTTTATGTGAATTTTAATCTTATTTTTAGAATAAGGAACCTCTTAATTCTAAAATTAAAAAATAAGCATTGTTAAATAAATCAATACAAAAAAATAGTAATTGAATGTTACTAACAATACCACATTAATACTTAAAATGATTGGTTATATTCTTGTACTATGTCTCAATCGATTATTGATCTGTGCGATTTATAATACGGTAATAAATTTTACTTAAAGGATCTGTTTAACTGAAAAACTGACATGCAATTGACTTCTAAAAGTTACTTAAAAATGTTAATGAAATGAAGTGCTCTTCACAAATAGTAGTTGACAAACTTCCTGATACTACTTAAAGGACGTCACACGTATGATAATCGAGATAATGTCAATTTTACATTTTAAAGTAAAGATCTGTTGATACTAGGTACTGCTAACCTAAATATGTGTAACATTAAAGACAAAAGTGTAATGACCTAGAAAAAGGAGTAAGAAATAAATTATTATTATTTTAAATATTTTTGAGATAATGCCGTGAATAATAATTTATTCAATTTATTTCAGTTACGATATTATAACAAACAGCACTTTTGCGTGCACACCAGTTCCCCATTAATATGTGCAAATCCATCGCACATGATTTTGCCAAACCAATACAAAAGTATAAAAGCGAAGGTTTTAATATAAACGCTCACTCTGTTCCGCAACACACTTTGTAGAATTTCCAGCAGAATTTCTCTGCAACCCGCTTTTATATCAATTTATTTTCCTGTATTTAGAAAATTTCTCTGGACTCTATTATAAAAATACTTAAAGAATTCCTGAGACATAAACAATTCCTAAATAAATAATTTGACGCTAAATAGGGACTAGCTCCTATACCAAGTTGCTCATCAGCTGATTGTTCGGCAGGTGGCGGCCTGTTGTCGATCTCTTTTCATGTAACACTGCTAGAAGCTCGTCTGGAGGAACAAAACTAATGCTAGCACCTTTGGAATGTCTTATTATTATTACACCCTTAAAATTCTACTTATTTAAAGTGTCAGAATTAACTTTAAATAAATAGAACCATTCAGAACTCGCTGGTTAAGCTGAGGTTACCTAACCTGGTCATTAGAGAATTACAACCCTAACCCGCTGTATTACCCACGAAATTCTACTTATTTAGAGAGTCCGTATTAATTCTTAATAATTAGGACACCCAGAGTTCACTAAGCTCGGCTCGAGATTACCTTGGCCGCGAGCGAACTCATAAACAAACCCCTGTATATGTAATTATCCCCAGAATCTCCTTGTATAACTATTATCGAAAATAAACAAACCCAGGCATAACGAAAATGTTCAGTTTGTTTTCACGAAAGTGAATACATAAAGCAGGTTGTTTCGTAATGATTTAATACGAGGCATTATTTAAATTGTACGAGGTTATTTCCTAGTTTTAATTTATTTAAAACGTTGGAGTAAAATATCCCATAATAAACAATTTAAAACCATTCCGTGAATAGTGAACAATTTACAAAGATTAGCTAACGTTCCTGTTTTTGCAAACAATAGGAGTTTCATTGACCTTCAGTGGTATAAACATCACATCTGGTGCACGCATAAACTCTACTAAACGAGAATAAAACGAATGCATTATTTCGGCTTCAACTAATTCATTTCAGTCCTATGTACATATTTAGTTTAATTATAGTATAAGAATAAATCTAGTTATTTAAATCATTTTCCCTGTGTATATAAAGCAAGTATTTTAAGTAGTTCAAGGTCCCGTTTCAACATGACATTAACCTTAAAGTTGTCACAATTTAAACTTTCCCTTTAGATTGAATTATACTACAACCCTTCTAGCCAGGTATTCTAATAATTAATCAAAGCTCAATTAATTATTCCCCATTACGAAAAAGGAGCCGTATAATACAAAATTAACCTCAAGCTCATTATAAGTTATTAATTAAAATAATAATTTCAAACTTAAACTTACCTGTTAACTTTAATTATCCAAATGATCTAGTGAAATATACACATCATCCCGAGTATTATTAAAAACCATTTATTACGTTCTTTTCACTTCAAAACCGTCATATCACTTATGTTTACATTTTCAAAACGTATAACCAATGCTGATTACAGGAAAGCACCGACACTAAAGGAAGTTTCCCAATAACGTGCCCTCGCAAGGAAGCCACCATCCACGCACGCCGTCCAAGTTGCTGTTCTAACAATTAGGGGTTGATGCGCAGATTTAAGTATCTGAATATAATAATTGGTTGTGACTTATTTTATAGCTTAATTACTTGTTTGTACCAGAACATATTATTTATTTTATCTTCATTTCATAATATTAATTTAGTTTCCATTTCCAAAATCGTTTATATTTTTGTTAACCAGAATATTATTTTGTTTTAATATATGTATAAAATTTACTCGTACCTAATTATTTAAGAGTTATATAAAAGTCTAAAAACAAAACACTGCAGCTAGTTGAAACATATTAACTAAATCTACATAGTGGAATTGTGATTTGTCAAGGACCCGAAAGGGCCTTACAAAGAACTAATAAGAAAACTCTCCCAAACTGGCATTCTTAATTTTAATAAAACGTTGGAACCTTACATAACCAGTAACTTAAAGTAAACTTAAGATTAAACACTATTATCCCCTCAATAACGAAATAGGCGGGCAGACAAAAATATAAAAAGATTCAAGGCGATTTTAACTTAAGTTGCCTTAGTGACTAAAATTCTGCGCATGGCCCATGTTACGCTAACGCTGTTTCCATGCACTAGTTTTCATTTTTACGAATTTCACTTATAATTTTAAATTCCCTTAATAATTGCAATTAGTCACTAGTAAAACACCAAGAAGGTGATTATTCAGTTTCTACCAATTCCAAAATGGAGTAAACGTTGCTGACTTGAAAATATTTTTTAGGCCATTAAACACAGCATAAATTAAAGTTTTATTGATTTAAGTCACTCTTGTGACATATTTAATAAACGTTTTCAAATTTTAACTTGCGCTCCTTAAGCGCCACCTCGTCTGTGTTTAATATTTTGTTTAAGGTAACTTAATCTTTACGGAATTACGATAAAATTCGAGAGGAAAGACATACAAACGCAGGGAACGCTAGCTTTACACATCTTTCTTTGGGTCGTATCTAAACAAATCGGCAAAGGCCAAAATGGGCACTCCGAAACACCTCTTAAAAAATTAAGTCTCATGGCGATTAATATGTTTGTCAAAATGGTAGTTGTCTATAATATTCGCTTTATGTAAAAGGTTAAATTATTTAGCATCTACTTTTACTTTACTAACAGACCATATGACCATTTAGGCGCCATAATTACGCTAAGCTTCGGACCTGCGTCACGATATTAGTACTATGTTTACACCTTGAGTACTAAATGTTCACAAAAAAATTAAACACACGAGACAATGTGAATTCAAATCTAAACCATACCAAAATAGAGCACCCGAAAAATATGTTACAATATTCCGCATAAATTGTAATGCATACAAGCAATGCAAATAAAGTATCACCCTAATGTAACATAGTGGGTCTTCCACTACGTATTTTAATAATTGTAAAAAAAAGCTTTTACAAGCATGAAATGTGTTACGTACCTAATTATCTCAAAATATACTGATGTAACCATAAAATTGTTTATACAGTCTGAAGTAAAATTACAATTTCCTAACTTATATGCATTTTTCTGTAACGTGACTAGATATAAAAGCAATGTCTGGGATAATACATGAAAAGTACAGTATTTCAGCGTATACTTCACATCTCTGCCCATTCATATTTGAAACGCTTAGGATTACATCTAGTTTAACTAACGTTTTCGTTTTAGTAAGAGAGACTGCAGGAGAAAATCTTTTTCTTGAATGTAATTATTGGTTTATGATCAAGTACATTATGAGCTTAAAATTATGCAGACTGTTTGCCAGGATACCTATAGAATGGTAATAGTTTCACCACAATAGACCCATTATATATGCTGAACTATCTGGAATAATAAGACCAACACGTAATACACTTAACGACTAGAGAAATTACGACCTCTCATTGTGAACAATTGACTGTAAAGCACAATTTTCCAACTTCGTCGCACATAAATTAATAACAGTGACATTTACTATTTCAAAATTACTAAAAACTAAAACATAAACTTCAAAATTATTAACGTCATAAACGTAATATGAAAATTCGACAAGAGTTATGGTCGTTACTAGGCTCATTTCACCGTTTCTAGTTTTAGTTTAGCCGATATTTTTAGTAAAACTGATTATCTCGTCTTAATTTCTCTAAAGAAGAGCTATAAATCTATTTACATAATAATTAGCTATTAGGAAAGATAACAAAAGTAATAAAATAAATATAAATAAACTGTGATTGACCCTTGCGCATTTTACAACTGCCTTAAGTTAATCCCGACGTCTTACAAGAAAGTTTCACAATTTCTTTTCAAATGAAGATCTACTTAACATGGTTTGTCATATGCTTTGAATTTAGATTTTTTAAAGGTAATTAAACTTGTCTAAATGACAAGGGACGTTTTTAACACTATTCTACAAGTGTTGAAAAGGTTGAAATGAGGTATACATTCAAAATATTGGTTAATATGCGGTAATATAGCCGATTTAAATAACCTTTGACGAAATCGGATTAAGACAGTATGTATTTCTTTCTATGCCGTCGTGTTAAAAATAAGAATAGCTAAAAAACAAGATCGGAATGCCTTACGGTGAAACGAAAACTTGTTGAATCGTTTGTTATTTTTAATATTATTTGATAGGAAGAAGTACATAAGGTTTTATTGTGTACTCAATAAAGGAACCCTAATCCAATTTTGCCAAATACGCGAAACGTTGTTAGTCGTTAGTATCTGTCAGTAACAGTTGTCCCAGTAGTTCCTTCGAAATTTACATTTAGCGCCATTTTCGAAGTAACTAAGCTCAAATTTATTTAGAAAACAAATACGTTTTTCTTTAAAACAATATCTGTCCGACCTGAAATAAATGTTCAATACAATTATATGCGAATATTAATACAAATTAAACTCTGTCCACCATGGTAATGTGCGTTTAATATAATTTGTGAAATAGCCCTTCTCAATTTCAATTTATGTAAACCCACTTTAATATGTAATTAAAAATGGTTATTAATTTTAATTTCAATAGTCAACTCTACTAAAGGTTATTAATATTTAACATTGTTTCTGAAGATTCAATGTATTCGATAATATACTAACTGTAAATGAAGGTCAATATCTTAATTTGTTTTTCTATTTCTCCTACATAATACCATTATAAGACCACTAAAATCTATTGGTTCATATAAAGTTATGTTTAACTTTTTAACTTTATTAATTTTATTGAATTGATCTCTGACTAATAATATCAAATATTGATAAAATTTTGAGTTTTTTTATAGAACTGAATTGATTAGCAATTAATAATTGATCTACAAACTAATGTACCAAACGCTTTTCCTGCGTAAGGGAGAATGACAGATTTCAGTGTATACCTTTGATAAAAATTTAAAAATAAAATCATCGAAGTAATGAAAAATTTGTATTAATTTCTTGTATATTAATTGCCAAAAATGTTAGAATATTCACCTCATAATTAATTTGAATAAATCTGGAATTCTTACCATCATTACCCAAGTTAGACTATGAGTCTCTTTCTTACTTATGATGGTGCTATCTACTTTAATTTGTACTAGATGAATTAAATCAAGGGTAAGATCTGATTACCAAAAATTCAAATTAATTATTAAGTACCATTGTAACAATTTCTTCACATGACGTTATTAGATATATACATTATAATCACTTATATAAAACCTATCCGCCCTGCAATCTAGCACACAAAGTTATATCTGTACACTTCAATGGTCGAGTTTCGCCCCAATTGATTTTCCTGATAAGTACAATAATATTTATAATGAATACTAAAAAGAATTAAATGTATACCAGCACGTGATTATTGTCATATCTAAAATATCTTAAGAACATAAATATCTTTTAATTGGTAAAAGTAATCAAACAGTAAGCTTCTCTTCCTGAACACATCACGTTACTACACCAGTAATCATATATCCAAAAGAAATGCTGTGTAATAGTATTCCAATTTCTTTGAATTTTGAATGATTGTGTTTTTAGCATGTGTAAATTAGTGCTTAAAAGAAACCCAACTCTTAAAAGAAACTCAATACTTTACGTAAATAAAAGTCAAATAATTGCGTCAATGTGTCTGTTAAGGATGTTTTCATTACAAATAAGCATAAACTCATATAAACACTATAAAGCCGATGACCCATACTTTATAGCAATCAGATAATTATTAATTTTTAAAAAAATACCGTTTGTATTTATTACCAAAATATCAATAAGCACTTGAATAGTTTTACCTTACACATTCAGGATGTACGAAGAGACTCAGTAAATGGGATGCTCAGAAACCCTGCCGGCACGGTCGCTGGCCGCTCTGTGCAGCAAAAAGTGATGGCTGTATACAATTGCCGTCAGCACGGCTCAACATAGTTTCTAGAAGCAAAAGATTACTTGCGATAATCACAACTGCCACTTCTGCTCAACTGATACCCATCAACAATTAGAAGTTCATTAAACCAACCCTTTAATTACTTAAACATTTAACAAATCCGTACACGCTTATCTTTCCTTGCATGATATTAATGCACCGAAAAAACAAAACTACACAAAAATAACATGTGATTTGCAACCAAATTCTCCTTTCTCTCGTCTCCACCAGAATTGGCCATCTTAAACTCTACAAAGCCTAACCAATTACTTTGCTAAAAATTCATTCAAACCGTTTGCTCGCTAAAAACGAAACAATTTCCGTGAACATGAAGTAAAAACAAGCCTCACTGGTACAAATCGGCAGCGATAGGTAACGCCGTAAATGTCTGAAACCCAATCTATTTTTGACGACTACACTGTCTCAAAAGTCAATTCTATGTAACTATAATCGCCCCAATCCACTATCTTATTTACATTAAATTCTTAGTATCACGTCGATATCTTATATTGACACGACAACTCTACATATTTTCCTAAAATAAGTTTAGCTACAAAGAAGCATTTTTTTAATGGAGCGATTTCAACTTAGAAACTAAACTAACAAATTACGAATTACCTTATGGAAGGATAGTCCGGAATATATTAAAATAGGAACTACTTTCTTTATTTTTTAACCTCATAAAAGTATCAATAAATGTAAGCAACCATTCATACAATCCATCGACACATGTTTTATACTTTTACCCTTCTTCAGCTTGAAATTACCCAATTTATTAAAAGACGCTCCCCTAGCCAAAAAAACTTATACCGCGTCTATCCAATGAGCTACAACAGCAGCATAATTTTTGTTTTGAAAACAACCGGTACTGATAGAATTCTGATTTTTACTATACATATAAATAACCGCATTAACTAGCTACCTGAGATACCAGTGTCTTCAAAATAAGAAACATACTGATGAGCATCACCTAACTAAGCTATTTGGAAGAATGCTTTAGCATCTGCTTCACATGGTCGTGGTTGAATCGTAGATCACATTCACTAAATCAGTGGGAGATCTTGAAGTAATATTCCCGTGCGTTGTGTTTATGTGATTTCCATTCGTTTAAAAGAACATGTTGCAGTCTCTGTTTGGTCACAGGCTTAGATAGACATGAATGCCATTCATTTGCTACGCAGTTGTTGATCAGCAACAGGATAAATATTTAGAACAAATCTGTATGATTGCTTGTTACGTTGTTTAATCCATTTTCTGTGTGTGTGCACAATCGATTATTATTGTTACCAGTGGCAGACATAACCTTTTTAAACTCTTTAAAAAAAGGAAGTCGATTTATTATCTTCTGATAATACTTTACCTCTTGCTAAATTTTAAACATCCGTAATTACATAAAAATGTTGTTGAAGTGCGGGTAAACATGTATTGGTGGACTCGTAAACATTTTTTTTTGGAAAAATGCTTGGAAATATTCTTAGTTCTTGACGACTATGTTTAAAGTTTTTTTTTTAACATTTAGTAGAAAGTTGAAACATTTTAGCAAAATTTTGTATAAAGCATCTCTAATAACCTACAGTACCCAAATACGCTTGTTTCTTCTATATCGTTAAGAAGGTTTTTTATGGCTTCTAATTTTAATAGGTTACGTTGAATTCCTTAAGGAGTTAATACGCGTCCGTTAATCCACTGTCAACAAAATGTTTGCTGTTTTATTTTTAAGTCTCCTTTGCACATTCTAACTTCTTGAAGGCAATAACTATTCCTTGCTTCAACTCACAAGTAAACTGTTTTAGTTGTAATGTTTATATACGATTTATCCCCAAGAAAGGTTATTTCAGTCATTTATATATGTACTGCAGAACTGAAATTTTACAAGCAAAACTAGCACTGACCCATTCTAAGGTCCCTTCAAAAAAAAAGCGCGCGATGTACCTTTACTTAAGTTCTAACCGGACGGTTCTCTCCTTCAACCTTATTAAACCCGCCCTTTCGCGCTAATATCAAAATTTACCTATAACATATTTCGTGCGTCGCTTTGCCGAGTCGAAATTTGAAACGGAACCACCGCTATCCAAAGTAAGAACAACGTAGCCATCTCGATTTACCTTATAAATTCACTCAAAACTCTCCGAAAAAAACATTAAATGAAATTATATTCACTCTGTACATTATCTAGACCATAACTCAACTTTCTAGGAAAACCTCTCATTTCCGCATAATTTAACCGACTCCAGCACATTCTAACAACTTTATTCTTGAACACGTACTCAATTCTCCATTCATTATTGCACCATATTACAATATTTCTACAAACAAAGACAGGCATGGATATCCCTTTCTGTACGTTACTACAATTTCAATATACTGAACTCACTCACTCAAACGTCTACAACCATTTCTTTAATCCCAATTCTTTTGTACACAGCAGCAAAGACTAGTTACAAACCGGTAGTCTCTTACCAGTGCAATCCCAGTAAGAATTTACTCAAATATTATTTTTCATCAAAATTTAATGTTTTCAACATGAAAATCTTTCTACAACATACAAATATTCTTTCATATGACATCTAATGCTTCATTAAAAATTCCAGTGGTACATCATTTATACAAATTTATATTCTACATACGCAAAAAAATTTTTTTCGTGCAAACTCGTCTTATTTATACTCAAAGTACGTTCCATACGTTATCAAAATACTACATATACACGATGCGTCACAGTAGCCTTACAAAACTCCATTCAAAATACGTCTTCTATAGTACACTCTGCGATCGTCTTCAACTATTAGTTCCCCACTCTAGTTCCTGATCTCCCATGGTCCAACATCGTGTTCACCAGCTGTTTTCACCTTTTCATCGTCATTAACAGTATCTGTATCAAACACAAATCGTTATACATTTTTATAATTAAAACCGAATTTACTGTTTAAACGAAAACAATTATTGTTTACACATTGTCAAAACGCGTGCATGTAACGTGTGCCTGTTACAGGTGAGGTAATAAGTCATCATCATGATAGAAAAAGTAGATATAATTTATATATGCATAAAAGGCGAAGCTTATTGAAAGAATCTAAAGAAATTAAAAAAACTCCAATACTCATACAAGGGAATTAAAACAGAAAAACTAAATGCACAAGGGATGCATTTTCGAGAAAAGCAGACGAAAAGTCGAAAAAATATTTTTTGTAAAATTGAAATCGATTATATTATACTGTGTACGTACTTTTAGTTTGAGTAAAAGAACCTTCTGGTATGTTTAAAGTATTATAGCTTCGGTTTGTTGAAGAATTCTCGATTTAGGAATTTTAACATCCAATACTCCTTATGAACTTGGCTAAAATTGTTAAAAAGTTTGCCAGCCGTATAAAATGACGTGTAATTAATAAATATATTACGCATACGTTTCAAATGTCCCAATAGCCATTAAAATTGGTGTTAGTAACTATTAGAAAATGGAAATTTTTCATCTAACATTCACGAAAATTACCATCACGTTAATATTTGTATAATTAGAAATGGTCGAGTGATTTATCATAACAATGCGTGTTACATTACCTGATACACAATCTTTTTTTTTTTGTGAAATTTGGTTTATTAATATTTGTTTTTATTAAGTAAATTTGTGCTTTGAGCAAGAAACAAAAGCTATATATCAATAATTACCATTTGTTAAATCATATTTACTTACAAGGAAAGCCCACGTTAATGGTAGGAATATTACAACATACGAGCATAGCGTAATCAGAATTTGTAATGTTCCCTTCTCTAAAATTTTAATGAAATATGAATGTGGTTGTGCTTTTGTAAGCATAATACGTATTTTTCTGTAAACGTACATAACAATATACACTGTCTAATAATTTAAATTTTTACTGATAAAAAGATATTGATAAAATTTCGCTTTGTATTTATAAAATATTAGATCTCATTAATAATACATAGAGACCATCTTGATGTTATTAAAAATGTAAAAACTAAAGTACGACTTCGTTTTTTATTATTCTATTTTTATCACTTTTTGCATCGTAAGTAGTTGTTATACATTAATGAAATAGGTTGCCTTTGAAGCCGTGCCATTAGCTATTCATTCATTTATTTGTACAAGTACAACTTCAGCGTTTATTGAAATAATTTATGTGAATCTTATTTTATTCATCTATGGCTTTGCTATAATATATTAATAATAATAAATAATCGAATATGTAATGGATAATTTGAACTCTGATTCACTTATTTAAATATAGTGTGCATCATTGTCAAATGTTAGAAAAGACTGGTAAGATTTCGTTCCTAGCAGAGTTGAAAACAGGACTTGTAAGTCAATGGTTTGAACATTTTTGCTACACTACACCATATAAAGATAGTGTTATGCTATTGAGCTAACTTAGAGCTCACTCTAACATGTTTTAAAACACCTAATAGATGAAATAGTTGCATGATAAATATTGTCATGAAATACTTGGACTACGTTTCTGGGATTAGTTTCGCAATTAATTTCTTAATTTTGATAGAACAGTATCCGTTTGTCTGTTAATTTACGCACGACTACCCCCTTTACATTCTCGTGACTTGGTTTATTATTATAGGAGCACCACTCACATCCTACACTCTTCATTTACTGTTCAAATAACCAGTTCTGCTATTGCGACCAACCGTAAAAATTTCAAAATTTCAAAATTTCAAGATTTCAAAATTTTAAAATTTCAAAATTTCAAAATTTCAAAATTTCAAAATTTCAAAATTTCAAAATTTCAAAATTTCAAAATTTCAAAATTTCAAAATTTCAAAATTTCAGAATTTCAGAATATCAAAATTTCAAAATTTCAAAATTTCAAAATTTCAAAATTTCAAAATTTCAAAATTTCAAAATTTCAAAATTTCAAAATTTCAAAATTTCAAAATTTCAAAATTTCAAAATTTCTAGCATTGCCAGGCCGAACTTTTTACCAACTTAGGCGGAAAGACCAAAGTTAATTTCGTTATTTACTAAAACTGTACCGAACCCTTTACCTCTCGAGTGCCAAGCAGATTGATACCACAGATCCAACTAGTTCGGTGCAATCACAGAATACAGAAAAGGAATCTTGAATAACCTGTATCTATTAGTCTGAGTTAAACATACAATTGTAAATATTCGAAAAGTACATAATTTTCGTCAAATGGCAAAGTCGAAATCTCAAGTAATGTTTTTAAAATTTAAACTGTAACTTAAATTTTCACGCTTTGAATTCTCAAAAGAGCCCCCAAAAATTTAAAGAAGACTGCAAGCCAGTTTCATAAAAATAACATCACTTAATATACAGTGAGGACCAAAAATCCGTTACCCTCCCTTTAACTTTAGAACGGTAACAGCTTTTATCGTGCAATTTGGTGTGTTATTATAAAAGTAAAAAAACTATTTTTTTATGAAAGTGTCAAAATGACAGCTGGCGACATTTTGAAATTTATGTCCTTAGGGAAGGAAGGGCGAGTGACACCCTATTTTAAAGGTACTTTCATTCTTAAATCAATCGCCCAATTTGAAAACATTTGAACAACACGTATTCGCGTGACGCCCAATTTCGTTTTTAACCCCCTGTTACAGTGATATATTCAAGAGCTGATTCTGAGCGTGCTACAAAATGTGACAGTTAATTGTTGTCGCGGTTTTTAGACTCTGACATCTAGTTGTCAAGTTAGGAAACGTATGAAAATGGCAATATCTCGTCCATTAAACGAAAAAATTGAAGCAGTTGTCATCTTTGGTAAAGGTATAATCGCAATTAACTAATGTAAAAATGTCAAGCAAGAATAAATACAATTTGGATAATACATATAAAGAGATGCAACACGTAAACAACGTTAAATTCATATTTTAAAATATATTTGAAATGTTCGCCTAGCAAATAGACATTCGGTTAGAGAATGCTTGCCTAACGTTCTGGAGAATTTCTGGGGTTACTTGTGCACAAACGGCAATGATACGTTGACGAAGTTCTTCCAAAGACTCCTGATTTGTTGTATAAACTCGAGATTTAAGGTAACCCCACAGAAAGTTAGCTAGGGACGAGAGATCCGTTGACCGCGCTGGCCACTCCGAAGGACTCCGACGACTAATCGGCCTACCCGTATAAGTAGCGTCTAAATAATTTCTCACATTTCTAAAGTAATGCGGTGGGACACCGTCTTGTTGGAAAATGAAGTCCATGCTGAATTCTTGGGAATTCTGGGCTATAATGTTATTAATAATGTTATTAATAATTCGCCATTTAAATTACCATCTAAAAATATGGGGCATACAATGTGATTACCCAAAATGCTCGCCCAAACATTTAATTTACGAAATACATATGGATCTTTATCACTCCAGTATCTGCAATTTTGAACCTTAACACGTCCGGTTAAATAAAGTTTGCCCTCGTCGCTAAAATGAACATGTTTTAAATAGTCAGGATTTCTTACGATACTCTCTGACATAATCTCACAAAACTCAAGTCGTCTATCAGGATCATCCTCTGCCAATTCATGAAGAAGTTGCATCTGGTATGGATGAAACGTATACTTTTTCAAAATTCACTTGACTGAAGAACGGGAAACATTGCATGTACTGGCCACTGCCATTGTACTTTGTTCAGGATTCACTACCATTTCAGTAATGACACGCATTTTCACATTTTCTGAAATGCTGGGTCTCCTGAATCTTGGTGCATCTTTTACCGTCCCTATTGATCGAAATTTTGACAGTAGATCAGACCGTAACAGGGGATAGAAAATAACATTGGGCGTTGCAAAAAGACGAGCTGTTCAAATGGTTTCAAATTCGGCAATTGATTTAAAAATGAAAGTACCTTTAAAGTGAGGTGCCACTCGACCTCCCTACCCATAAGAACACAGATTTCAAAATGTCGCCCAGCTGCCATTTTGGAACTTTCGGTAGTCATTTTTAGGTGCTTCTATACTGCTCTACTTTCCCAAGTTCGATTTATTTCTAAACCACCTCCAAAGGATCACCGGCTAATTAGAATACCTTTCTTTCCCTCGAAATTTGATTGAATACTCGTACTAATTCCTTATAAAAAATTATACAACTACTTAATTAAGACAAAAACTACTGATTTTTCAAGTGCTTGGTGCGAACTAGTTCGTTTTGTTAATAATCCAGGTATTGTTTACTTAAAACCGCTCTAACAAATCTGTACTTCAAAAATAATAAACTAACCCCACAGTATTATTTAAAATCTTCTACGAAATTCATTCTTATTCATGTTTGTGCTCTACGGAAATCGTTTTCTTTTAAACCGCTAGGCAAATATAGGGGAACGTTGCTTTCAATCAGAGCTACTAACAATTCAAAAATACATGTGCGTTTCGTATAAACTAGAACGCGTTAAACCACTACAAAGACACTCATGTCGGCATTTCTACCAAAATAATATATTTGCCACATATAAGTTTATCTGAATTTTGATGTATTTTATTCTAAATTATACAAAATGGATCTTACTTGTGCGTGGAGTCTAAAGTCGCACTCTCCTATCTGTGAAACCAGTTTTTACAGCGCTACAAATAGAACCAGGTATCGAGCAAAACTACACCATTTAACCAATATCACAATAATTTTTAAATACATGGTCAATGATCAATATTACGATTTATGCGTCAATACCGAAATGCCAAATACCTTCAAAATTCACATGCTCACGTCCAACGTACCAATTGCTATAATTTGTATCCTAATTTCCGCTACGATTTCAATATTTACATTCTTATTATTAAACCAGTGCTTTTACTTTATTAATTCAAATTTTAATGCCAATAAACAGAATTTAATACTAAACTTAACGATTCCTAATATCTAACGAGACCTCAAACAGAGGGTGAGAACTGCCACTGGACTGATTTAGAATTCTTGGGAAGACTGAGTAACGTAACGTTTTTGTGTACTTTAAAACCGTTAATGCTATCTTCTATTCAAAATTTCTTGTAATGGTTTTTTTTTGTTTGTTTCAGGTAAGTCTGCAGGCAAGGATCAAGAGAGAACATAGGTTATAGAAAAAAAATAGCGTAAGTTAATAACATGGTTATATTAAGGTTATATAGCAATAGTAAGATAATAAAATGGCATTTACATTTTATTAAAATTATACAGGGTGTTCGAGGGGAACTACAAAGAATAACATAGTATACAGTTTCAAGCAAAAACGATTATGTGCAATTTTTCTCAATTCCTAACCCTTGAGATATGGGCAGTTGAAGAAAAATGTAAAAGTGAGTATAGGGAATACCTTCTACAGGCGCTTAAGTCTTAAAATGATCATAAAACAAAACTTTTAATAACAATTTTCATTAACAAATTAACAAGAACACAACATAGCACAAAAATGCACGAGGTGACAAACAAAAATGGTTACAGTTGTTCAAAATGAGATCCACACTGTAAAAATCGTAAGAGCATGTAGCAAGTATTACCGCAATAAACTGAGAAAATGTGTCTTATTTGACGTTTCATATCATTTGTATCAAACATTATTTGAATGTAAATACAATTTATCATCTGCATTGTAATAATTACAATGAATTTAATTACAATTAAATCATGCCCTATCAATTTTCAAATGAGGAATACAGCGCCTGTACGGCTTGTTTAACGATAATTGTTATGCATCAGCAGCAAAGTACTAAAATCGTTTTCAAAATCGTCGAGCTTCCGACAACACGATAGCCCGGATTTTTCACCGCGTTCGAGAAACAGGAAGTTTTCTTACACATCGAAGTGATGGAGAGTCCCCCGACATGCGTTTGCAGAAGAGGTGCCGAGAGAAGTTGAAATCGATAGCCGAACGAGCATTAGACGAAAGAACCAGCAACTAGTAGAACCAGAACCACGGTTTCGAAAATTCTTCGCGAAAATGGAGTGCATCCGTATCACCTTCAACCCGCTCAGCACCTTCTTCCCGGCGATTTGGCTCCAAGAGTTCGGTTTTGTGAATGGATCATCACACATGACGGTACCATTCCTATTACATTATTTTGTGATGAGGCCACTTTTTCTCGGGATGGAGCAAATACAATGGCCACGTTTGGTCATATGAAAATGCTCGGGATTATCGGAGACAGTCTCATTGGACCCCACATTTTTAATGGGCACTTAAACTCCGAAATGTACAAACAATTCTTGGAAGAAGATTTATCAGCATTGCTTGAAGATTTTCCCTTAATTTTACGTCATAACATGTGTGGTATAGGTAAGATGGGTCTCCTGCACAATACGGGCGTGTTGTAACGGAGTTTTTGAACAGAAAATTTCCGAACAGATGGATTGGTAGAAACGCATCTGTACACTGGCCGCCCAGATCACCAGCTCTCACACCTTTAGACTTTTATCTATGGGGCCATGTTAAGTAATTAGTGTACGGACGAAGTAAACCATTTTCAAGAGAAGAATTGATTGAACGAATTTGATGCATTTACCAGCATTCGTGATCATTTCACAAATATCGAATGGGCAAGAGAGCTGCGAAGGCGTTATGTGTGGAGGTTGATGTGGATCTCATTTTGAACAAGTGTAACCATATGTGCATTTTTGTGCTATGTTGCGTTCTTGTTAATTTGTTAATGAAAATTGTTATCAAAAGTTTTGTTTTATGATAATTTTAAGACTTATGCAGCTGTTAAGAGTATTCTCTTTACTTACTTTTACAATTATCTTCAACCGCCCATATCTCCTTAGGGGTTAGGAATTGGGAAAAATTGCATATAATCATTTTTGCTTAAAATTGTTCAAAGAATACGTATACGAATTCTTCGTTGTTCCTCCGCGGACACCCTGTATAGATGAAATATATGAATTATTTCATAAAATCTTTTTGTATCGATCAACTAGCAACCTCAATATGAGACCCCTCGAGTCATAACTCGAAAAAACGAAAGGTTTTCGGTTAATAAGGAATGTTTACTAAGTACGAGGATTCCTCGAACAAAAGAACGCGAGAAATACACAAACGATTCTGTTTTTGCACCAGTGCAAGCAACCGCGGCACTCAACGCGGCGGCTATTTTTCATTTCCAATTCTTAAGTTAAAATTCTGTGTACACTGCCATTTGAGATATCACTATGCCTGCATCAGGTATCCTGTGCAGTCTTAATCCACGGTCATCGAATACTATACGGTGGAGTTTTCCAAGCATACCTGGGAAACTAGTAGTTTTGGCCGTCCACTACGCTTGTGGTGACACGGCCACGCTTAAATTCAACGACCCAATCTTTAATCAATGAAAAAGAAAGATCACGTTTCAATAGTAGTGAATCCAACTCTGATTTCAATTCGGTTGGTGTTAGCCTTTCAAATGAAAGTACTTTACCATTGCTATTAACTAAGTGTTTTCCATTGTTTACAAAATCACACGAGATGTTCACTTTGGCGTACTGTGAAAACTGTCCATTGACAGATCACTCTGTGTCGGTACACTTAACCTATTAAAACATGATTCCACGGAATAGTAAAGACCATCCGTCCGAATTCACACCATCTCCGTGTATGCCCACGTAGTTACCGAATAATCATCGTACACATGATGCTAATACTTAGGTTTTTAAGCGGCGTGACGTCTCCATATTGTGTGACTTTGAAAATCGTTCGGAGTTGAGTAGCGCAGTCAATGGTAAAATAAAGAAAATGTAGGTAACACACATTAGTTCCTAGTGAATTTTACGAGAAGACTAAATGAGAGCGGACATCAGATATCGGAAACCTTCACATTGATATGGGTAGGATTTAGCGAAGGGACTACAAAATAATTACTTTCTCATATTTTCTTGGTGAAATGCTATTTTCAGTCTATTATGTCTTTAGGTAACCGTATTTCGATTATAGCTCTTATAGTTTAATCTATGAGTTTATCAACAGATTTTCAATTCGCTCTTTATTTGCAAATCATCTCATTTTAGCACTATTCGATAAAAAATAATTGATAAGATTGGATTATTAGTTGCGTTGTTACGAGCAAAATGCTCAAAAGGTGCAGTTTCGGTAATTAGGTGAATGTTTCCGGTGTAGCTCAGAGGAATCTTTGAGACTCACAGAAATCAAAATTCTAAGGCGCCACCTGTCTTAGCATGTCGAACATAATAACGTCATGCACACATTCTAATTGTTTACATCAGACAATAGTGTAAAGAGTTCACTTATTTAAGATTTGGTTAAACCTGTACAGCTCGTTTCAACAGTAAAACAGATAAAAAGGCGTTACAATATAGCTTACAAAATGTGCTCTGTAGAGAACTTCAAGATTTTTCAATTAATCCCATAATTTCGTTAACTCTAAAAATTTACCGTTAAATTGCATTCATAACACTACTTAACCTTATCTACTCAATTTTAAGAATGGTTCATGGTTCTATTGATATATATATATATATATATATATATATATATATATATATATATATATATATATATATATATATATATATACACATAATTTGACGTTATTATTCAAAATTCTTGGTGTTGCTGTACTTCACATAAACATTTCTCACTACAATTTGCAATTTGCTAGTAAATTTAACTATACACTTTACTACATGTTTCGTCTGTAAGATCGAAACTTCGACTTCCTAACTCGAAGGTCGGTCTTCGACCTGACTAACTGACTTCTTCCCTCTCGTTTTATGAACCCTGTCTCTCAACGTCCTATAAAATAGAATAAATAGCAACATGAAGTTTTAAAATCCACAGTACCTACATATACGAGGGCATCTAGGTAACATATGTAATCTTGCAGTAAATAAATTCTCGTTATGATGCCAACAATTATATTCCGTTAATACTTTTTGATATATTTACAAAAAATTTTTCAGGGACCCTGTTTAGGTACCTCTTTCGGATTTTTTTGCGATCTTGCGAGAAAGTCATTAGGAAAACTTTCTTAAAATTGCAGTGTCTTTAATATCGGTGTCTACAAATTTTGTATTAGTACACGGTGCTTTAGCGTATATACTCTGTGTCCAAGATAATGAGGGCCACTATGGGGATCTTGGAAACGGTAATAGATACATATTTGGTTAAACGGGAGAAAAGTGGAGTAATCAAAGGCCTAAGAAAATTCCGTTAAAAAACTCTGAAAAAATGTGTGGTTCTTAAGTTATTTTGAAAAAATTTAATATTTTTCTGGTATCAATATTTGATCTAGACCAAAACCAATGACGCTCCTCTATAGCCCTTTGAGGTAGCATCATTAGTTTTTAATCTGATGTTTCCTCTTTACAGTCCATTTTATTCCGAATCCAATGATGTAAATACATTATGGTTTAATTGCATTGTAGTCTTTTTCTCGACCTTAATCAAGAAAATTCCTATTACGGGCCTGTACATATTTTTTTTTTTATTTTTTAAGAATTATTTACCTATGTCTATAAACAGGTGGTATCATTTAAATACTTAATAGCAATCCAACGATTAAATTTAAAGTAATGTTAAGTTACATTTACATTAATAGAAGGTCTAAAAAATAAAGAAAGCAAATAAGTGAATATGAACAAAATAATTAAATCTAAAGCACATGTTCAAACAGATTTCTAAACAGAGATAGCACCTTTTCACAGTAGATTCTAAAACTCTGGTCAGTATTGCTGGCGTAATACTAGTAAATGGCCGTAATACCAACGTCGTCAGTTGTTTAAAAATGTTGTTGGTATACATACTTTATATAGAATTACTACAAGAAAAATCAAACGGGGTTACATTTGTGGAATGCGCTAGCCCAGCTGCTTTGAATGGGTACCAATGACTTTCCCTGGGGATCGTTCTGAAAGATGCTTTTTAACTTTTCTGGAATTATGTGCAGGTACCCTATCCTGCTGTATCCAACAGTCTCGAACTTTCGCCAGAGGCATATTATCGAGAGCATCCTCTAAATCATTTTTCAGTGACGTGGACTGGTTTCAGACCAACAATGACATTTGTTCTATTAAAAATGTCATTATTTGTGACTATGTTACTATTAGACCATATTATTTGGTATAGGAAATTCATATTCTTCTGGTATACCATTCACAGAATAAGCGATGTCTTCTAAATCATCCGGTCTAAGTCCTTGGCAAATTCTGTACTTGTGTGGAAAACATTTTTGTTTTTTTTTTAATAAAATTTGCCATTCATTTTGCTATATCAACGTTTTGTTCAATTCGCCAGATTGATATACCAGAATTTTCGTAACAGCTAACAAAACATTGTGTACTTTTTCCTCATTGCTGATATTTTACCGAGAAACTCTACGTTTTTTAACGGAAGCATACACCTTCCTATTTGACACTAATTTGCTAAACCTCCGTTTGTTTGGCCGCGTCCTTTCGGGATACTTCTCTAAATACGTACGCTCCGCAACAGAACAATTTTGGTTTGATGAAATGAAACATGCCGTATGTCAACTTTTCTTCATTAGAAAACATAATAGAAAAAATAACCAATGGTTACACACTCAACTAATGTTTCGACTAACCAACGTGACTGTCAATCCAAAGATAGAATAAGCCTTTATCACATTCATTCGTTTTCCAAAGCATGCTTTTGTCCAGAAACGGGAAATAATTTTAAAATAAGTAGGATTTGCTACTTATGTATGAATCTGACATAATTCTGCCAATTTATTATTTTATTAAATACCTAAATGATCTAAACTGTTAACTGATCTAGGGAATTATTTATTCTTAAAATGTGAATGCCATAACAAATAATATGGTCTGACGACAGCATGGTTATGAGTAATGGAATTTTCAATAGACGAAATGTTCATTGCTGGTCTGCAAACAATCCGCGTTTAAACAAAAAGATTTCGATTTAGTATATGGACTGGTATTTTCGGAACAATGATTGCAGAATCATTCTTTACCGTTACAATGTACTTTGATATGAAAGATGAACTTTGTTTTTTTTTAATAAATTAGTACATAAATTTAATCAATAGATGGTTATACTCAAATGATGTAAACTTTATAAATATAGGTAATTATTAATTCTCAAAAATTAAGCAACTATGTACAGGCCCGTAATAGGATTTTTTATTAATCCATTAAGTTCCGTAAATACTGTTCATTGTTTTTGTTTGTTTCTTTGCTAAACTGGAAGAGCATGTGTATAAATTAGTACAAAAAACCAAGTAAGGAATTAGGCCTAACGTTACAATATTACTTTGTATGATGCGAAGCACTTTATGTGGAGTCCCACCTTACATTTTGGCACATTGTTCTGTCAAATGAGGTACAGACATCACCTGCACACCACTTTCTATTACAGTTTGTAACTAAGTGGTTAATTTTATCCAATCGCACATCGACAGCGATTTGTTTATAAGAAAATGATTTACCAGGATTGGTAGGAGGAGTTCCGTATTTTTGTAAATACACACATGCTAAGTCTCTCCTAAACTGTAAGTTTGTGGATGGTTTTTTCAGTACAGACTCCATTCATTGTGAACACATACATCTAGTAACTAAGTGAACAACGGCCAATACCACTTAATTCCCCTGATTCCTATTCGGTAAGCAGCTATTCACTGGTCCATTAGGTCCGTACCACCCATATCTTTATTATAGGCCCCAACACAGTGTGGTCGAGGGATCGTAATGTGCCTTTTCTCTTCCTTGGAGTATCTTTTTATATTTTCCATTGGTGCAACTCCAACATAGGCGGACGCAATGGTCACGGCAGCGTTGTCCATCCAGCGAAGAAAGGAAATACCTTCGTCTTGATGAATTGTGTATTCGTATTCACCACGCCTTTTAGACTTTAGAAACTCCTTTTGATTTGTTAGAGGAAATGAATGATGAAGTCTATTTTCTCGCAGAGTGAGCCTGGAGAATATCCCATAAAGTTGCGTAAATAAACAAGTAAATTTGTGCTAGTAAACAAGTTATCCACATAAACGGTATACGGAAGAGTCTGTTGATGTAGTCCTTCAAGCATTTCTACCATCGGAAATGCAGCATTTCCAAATAGTTTCTCATATGCATTATTTCTATGAGGGTTCTGTCCTTGATACAGTGTATGAAGTAACCGTCTTTACTGTTAAGGCCCTAAATTTTATAGCCGAATCGAATAGGGTTGCCTTTTGTAAATTGTTTGCAGTCGTCACGGCCATAATAACGAACCATTTATTCGTCATAACGCAAAGTTTTAACCGGCTGAAAGTTTCTTAGGCAAGCTCCTTTGATTCTATGCATTAGTGGTCGCAGTTTCCAGGCCTTATCATTTTCATCAATTTGCGTATTATATACGAAATGCAAATATTTATGAATTTGGAAAAACCGATTTTTACGCATAGCATTAGATACCATTGCATTGCGCATCATCACGAACTTCCCAGTACATATTTTGTGACGGTGAACACCTATAAAACAACCAATATCGGCTGCAGTTACATACGGATCTGGGATATTTTTAAAACTTGCATAGCGTCATGTTTTATCTACAAGACACTGCAAGTAAGTAAGTACTGGGTATAGTTAGCAAGCGGAAAACGTTTTTCCACAGATTCAAGATCACCTTATAGCCATTCAGAGTTTTTTTTTATTTTTTTATCTTTTTTTTAAGCATTGTTGCCTATAATGATATTTTTTAGATTATTCAGCTATATAACAGTACATTACACTTTAAATAAACATTACAACGAACATATAAAAGTGTAGTTACTCAAAACAAATGTCCATATTTTGCAATTTCACAAAACAATACCGAACAAAAAATGTTACACCTACCACGGCTCCATTAAACTTAACACTATGTATCCGAGATGACGAAACGTGGGGCGAAGACGTGTCTACTGCCTTCCATCGGTCTGAATATGTTTTAGAACTTTTGCGATTTTTTGATACCATATGGTATAATCGGCATAAATGGGTTAAGGGCGAAAAAAAAAGACTAAAGCGCGGTTAAATAATGTGTTATACATCATTCGATTAGGAATAAAAAGAACTTTAATATTAGAACACCAGGGCCGTATTAAAAAAAAGGAAGCTGATGGTGTTCCGCAAAGACGAAACGTCGGATTAAAGGTTTTTCAAAATAACTAACCAAAAACTTGTTCAGGGATTCCTAAACGGAACTTTCTTAAGCCTTTGATTACGCAACGTTCCTCTTATTCAACTAAATCTGTATCTTTTCCTGTTTCCAAGGTCCCCATAGTGGCCCTCATTATCTTAGATAAAGCACTACCATTTGGTAAGCGATTTGATAGATTCAACATATTTTAATCGTACCTCTGAATCTTTAGTTTCATTAAAATCACACACACACACAGTTTGTAAATAGTCTAAATCGTTTTAAAAATGATCAAAATGTGTAAATAAAATAATTTTCATAAGCGCCTATGTGTTTCTTAAATTATTGAGGTATAGTTAATAAAAATAACGTCGAGATCCATTTTTAAGATGAAACTTTCCTTTAGTATGTTAGATATAAGCGTCATCCACACAACCTCGCTCGTCTGTTTACTAATAAGGCAATTGTTAATGAAGTAATGTTTCCTTTAGCAACCTTCTTGTAACGACTTTCAATCGTCTTAATTTATAATTTTAGCCAAGTCAAATTACTTAGACCTTAGAATTTACTAATTTTAAAATATCTTTTTCCGTAATTTTCATTCATTAACGAAAATGCGCTATGACTGCTTTACTGGTTTGTCTATGAATTCATAATTAATTTGATTATGACTTTATTCTCTGTATAGTTCTACATAATGTACAAGGTGGTTAATTTTCGATGTTTTCCTATGGGAATTACCCTTTCTGTTACTGATAGTCAAAAAGTAATATGGGTTCCTTGCTCTCGATTTTGGTGTTAATTAAGATCCAATAGTCATAATCAAGATATCTCTGACCGTTATTGTGCAATTAGCCAAAATTGAAAAAATGGCCATTTTGAGAAACTTGAATAACTTTTTTATTTCTAAATGTATCGACAAACTGTAAAAACATTCTTAAGGCACTTTTTTAAGTAGAGTCCGTTAGTGCATTTAGATTTTTTATACTTCCTTAATTTAAAAAGATATGACATAAAGTTCTATTTTTTATATGGAAATCATATTGGCTATGATATTTTTAAATGAAACTGTTTTTTGTGCTTTTTAAAAATATATAACACCTCTATGCTATTTTAATAATTAATTGATTTTTTTTAGTTTTTCTTAATTGGTATATTTATTAAAGATAACAGTTGGCTTAGAAAACCAGATATAAAATTGAATGAACATATTCTATTCAAAAAAGAAATTTCACTTCCAGTAAAATATTTTAGAGACATTTTGTAATTCAAATAAGTTTAATTGCAATGTTGTTGTTGTGGAATGGTAACAAATTATAAAATCTAAAGATTGAATACAAAATTATCAAAAAACCTCAAATGCAAATTGAAATGAAATGAAAATAAACAATATAACATCATCAGAAATTATGAAAAGCTACCAGAAAATCAATTTTTATACGTATGTAAACATCTAATTCTATAAACGAACAAAAATATGAACACACAGTATCAATATAAGAAACGCACAAAACCTACAAATATTTTTCAAACTGTGCGCCGTGCAGACTTCACATCGTCTTATAATTGAATTTATAGAGTTATAGATAATAGTGTTAATTGTGTAAAAGCCACACGAACACTTTCTTTTAACTCACTCACAGTATTATTAGTTCTTTTGTATATAATGTTTTTCAAAAAACCCCATAAAAAGAAATCTAGACGCGAAAGATCGGGTGAACGAGCAGGTCACAAAATTGGTACTGTCGTTCCCATCCAGCTATTAGGAAAACGTAAATTTAAGTAGTCACTAACTACATGGGAATTATGTGCGGGAGCTCCGTCTTGCTGAAATATGACATTGCAATATTGTGTTAAAGGGAGACTCTCTAGAAATCTCTCCAAATGAATTCGTGGAATATCGAGATATTTCATTGAATTTAATGTTTCTTCATACAGGCGATAATAAAAATGTCCGTTTTGAATACAGCACCACACATTTATTCCAAATTTCCCTTGCCTCCTGCGGACAACACTGACATGGGGGTTAGTATCTGCCCAGTAAGGTAAATTGTGATTATTGAAAATACCATCACTACTGATATGCACGTCGTCTGACCATGCAATAGAGTTTGAAAAATTAGGTATGTTTTGGCACTGACTTATATACCAGTTACAAAACTCAGTGCGCCGCCTTCTGTCGTCTATAGTCAAAAAATGTTCTTTCCGAAATCTATGGCAATGGCATTTGTGTTTCTTTAAAATTCGAAGGGCTTTGCTTCGAGACACGCCTAGATTAACCATTTGCCTAGATGAAGTTGTTGGCTCTGCTTCGACTTGTCCTAAGGCGACCATTAAATTTTCTTCAGAATTTCGTTTAAAGCAAGTCTTTGGCCAGGGATTTTTAAAAGAACCGAATTCAATTCAATTTTTCTGTAACCTGAAATTAATCAAGATATTGTTTTGAGCTAGCAAAAATTTTAATTTCTATTAACTATACCGTTCAAAAATATTTTATTTGGCTGCTGCCTTTCAGGAAAATGTTGTAAATATAATTCCGATGCCTCATTCTTATCACCTTCGGTTAATATAAAACACTTTAACATGCATAATTTTTCTGGATTTGTATAATTAGGCATGTTAATAACTAAATTCCAAGATCACTTTGTTGCACACTTCTAATTTTTAATTTATTGTTTGACATATAGGTATCATTTGTTTTTATTTAAATAAATCTTAGTCTCCTATGCCTACTGTGTATTCTTAATATAAAATGTAAATAAGAAAAACTTAAAAAATCAATTAATTATTAAAACAGCATAGAACTGTTATATATTTTTAAAAAGCACAAAAAAATGTCTTTTAAAAATGTCATTGCCAGCTATGGTTTCCATATAAAAAAATAAAACTTTATGTCATATCTTTTTAAATTAAGGAAGTATTAAAAATGTGTATGCACTAACGGATACTACTTTAAAACGTGCCTTAAGATTGTTTTTATAGTTTGTTGATACATTTAGAAATAAAAAAGTTATTCAAGGTTTTGCAAATCGCCATTTTTTTAATGTTGGCTAATCACGCAATAACGGTCACAGATATCTTGATTATGACTATTGAATCTTAATTAACACCAAAATAGAGCACCCAATGTTACTTTTTGTCTATCTGTAATAGAACGGGTACTTCCCATAATGAAACATCGAAAATGAACCACCCTGTACACTGTGTCCCATTTTGGTTGAAATTGTAGGGTATTTGAGATATAGGGAGAAATTTTAAATTCGCACATTTTAAGCACGGCTTTGTAATTTATCGAAATGTTGAAAAGAGGGTTTTCGCGACCCTATTCTACTTTTTCGTGAAACGAAAGATGCCACAAACAGAATTACCACAGTCCTATTAGTATTTGAGATATATGGCGAAATTCAGAATTTGCACATTTTAAGCACCCCTCGTAACTGCTTTGCCTTGTAATTTATCTTAACAGTGAAAACTGGTTTTTGGACAGAATTTTCCGAAGAATTTAGTGGCGGGCATAGTTTTCCCCACGAAAAGTCACTTTCTTCGCAATAAACCAAACTTTTGTTTTTTTTTAAATGGAACACGCTGTACGTTCTTTTATTATGTAATAGAGCTTATTCTCAGCTTTCAAAAAATATATACTGTGTGGTACTTTTTTTGCATTATTAACCTCGAAAATGAATGTTACGTTAATTTAACATTTTGATGATATAGTTGGCCATGAAACTTATAAACTCCGCATAAACGCCTATATTCCTGAACGTTCAAGATATATTTGATTATTAAAAAAGGGCTACTAGTTTCCTACTGCTTTATTATAATTATAAATATGTAAATACACGATTATAATAAATATAAGGACTTTTACGCAGAAATGCAAAAATTATAACAAAAAATTATGCAAATTATGTACAATAGTTTTTGAAACATATTGAACCTGGCAATTTTTTTTAAGTGGGTAGAATATATCTTACAGCTTAAGAAAAAATCTTAATGGCAATAAAACTTGTAAAGAATACTTTATATATAGATGTGTAAGTAGGCTGGGCCTAGTCTGATTCTAAAAACGTAATTGACCTGTCAAATCTGATTAAAATTATTTTTGTGGAACAATCGTATTGTTGGTTCATTGAGCAAAATATGGCAGAAAAGCAAAATTTTTAAAACTTTGAAAAATTTGATATACTGATTTGCTTTGGTCAGAGTAATGAAAACGCCGACGCAGCAATAAATTTGTATTTAAACAGGTAAATGTAGTTTTCTTGGTATTAATTTTGATAATTCAGTAACTTTACATTTATGTAGGTTTCCAGAACGGAGACAACCTAGTAAAATCACGTTTCATAGATTAAAACGAAATTTAATTAATTACGGATCATTTTCTAAACCCTGGTCAAAAAAATAGAATAGAGAACACCGAGAGAATGATGAGATTACCGTTTTAGACAGTGTGGAGTGTAATCTATAAGTTTCTGTAGAACTATAGAACGTAGTATTGGAGTTTCGAAAACAAGAATCCAAACAATACTTCACCACCATAAATATAAACCATATAAATTTAGGCTTGTTCAACATCTACATCCTGGCGACGCTAAACATGTTAAATATAGTACCCAATTTCGGAAGAAATGTCATATGATCAGACGAGGCACGTTTTAGCAATTCGGGTATTTTAAACAGGCACAATAGCAGATTCTGGCCTCAAGAAAATCAAGACCAAATATTCCCCCAAAGACAACAAAGATATTATTATAGGTTTTGTTATGAACGAATAAGTTCAAAAGTAAATATGTAATTAAATTTTAATTACAACGAGGACAATTTGGATTAAACGTTTCCTACTTTATATTAGGATCAAAAATAAAATTTTACATTTTGGAAGGAAACTTATCCGCTCCTAGATATTTGGACATTTTAGAAATGGTTGTGCCTGAATCATTAAATAACATTCCTTTGGCTCGCTTGAACCAAATTCATGTCCAACAGGATGGAGCCCCATCTCACAATGCGCAAATTATACGCCCGTTTTTGGAAATCAATTTTGCTAATAGATGTATTGGCACTAATGGACCGATAAGATGGTCTCCTAGGTCTCCGGACTTGTCAGTCTTAGATTCCTTTTTATGGGGTTACTTGGGAAATAAAATATACCCAAACTCAATATGATAACTGATAACATTCAGTTCGAACATCTCTTTTAGTAATTGATATTAGGCTTGTAAAGTTGTAGGCATTATGTTTTTAATTTTGTGTTTTTGCATAAAACTTCCTAACCCTTAAGCCTGTTTTTTATGGCCAACTATATCATCAAAATGTTAAATTCACGTAACATTCATTTTTGAGGTTAATAATGCAAAAGAAGTTCCACACAATATGTAATTTTTGAAAGCTGAGAGTAAGCTCTATTATATAATAAACAAATATACAGGGTATTCCATTTCAGAAAACAAAATTTTGGTTTATTGAGAACAAACTGACTTGTTGTGGGGAAAACTATGCACAACACTAAATTCTGCGGAATATTCTGTCTAAAAACCATTTTTCACTGTTGAGATAAATTACAAGGCAAAGGACTATGACAATTCTGTTTGTGGCATCTTTCGTTTCACGAAAGATCAGAACAGGGTCGCCAAAACCGCATCTTTCTATCTTTGCTCGCAAACGACCTACAGTTTCAGCCAAACTGGGACACTGTGCTTTTCATTTTAAAGTATAACTAATTGACTTATAGTGCAAGTTCTATAACTTACGCCATCTTAGTAAGTTGTACAATTTGTATAGACTTCAATTTTACTTCCTTCTACGCAGAACACCTAGTATTTTAATATTCCAGTACAAACACTTACGAAAGACGAAAATTCAACATTTAGACAGAATCTACATGATTAAATAACGACGAACATGGAAAAATTCGACTTAACCCTATGAGAAATGATCTGAATGTCACCAAACAGTTAAACTCCTGAATTGGTGTTTTAAAGAAAAGCTTTCAATATTACATAATTAAACTAAATAACAGAACTTCGGGCAAAGAGATCAAATCGACCTATAATTTGTGAACACCGATGTAAGGAACCCGTCACCATAATCTCAAATACTACTTTTCACATTATTTCGACAATGTAACTAAGAGAAACAAAATTCTTCACAAATATATTGTTTTTTTAGTACAAAGTAGTTTAGTCAATTTGGATTTATTTAAGGTCAAACGATGTAAGACGCAATTCAAGGTATTTCACAATTCCATTCAAGCGTCTTGTTCTATTTTGGTAATAGGATTAGAAAGAACAAGATCGTATAAACCCCTTACCATAAATCTTAGACTGATTTAGACTAAAAGTTTTTATATTAAGTGATTCTAAGTAAATACTGTTTGCTGTTTTATTTTATTTAATAACAGCGTTACCTACTTTTACGTGGTTTTGTATTAAATTTTTCGCAATTTACCAAAACTTACCAATTCATTTCGTTAACTGTACTAAAGACTATCGTAACTATAATAAAGACATTCAGCGCTATGAGCTTAGGATTATACGGTAAATGATCTCGTCCATTAGGGTGTTTGTGTCAGGATCTTCCGTATTTGCCATCAACACTAAATTTATCAAGATATTGTTACTGATCTACAAATTTACAGAATTCTGCAATATTTCCCACATTTTGCCTTAACAATTTCGTGTTTAATAAGGTGCTTCAGCCAGAATAAGTACCCTTCGAAAATGTATATCAACAAGAGAGATATCGTATTGATTGCACTACTGCGGGTTTTAAACACCAAATTTGATACCTATTTCATTTCTTAGAATTCTATTTTAGCTTATTGATGTATTTACTTCACGTTAATTAAAATACTTACCTTGTGTTTTTGAAAACAAAATGTATATGATTATAAAGGGTGGGCCAATAATGCGTGGGCGGAAGATTGCGGGTTTATTAAGGAATATTAAGCAAAGGTTGTTGGTGGGATGTGGTGGAGTATCCTTAAGGTTACAAATCTAGAATAGTTTCACTTAAATCGGAAAGGTTATACAGGGCGATTTATATCAAAGTTGTATTTTTTTTAATAAAACCCGCTTTATATTATTGCATATTTGGGTTCCTTGGTCAATGCTAGTGCGACTTTATGTATCACACATGGTACCTAAAACGAACCGTTTGTCCGCAATTCGTCATTTTTACAAAAAGTAGATATCTGAAAAAATTTAAATATCACTGTGATCACAAAACTTAGAAGGCCATGATTAAGAGAAGTTACTAAACCTAAAATGTACTGGCGAAGACCGGACGGTCAAATTCAAATTCTCCTTGTGTTTATAAATTTAAAAAACTTCAATCAACGGTAACTTGATTTTTTCAAATGGAACGGCCATTTTTTTATTTTTACATCAAATGCGGAATTTGTTTACCTTTCTTACTGTATGAATTAGTCTGTATCTATCTTCGCTACATTTCTTTTAATTACACAATTTCTGATTCATTTGATGTACTTTTCAATTGTTAGTTTGTATTATCTAGTAACCCATGGAAAGTAAACACAAAACGATTCACATTATAAAACATTATTTATGAAGTAGAAAAATACGTAAACACAAAAAACAAAATTACTAGCTAAAATAAAAATATAAATTATACTAATAAATGTTCAAAATGTCTACCACTTTGTTCTAAGTAAATTTTAATTCTACGACGAAAATAATTTTTAACCCTATTTAATTACTGGGTTAATAGTTGCAAAAAAGTCTCCGATTCTATTTTTTATATCTTCCGCATTGGCTGGTAGTTCAGCATACAATTTTCCAGGAGATCTAGCTGGTGATCGTGTTGGTCCATCCCTTCCTATCCACTTTTCAACAAATGCGAATTTAGAGAAAGGGACCAACAACTGAAGTACTGAATATGCCTGCCCAAACACTAATCGACCAATTATCTTGGCTATGAACTCGGAAATAGTGAGGTTTTAATCTGAGTAGTAATGAAAATTAGTCGGTAAACATGATCTTATCCAAAAAGTGTACATTTTCATTTAACTTTTGTTCTACCCAATTGCAAAGATTAATCCTGTTTTGAAAATAAATATCCTCGAGCTCTTGATGTTTAATTATTCTTCTTTTTATTTTATTTTCCAATTTAGCTCGTAATTTTGTTTTTGTGTTTATGCGTTTTTCTACTTAATAAATAATGTTTTATAATGTGAATAGTTTTTTGTTTATTTTCCACGGGTTACTAGATAATAAAACACAAAAATTGAAAAATACAGCAAATTAATAAGAAATTGTGAAATTAAAAGAAATCTACGGAAGATAGATACCGACAGATTTATATCGTTAGAAAGGTACAACAATTCCACATTTGATGCAAAAATGACCGTTCGATTTAAAAAGATCAAGTTACCATTGATTGAAATTTTGTAAATTGACAAACTAGTGTCTGTAAACACAAGAAGAATACGAATTTGACCATTCGGTTTATGCCTAGTAACATCGCAGAGTCATGGCTTTCTAAGTTTTGTGATCACAACGATATTTCGTTTTTTTCAGACACCTACTTTTTGTAAAAATGAATAATTGTTGCAAAACGATTCGTTTTAGGCATTATGTATGATGAATAAAGTCGCACTAGAATTGATCAAATTGATCCAAATGTGCAATAATATACAGAAAGTTCCATTAAAAAAAAATGCAACTTTGGTATAAATCGCCCCGCATAAACTTTGAGATTCTAGTGCTAATATTTTAAATTTGTATCCCTTAGGATACCCCACCACATCCCATCAACGAACTTTATAAATATTCCTTAAAAAACCCGAAATGTTCCACCCACGCACTATTGGCCCACCCTGTATATTTTCTCTCGATAATGATACATGTATTGAAACACGTTGAGAAATAATTATATTTTAAACAATTAGTGCTTCAAGGTCTTATGAAGCACGTTTATTTTTTGTAATTTACCCTTTTTCTGTTTTTAAACAAAAAACCTTACTTTACTTGTTGGGATTTTGTGGTGGTTACCAACCTATAAATGTTCTTAAAATGTTCCGTTAACATTGAACTCAGTAGTAGAATTCAAAGTCAGTGAATTATTAGCAATAATGACATCAGAGATGATGACAGCGCGTTTCTTAATATGTCTATTAAAGAATCAAAATGGAAGCAAATTACAAAAAATAAATTATGGACTTATATTATATTTACTGTTCTTATAGTTGTTATTTTTCAATAATGCACCTGTTTTTAACGGTCTACAACGTTTCGGCGCGGCCGATTCGGCGCGACCGATTCGACGCAGCCACTTCGGCGTGAGCGCGTTTCGGCGCGGGCCTGTTTCGGAACGAAAACGTTTCGGCGCAGAAACGGTTGGGTGCAAGGATTTTCGGTGCTAGATAATTCGGCGCGAAGAATTTTTACGAGAGCCGTTTCGGCGCGGGACGTTTCGGCGTATTATTTATTTCTTTTGTTAATATTCAATGAAATTTGTAATTAGGCCGTAGACCGGTTAGTTTCACAGAAATAAATAAATAAATAGATACCTACCATATTTTTAAAATATTTTTGGCATAACCTCAGTTATCATTAAAATTAACAACGAATATGTAGAATTACTATTCAAGATTATGGAGCGGTTAAAAATAGCAATAAGTTTTAAACGAAGACATATATTTTCACTGCCTTTAGGCAGAGAACATAACGATGTGGGAAATAAGTTTTTGCGCCACTTCTGGCACTATACTTATGTATGTAATACTGAAAATACTGTAAAATATATCTTTGAGTATAAATGGCATGGCGCCGAAACGTCCTTGTGCCGAATGAGACTACGCTGAATCGTCTTCGCGCCGAAACTCTGCGGCGAATCGGATTGCGCCGAATCGTCCTCGCGCCAAAACGTCCTCGCGCCGAATTGGCTGCTCCGAATCAGTCGCGCCGAATCAGTCGCTCCGAAACGTCCCATTAAGTGTTTTTAAACAAGTTAGAAGCGATGAAATAATAATAATTAAACCCACTTTGTTTATTATTAAAAATACGCATGACGAAACATGTCAAAAATAAAATTCAATATCTTTTTTTAATTTAATAACACACCAAAAGGACATTAAAAATAGAAGGTACCACGGGTGTCACAGGAATAATATCCTCGGTCAACCTACAACCCTCGGGCCAGAGGCCCTCGGGAAGTACATTGTTGACCTCGGGGAATTATTACACCTGTAACACCCATGATACCTTAATTACTATAAAACATTAGTGCTTGACTACACGTGTTTTTGAGGGTCACGTCAGTGCACGCAATCGGTGTTTATGCGGCTTTTCAATTTTTACGTTTTTTAAGTTTGTGACTTGTTTCTGCTTCATTTAACTTTATTTCTGATTATATGTACTTATTATTACAACAACAAAGGTAGTTATTATAATATGTAATTAAAAAGGTAATAATATAAAACATTAATTTTCTACAATTAATTTTCTTCTTCTTCGACATCAATTCCGTTTTGATATTGGTCACATTTTATGGACATTGCTTAATGTCCTTTGCACGTGAATCGATGAAAGATGTCGCATTTGTTTGTGGCCTTGTTATTGTTTAGAGTTCCACATGGAACCTAATCGACGATTTGTAGACGCAGGCGTTTGTGCTTCTGCGTAATTTTTAGTAAGTAAGGCTCTCACATCTAAAGGAATGAAGATTGCCATTTTTCCACCTTGCTTTCAAATGGTCTTCTAAGGGACAAAATAACAGTCCCTCGCTCAAATCCATGCGCGTTTTTCTGTGTTCATCATTTTCCATATTATTAGTAACATTAATTATTTGTGCGTTTACACCAGCCATGCCTAGAAATCTGAGACAGAAAGGGGCCACCTTCGTGTTCGTAATGTAGGAGAACAATGATCGTATTTTTGATCTACCGTGTCAACGCTTCCTTTAATTTTGTTATAGTCAAGTATTATTTTTGGTTTCTCAGTTTCTAGATCAATTTCCGCGTTGTCATGCATCGAGGACATAAGTATCACACATTTCCTTCTTTGTTACATATGATACAAGCATACAGTTACACTTGAAACCGAAAATTGAATTTTTGACCTAGCGGTTTTTGTTCGGAAGAAATTGTATGGGAATATCAAGCTTTACCTGTTTCATTGCCTAAAAAAGTGATGTCATTCTCCAACAGATACATGACTAGATCAAGGCTCGAACAGTATTTATCTGTGGTTAGATCTCTGTTTGATTGTTCTATCTCATTAGTTGAGTTTTGAAAATGCCTATATAGTTGTAACCCACAATATATCTTGAAGTTACATGTATAGAGAGTTTTCACCTCACTGATAGTATATAACTTGATCCCGTAACATGCTGGCTTGTCGCTTGTACTGTACAAAGCCATAACGCCTACGGAAGGGCTGAAACATCTCGTCAATAGTTATATAATTATGTGGATGGGCAATAACGATTCAAAAATTTTCATTCCGCTCTAAATAAATGTGTTTGATTTGTGCCAGTTTATCGGTGGTCCTGTTTGCTGCTCTGGTCGGCTAGCCATCAAACCGAAGTGCTCGAAGTAGAAAACGAATTATTATTTCATACTGTAACATAATTTACGGCATTGCGATAAACTACTAACGGTAATCAATTACAACAGCTGGGATCATTGAGATCCCACAACGGCCCTGTTGCATTGTGTGAACGGCAAGCGGGTGTCTCTTTAATATAATTCTAACTAGAAATTTCGCATTGATATGAATAGTTATGTTATATAGTTTTCTTACAAACAGAACGATAACACACATTTAACTCATTACCGACATGTATGTCGCTCTCTACCCTAGCGTTCACGCTACTCTTAACTATGTGTTTTTTGTTTACGTTGTGAACATTGTAATGGGTGTATTAACTGCGACTATTTCTCTGCTTGCATACACCTGGCTACAAAGAATAATATTTGGGTTCTTTTTCAATCATTTCAGAACATTTAAGTAAAAATTTTATATTGTTTTCATGAAAATGAGGAATAATTACCTAACTGGTTTTACTTTATAAAGGTGACGTTCATTAACTAATGTTTAACTTATTGTTACCACATTTCTATTTGAGTAAGTGAACTTTAATAATTGCTTAACAAATTCCTTTTTCCTTTCATCGGGACGCTCCAGTTAGCTCAATAATGTAATAAATGGTTATTGTTATTAACTTATCATATATTAAAGTTATCCTCAATCTGATGTTATTAATTACTTCTATTTTGTAATTAATTGAACTTGCTTCCTTCAGTATTTACGTACTCAGTGTTTGTATAAACTTTTAGGATTCGTATATATAGATATATATATATATATATATATATATATATATATATATATATATATATATATATATATGATATATATATATATATATATATATATATATATATATATATATATATATATATATATATATATATATTATATATATATATAAATTAAACCTGTAATGTAAAATAACATTCCTAAAACTAATATGTAACAATAAAACCATTATTTATGTTCAAATTCAAACTCAATGAAAATCAAACACAAACGTTTTTTTATACGCACATTCAAAAAGTTCTTACTAGTTACTTTTTTTGAACGCTCTTGACGTAACTCTGCGTTTTTTGGACCGGTAAAGAGGCCTCGTTTAGGTTGATGACGCTCCCTGTCGCCAAGCTGGAACTGCTGTCCTTTGGTTTCTCTATATTTTGCTTATACCTTTGTTATGGATGAATACCATTCTAAGTTTCTTCCCTCACTTTAATGATATTTTGTAAATAATTGCTCGATATATTTACACTATCAAATTTTAATTACAAACGGCGGGCGCGACAAAGTGCAAGCGAGCTACAAAAGGCTATGAATTAATTATCAATGTATTTTGGTTTATATATATATATATATATATATATATATATATATATATATATATATATATATATATATATATATATATATATATATATATATATATCGATCTATTATACTGGATCGATCGTTTTATTTTATATTTATCACTCGCTATGGAAACATCAACATGGAGCACTTTCAATACGCGCTTAAAACGCGATTGTAAATTATTGCGTAATCTTTTTATTATCACCAACTTGATAACATTTACACTTTAATTCGTTTTAGCTTCTCCTCCCATTAATAAGGAAACTATCACTTATATTCTCTTAACACAATACTAACTGAATTTTCGTTATAATTTTCCAATTTTAATTGCAGCATAACTTAAGCTGCAGAGATCGCTTTCCAACCGTTTGGTTACTTTCATCCAACTCTGATCGCTTACTTAATGCGACTGACTAACAAATACGTCATTATAACAGCGTCTCTACTTGCTCCATTTTACGAAACAGTCATGACCCGCAAATTGCCGCGTATATTTAAAAGCTTTCCAATTTAATATATAAATACTCGCCGAAACAAACTCAAGTTTTTTATCTTAACATTAATTACATCTACACACAAATAACCAATAACCATCTAATGTCATATAACAGCGTGCAATTCGAATGTCCATTACAATGTCCAAAGAAAAGATACTTACTTCCACTCTACTATCATTTAGCAACATTCATTGCTTACTCAGCTAATAAAAACAAATACATTTTAATGAGCTGAAATCTCATAACCGTTCTAGTTTTAAATAAACCGCGACTTCAATACAATCTCATAATGTGACTCGGTATTCTTTTAATTAAATAAAACTAGAAAATCAGCAATTCTAGTGTTTTTTAGATACACTTATTACTGAAATAATGGAAATCTTACAATTAAATTTGTGCTTGAAATAGCAGTTTCGCAATAAATGAACAATTTTGCAAACGTTGATGTTACTAAGACTGGGTTAAGAAAGGTATACCGATAGCCAAGATAATAAAATGCGCTACCGGGACGCGTTATAATTAAGTTTACGCGGGGAAGGAACTGTTTTCACGTTCCAACATCGAAATGAATCCTCCTCTTAGTTGTTAATTAAGTCATATTAGTAATTTAGTACAAAGATCTGATAATTCTTATTTTTTATTTAAACATCCTTTAGAATCACTCTTTTTAATAAATAATCTAAATAAACCGATGATCTTTCGAGTAATTAGATCAGTAATCAAACGTAAACTTGCGTGATATTTTCCTTTTCCGTTTGTGTACTGTTACAAGTATTATAGTTCTAGCATGATAAACGGTATAACGTTGTTATGTAATTTGAGCTATAAGTACCTACCAAGACACTTAAAGTTAGCACAGCCGTTGCAGCACAATTGTTTGACTCCTACACCAAAATTTGGTGCTAATTCCTTATCACGGAAAAAAAATTTGTGCTCCCATCATTAACAAAAAATTAAGTACTTAACGATCATTATGTGTTATAATTTGGTGCTAATTTGGTGCTGCTTTGATACCTTAAACTGAAATTTGTTGCTCGTATTTTTTATGATATTTTTGGGATTAAACTTTGTGAAAATCATGAAAATCCTATAACGATGATATAAGGATGACTGATATATTATAATTTGGTGCTAATTTGGCGCCATTTTGCTACCCCAAAATAAAACTTGTTATCCGCATTTTTCATACAATGTTTGAAAAATCATGAAAACCGTATAACAAAATATAATTTAATATCAGTAGGATTGATATATTATAATTTTGTTCTTATTTGGTGCTAGTTTGTTACCCTGAAATAAAATTTGTTGCTCGCGTTTTTAATATTTTTGAGCTAAAACGTTATAGAAATCATGAAAACCATATATGTCAGGATGATTCATATTTTACTATTTTGTGCTAATTTGGTGCCACTTTGTTATCCTAAATTAAAATTTGTTTCTCGTATTTTTCATAAAATTTTTGGACTAAAACGTTATGAAAATCATGAAAACCTTACAACAAATCGTGGAATCAGAATAATTGATAGTATAATTTTATGCTAACTTGGTGCTATTTGGTTGTCCTAAAATAGACTTTGTTGTTTTGTCATGGAAATCACAAAACGTAACAACCACTTTTACATTGTGCAGACAAAAAGCTCGAAATTAGCACCAAATTATGACATATTAATGATTCTGATAGCATGCTTATTATAAGGTTTTGTGATTCCCGTAACGTTTTAATCTAAAAACTTTATAAAAAATGCGATTATCAAATACCATTCTGGAGTTAAAAATTATCACCAAACTTGAACCAAATTATAGTACATCCTTACCTTTTTTATCAGCTTTTTATGGTTACCATAACGTCTCATCCCAAAAAAATGTGACTATCAAGTGCTATTTTAAAGTTAAAATGTAGCACCAAATTATCACCAAATTATGGTATATCAATCATCCTGATACAATGCTTAGTTATCAGGTTTTTGTGATGTTAAAACTTTAGTCCAAAAATATTATGATAAATGCGAGCAGAAAATTTTATTTCAGGGCAACGGACTAGCACCAAATTTAAATAAAATTATAACATATCAATCATTCTGATACTACATTTTGTTATAGTGTTCTCGTAACTTTGGTAACGTTCTATCGCAACCATTTTATGAAAAATGCTGGCAACAAGTTTTATTTTGGGGTTTTCTACCCCAAAATAAATGGCACCAAATTAGCACCAAATCATAATATGGAGACATCGTCCTGATAGCATGCTTCGATTTAGGCTCTTCGTGATTTTCATAAAGTTTAATCCCAAAAATATATATTATAAAAATACGAGCAACAAATTCGAGTTTAGGATAGAAATGTAGCACCAAATTGGCACAAAATTATGACACATAAATAGTTTCGTTACAATTGATAGCTAAGTATTTGTACGGTGGCTGTGTTAAGTTTATATTAAGCAAGCGCAGTCCTTAATTTTTTTGGTAACAAATTAGAACCAAACTATGGTGCGATGGCCGTGCTAACTGCAGGTGTGTCCTACCAAGCGATGTGAAGCAGCACCAACCTTATATAGTTACCTCACATGAGGAGAATCACATAAAAATACGGCGAAATCGTTTATGCAACACACATTACAAATATATGTCTGGGCGTTACAGTTGTTCTTTTAATTATTACATACCTTGTGATTTCACTAATTGTCCACATGTTACATCCATTTCGCAACTGCTTAATTAGGCTTCACTAAATATGTTACCGTGCTCAAACGCGCACTTGTAGTAATGCAGTACCATAAATGTTAAAATTTGTAAAGTGCAACAATAGTTAAGACGCGCTCTAGACCTTTATGTTAAGTAAGATAGTTTACAGAATTAAATAGATACAATAGTATTTTTTAAGATTTACATTGTACAATGGTATGCAGCAAACTGTATTTGTTAGATGCAGTAGCAATGCAAAGCATATGTTCTTGAAAATAACTCGTCTTTCAATTACAATTTCACCATTAAATTAGCTTAATCTTCAAAGCGTGTCTCTAATCTATTGTTATTGGTTAAAATCAATTATAATGTAGTAGTTCAATAACAGTGGAATAATAACCAGAGAGGATCGCAGTCATTCATAGTAATGTTACGATGCATACGTGCCAAGGGAGATGTGCTCAAACGAGTCCTCGTTCCACTAAATATCATTATTCTGAAATTCATTGCCGTATAGACTCTTCTTAAAACTTATACACACGACGTAGTGCATTAGAGAGTTAACTCTATTATTACCCCTTCAATGTTAAATTTAATTATTGGTAAAAAATTGTGAAGGGTGCATATAAAAAAGAATTTTTTGCTCAGTGCATTGACTGGGATGAAAACCTAATTCCTAAAGTTAGTAAAGCAGTCAAGTGTGTCATCCTTGTCAATATGAGGAACCTTTCTAAATAATGTATAAGATACTTTTATTTCTTTTCCTTTTAAAAGTGGAACAAGGATGCGACTTTAAAACTGAGTTGAATATACAAACAGTCCCGCACATACATTTTTGCTTCGATAAGCAGAACTCGAAAACACTTGATACAAAAGCTTTCTGTAAAGCAAATAATTTTTCATTGTTAGAGTCAAGCGAAGTATTTATAAAATAACAATGAAAAATTTGTGTACTTAGAGCTTTAAAATTACATTACCATTAGAATTGAAATCAATCCTTTATTTTCTACTAAATGAACATATAAATTTTTACAGCGACTTCCACTTCATTGCCTTTATACTTTTTATATGCCCTTTTATCTTTCATTTTCCGAATTTTTACAATAAAAATTTTATCATTTTCCAATCTAGTGTGCTGAATCCGTCATTTTGAATAATATAGAAGTACTTTCTGTTTTCATTTTTTCTTGGTAAAAGGTGCGATATTCATATACAAAACAGTCGTGAAACTAATACATGTTTTTTATCTTCAATTCTTTTATATGAGAAATGCCTAAAAAAGATTTCAAAGTGAATAGAAAGTAGACTAGAAAGATTGATTATGCTCTGCTTGGTTGTATAAAAAAGATGCGCCTGAAAAGATCTTGGATTCGAATAATAGTTAAAGGGTTGAATGGTTGAAATACTAATCTTAAAAATCAAACACTACTTAATCATTTTAATGTGTACACTTAACATTAATCAAAGGTTACTAGTTAGACATCATGCATAACTTCATAAGAATAATGGACTTGTAAGAAATACGTATAATTGCGCAATTAGATTGTACGAGAGCTCCACTTTATGTACTGCAGTTATTTGATTCGTCACCCTTCAAATAAGAGTATTCATAAAAAGTACTTCTTAGCTTTTCTTTTAGTTTGCTATTTATTTAAATCACAAAATATAAATTAACTTTAATGAAAAACTTTAATTACGATACTTGTATCAAACTGTATACTTTGTTCCATTTTGCATTAGTTCAGAGAGAGTGTGGTAGCACTGTCAAAAGAACAAAAAGTTACTACCGTAGTTTGACGTTTGAAAATTGTGGGTTGTTTTTAAAGTGAAACTAATGCAGTGTTGCAATGTAGTTTTAGTTTTTCAAGCTATTAAGACTTTTTTGGACGAAAATTTGTCTTCAGACCTTCAACGTCTGTTAGCTAGGGGAAAGTCGGGTAGCATCGGACATGTTAACAAAATATTGCAAAACATACCTGTATTAACAAATTTGTTCAACAAATTTATAGTCAAATGATTATTTTAGATATATCTTCCATGTCGAAAAAAGAAACAAACATCAACTTTATAGTATAAAGGAAAAAAGAAATTAAACATTTTTTTATAATTATGAAAAATTGGCGGGTAATACCGGACACGAAAAAAAATTGTGGATACTGCCGTAAAAAATAAAAATGTTAACAGTTATCACACCTGTAATACTTTTGACCTTTTTCCACGTCAGAACCCAGTTTTTACACTCACAACACTGGATCCAGTCTTCGTCGAAACATTCTTGACAAATGACACAATAAGTTTCCCCATTTTCCTGTTCTTGGGTTTCTTTAGTCTTCTCTTTATGCGCTTTTTTTTCTTCTGTTCTTGTGCAACTTTTTTCTCAACTAGATTAACATTTTCACTTAAATTTTTCTTTACCCCATTAGCCTTATCTTTATTTTTCTCTTCCAGCTCATTTTTAAATGGAGTGGAAGTAAGCACTTCACTTTTTTCAGCACGTCTTTTTCTTGAAACCATTCAGCAGCACTGGGAATTGGTGAAATTTCTTTAAGAAGATCACTAATATTTTTTTCTAAAGCCATATTTGGATCCATGCTGCCTATGGTGGAATTTCTTTGTTTAGAACATTGGGGGCTGGTTGTGGAAGTCGAAGGTTGGCAAGTTTCATTTAACGTGCACTGTTTTACGACTTTTCTTGAGGGAGTTTTATTTTCAGATGTACCAGGAAGTTCTTGTTCGTTGAGCTTTGGTGGAGTATTTGGTAAAGTTGGTATTTTTGGAAATTCTAGAGAGTCTATTGACGCGTTTTCTTTCTCGTTACATCTCTTAACAACACTGGATGTAAATGCATGAGTTTCCGTTGGTTCTGGTACGTCCAATCCTTGCGATGCAATAAAATCCAAGTCCGTGAAAATCTGCGAATTCAGTGGATAAATGCCGCTACACTCAAAACCCTTCTTAGATAAGTCCATCCTGCAAATTTTCGTAAAGGCCTCGTTTACCAAGCTTGCGATTTCATAATCACTAATTCTCATAAACGGATTTTGCCTCATCCATCGAGACGCTGTTACATTGTAGGCATCCTTGAATGGCTTCATTATACACACATCCAAAGGTTGCAGCTTATGGGTGCAATGAGGGGGTAAGCTTAACATATGGACATGGTTTTTCCGGGCAAAGTTGATGACTTGTAAATCTTTATGGCTGCCCATCGACAATTAGAAGAACTGGCTCCTCTTCAGATTGACGTGTGAATTTTACAAATTCCTACATCCATTTAAAAAAAATGTCACCATTCATCCAGCCAGAGTCCTGTACATGGAACATGGTATTCTCCGGAGCTCCAATTTTCAGTCGGTCAATAATTTTTTTCCTAGGAAAAATGAATAGTGAAGGTATGAATTGATCTCCTGCTGCATTGATACACAATAAGACGGTTATAGTGCGGCCTCTTTCTCCAGAAGTCATTTTGCCAACTTGTTTCTTGCCCTTTATTGAGACGACTTTCTGCCGATACTCGTGGACTGTAGACACCCCGGTTTCGTCAGCATTGAAAATTTTATTGACTCGGAAGTTATATTTTTGCATTAGATCTTCAAGTTTGTAAAAAAATCTTGCAACTTGTGGTCGAATGAAGCCTACTGCTCTCTGCAAACTCGTTGACTCGGCATTTCTTAACGACAGCTCTGGATGGCGCTGGGAAAAAGTGTAGTAAAACTCTTTCCCAGCAGTCTTTTTTTCCCTGTTGAACCTATGTGGAATTTTTAAGCGTTCTCCAAATCAAACGCAAGTTTTAAGAATTCTTTTTTGGTGAGGGGCATTAGGCGACTATCCAAATCCCGCATGTGGTTCACAGTTGGCGGGAAATGTCCAGCGATATCGTCCAATACTTGGAATAAGTTGGATTTCTTCGTTATTTTTCAAGTGTTTTACTTTATCAGCAAGAGTACTTTTAGGAACACCATAACGTTTTGCCGCATCTCTTATTGCGAACTCGTTATCAAGCACTTTTCTAACTGCTGTTCTCATATGCTCTTCATCCTATTGCCCTCGTATATTTTTCTTAATAAACTTCGGCATTTCATATGTTCTGTAACAAAACATTGAAATTATTTTGCGTCCGGTCATACCCGAAATGTTTGTGTCCGGTGATACCCGCCATGCACCTAGCAATCAATTAACTATTTACTGGTAGGTATTTGAAATGCAGAGTAATATGAACACATTGTTATATTCACTACTCATATATGCACGCATTATGTAGAGGACACCCACTAAACACTTACCAATTAAGAGAGACAGGGCATCAACTTTAATTCTGTCCGTGTGGAAATCATAAAAAATCACAAACAAATTTTTATTGTCTGAACCGCACAACGTATCGAGGTCAACTGAAGCACCGAAGTAGTTTGTGCAACCATGCGATGGAAGTGGCAAAACGACAAATAACAGAAAACGGTAAACGTCCGATGATACCCGCTGTGCGATCCACTACATAAAACGGAAATTTTACAATGTTCGTAAATGACAACATCGTGTCTAATCTAATACAATTAGATGTTATGTTAACGAAATCTACGTAAAAACTAATAAAAATACCATCTTCTTTTTTAACTCTTCCAAAATAAAAAACAGGTGAGAAATATGTAGGAAATCCAGGGCGCAATTTCATAAATAATCTAATCTGAAGACTTGCTTTCATGGTAAAATTTACCTACTGCAGTTTGTCATCTTTTTCCGGGCTCTTAAAACTGATTTTTTTTTAAACGTAATATTGATGTAGTTGTTGTGTTGTGTCAGTTGACGCCATTGTTACTCATTTTGTTGTTGTGGCCATGGGTTTTGAATATTGCTGTGGGTTGTTGTTGGTTAGGAGGAATATTGCTGGGTGGGTTGATGCCCAAGTGGATCTGTAAAAGAAAGGAACGTAATATGAGTCGTATTGTAGTAATTAGGTTGCTATAGTACGGTTGTCGTGTTAGTAGTCCTAAGCGCTGTATTGTTAAACAGAAAATATGAAAATCGATATTATATACTTAACCTTGGGCACCAATGTTCTCGTCGGACTTTTGCATGATTACCCGAAAAGGACAATCATCGCCCGACCGCCTGAGTTTGTCCGGCGGGGTATCGACAGCGGCGGGAGAATTTTTCGGTACTTCCGCCTTATCAACTTTGCGGCCGCCACTCGGGTGAAACGCCTGTCATGGTTGAATAAGGTGCCGCTCTCCGCGGTGCCGTCTTCCCTCGCTGAGGTGCTTCCGTCGTCTTCCACTGTGGAGATCGAGGGAATTTCGGACATCCCCTGTAGCTAGCGGGGTGGTCCCTACCGCTATTAACGCATTTGGTTTGGTTGGTTGGGGGTTTCGTGCATTGACTAGAGTGGTGGCCTATGCGCACTTTACACAACGTGCCGCCGCCCTGCAGCAACGCTGTGCGTAACGGAAACCCAGGCACCAGTGACATTTGTCGATGCCAGCTATCCGCCGCAAGTATTCTACGGTGACACGGAGGCGGACAACATATTCTACCTCTTGGATCTTCTTATGGTCCTATACAGCATCAGTTCCTCTCGGTGCTGGATTGAGGTAGACTGGATTCGAATTCCCACGCGGATGGCCTTCGTACTAGTTGTCTGTCGAGTTCGTGGGAGAAAGCGACCCAATTCTCCGTCTGACGATTACCGGAGGTACTTTTCCCTGGTGTCTGTTGCGGTCGGCGTCGTTGTCTGATTGATTGCTGCTGGACTGTCGTACTTTTCCTTTGGCTAGAACCTGTTGTCCGTGGGAGGTGGCGTTGGTGGGCGAACGTTTGGGGCTTCTTTTCAACTCTTCTTCTGCGTTACAAAATCGTCGGGGTTGGTGGATCCGGGGCAGGAATTTTCTTCGCTACGGTGTCGGTAGTGGCCGCGGTGACTGTCGACGGGGCTGATGGCTGTGCCTCGCCTGACTTATCATGGTGATTCTGGTCGTTCTCCTTCTCTTCTGTGTATCGACGGTCGGAGAGTGTCGCTGCTTCATGTCATCATGAAAACGATGTTATGCAAACTTGTCTTAGCTCTAAAGGTTACCATTTATAGATGCGAACTTCAAATGATGAAACATGAAGTAGAAATGTAGAACTTAGTTCTTGCGTAGCAAAGTCAATAGATAGCATGAACATCAATATGTATCCATTTAATTTAAACTATAAGCCACGAAACCCACAGCGATTTTTCATAAGTAAACCAGTTTGAAGACTTGCTTTCGTTATGAAATCTGCTGCGTCGTTCTTTTCTTGGCAGTGAAGTACGTGAAGGTAAATAGCCAGAAATGTATCCAGTTAAGTCGTAGCTGAATGGAACTGAGCTTGATCCTTTGGTATCTATGGACAAGGATTGACGAAAACCAAATATATAAATGTATTTTTACTAAAGCTCTGTTGCCAACCAGAGGGATCTTATTCCAACTGCATTATATTACCAGAAGAATCTGAATCGGATTTTCCTAGTGCTGTAATAAAAGTGGGATATTCTCAATCGAAAAATTTCCCATACGTTTCTCCCAATCATTTGAAATAATCTTTCGTATGTGCGAATAAAATTTGGCCATATTATAAAAGAACATTTAGATAAAACCTTAAACCATAATTTCTCAACCCTATCTTTCGATGGAGGTTCAGAACTTACTTGCTTATTGTATTCATCTTTACAAAACCCCTGTCATTTTAATAGGGTTATATTGACAATGGTAAGGGGACAACCGTAAAACTTCACACTCATGCTTAATGAAAATTTTATCAAACACTTCAGATTTCCCTCTAGACCTAAAAGGTTTAATTCTGTTCCACTACTCCTGCAGCTGATCTTTGTTAGTAGATGAGGGTGGCTTGTCTAACTGCACCGTACCATACTGTGCGTTATCCATAACCACCACTCAATTTCCACATAGTTTGAACAGCACAGGAATCATCCATTTAATCACTTAATTTGGAAACCGGTACCCATTCACAGTTTTATGATAATCCTGATCCTCGTTCCTCGAATCGAGTAAATAGTCGCAGCTTTTCAAAAATTGTAATTACACCCCACGTGTAAAATGGTATGGCTTTGGTCTTCACTTTTAGTTTTGGATTACTTTTGGTATTTTTTCAACAAATTGTTATTAATTCAATATGGGACTTGATACTCATATGAGTTGCTTAAGTAGCCAACACAGCACTCTTACTTTTGATAGGATCGCGTCAAATTTACTTCATGCCTTTTGACAAACGGGAACACCATTACAGGGCCAACATTTTTTTCTGACTGATCTGTCAGATATAGACGCCAATTTTTACTTCACTATGCAAACAGGAAGTCGAATTTTTTGATAAAGAAAAACCAGTCTTATTGTTTTTCTAATGATATATGTCATTTTAAAAGGAATACATACACAATATAATGAGGTATGATGTGACGAACTGAAAAAGGGGTTGTCGGCTGAACAATTAAACAAACCGTGGGGGGTTGGTATGTGTATTGGTCGCACACAGGGAAGGTTATCGACAACACTGTTTACTTGTTTAGCGATTTCGTTTTTCTGAGGCTGGAACCTCATCAAGCGTTGCAAATCCTTTCGATCTTCCTGCGACCGATCGAATGTCATTGTGCCTCAAGTCGAGGGACGACTAACGCTTTCTATCGCCGTTCGAATGAAATAGAATCAGATAGTCAATAAATCCCGGCTGTTATGTCGAGTGATAGGAACTTTCCTTCAGGAATTCGATTTCCTCTTCTTCGATTCATGATGCTGCATGTAAATTATGCATAAAGCCCAAGGCTGTCACGTCGATCATATCGAAGAAGACCACCGGCCACCTATTCGCCTTCCGCTTTGTCGAGTATATGCCTAGTATTTGTTCTATTTCATGAACACCCATCTTAGAGCTATTGTAGATCAGGGTGATGTCATACCTCCAAGTCTTCGTGGCTGTATCCACTTAAACCTCATGATGTTGACTTGATAGCAGGACTATCGATTCATTCCGTTACGGTACATATGAGCACATTGTGACTCCATTTTGGAAACCAAAGACGGTGGAATGAATCTCTCTTTGCTTTGATGGAAGCGCATTTCTTTCGTAATTTACGTCTTATTTTTGCGCAATGTACCAGTGAAAGTTAATCCGTTGATATTCAAGTACTAAACCAAAGGAATCGATAAAAAAAGTTATCTGTCGTTACGTTTCGGTCAGTTTCGCTCTCTCGGACTATGGGGACACAAACAAATGAATTGGAAATTGAACGACGAATGCAGTGATCAGTGATTTACCTGTATACATCATTCCTTGCAATGGGTATCCGATCCGTACACCAGCCAGTCAGGAAACCTTTATTCCAAACGTAGCGGGTTTCGATGAGATATATTACATAAAATGCGTACGCCCTTGTATGAGTACTCAGGGTCGTGTTGATCATAAGCCACCCACTATCATATTGTAAAATCGCAGCAAACAATTGATTGGCTTGAATTTAGTCCGACTTAGGGTTGGTGCGATGCAAAGTATTAGCCATTTCCATAAGTCATCTATTTCCTCTTAGGTTTATAAACCAAAACACAAATCAGTATTCCGACGGACGCGCGGAATTCCTCGCTAGTCATGGGAACCCATTTTTTGGTTTCAGTCGGATTTGCATTGTTGAATTTGACGGTGACCTGCTTGCCGTTCCTATTGGTTTTCCGGATTATGGGGTCCATCATCGTGTCCAAAAAGGTGCTCGTAAATATATCCAACCGGGCGCACAGGGCCGTTGTACGAAGTAACCCACCTTGAAATGAGATCTCACTGTTGAATTGGTTTATAGAGTAAGATTAAGATAAATGGTTACCTCTTTGGTGCATGATGTTACTGCTGCGAGTTTGTGATGATCCAGAGAGTGCCTTCTGCGAATCAGTGCTATCGAGAGATTCCTCAACTGTGTCATTCTCATTTGTGGTTTCGTAAAATCACTTTCTCCCTGTATTTCCACAGCAGTGTTCATATCGGTGAGCGGTGAAACATCTAATCCCCCTCCGTTTGATCGCTGCCAATCAATATCGATAAGATCATCACCTCTAAACGGATTGATATCCTTCTCACCGTCATTTTCTACCAACGCCGCCAGTTGCACACCTGCCCAACTTTTGAAATTTGGAATTGAAGCCGAAAGTTACTTTCAGAAAAGTGAACAAATCTAATCGCATTCTAATCTGAATCTGAAACAAAACAACACCAGATATGTATGAAACAACTCATCGATCCACACATAATCCTATGTGAATCCCATGGTAGCTTTTCAAGTAAAAGATTGGCACTGGGCCAGCATCGTCGTTTACACTCATAATAGAATGATAAATAGTTCTATTTATAATAAATCTCGTCTTATCTATAGCACACCAATATGGTCAATTAAATCGTTTTTACACATATAACACACGTGCCGAAAGGAAAAAAGAAAAAGGCTACGTATTTAATTCCCCCCAAGGGGAAGGGCGGCTATTCGAGCTTTCCGAGCTCCTTCAGCCACAATCATGGATTTTCAGCATACATACATTACGTATAAATGCATGGTGGGATTAAGGATAGGTGTGGTCAGGATAGGATCGGAAGGAATGGAGTTACGGTTTTGAAGGGGAAAATATTACCCCAGCGTTCGCATATACGGAGTGACCATTCCGCTATATACGTATGAGGAAAACCCTCTGAAAAAACCTCATGCAAGGTAGACGGTAACGGGAATCGAATCCATTACCTCACGAATGCCAAGCAGGTTATGTTACCACTGCGTTACTAGCTCCGTAACGTGCCGAATGAAAACAACGCTCCCAATGAGATGATAAACCCGTTTCGTATGTGCTATTGCATCAGAAACGTATTAAATACATCGGTGTGCCCGAGCACCACCTACGGTCGATATACGATTTTTATTTTACGGTCAGATCAGAGTTAATAGTTTGAAAATATAATAGGCATTTTACGGAAAAAGTGCCCTTAGATCTGAATGAATTTTGAATAAAGTTTGGCAAAATAGATAAATTTTTGGACTTAATCTAAATTTAGGTGTAATCAAATTTGTAATTTTTTTAAATGATTAATCTACGCCAGTGTCATTATGACATATTTATCATCTTCATTCGGGTGTCATTATGGCCTTCATAATAGCACCCAGTGCCATTATGAACTCATAATACCACGCAAATTTTAAAATAAAAAACAGGCAAAAAAAAAGTTAGTTACAACTTTTACTTAAAGTCTGTACAATTTGGTAAATTCAGTCCATCAGTGCGTGAAACTCATGTAAAGCACAAAATTGAACGCAAATAATGACGTTGTCAACGTAAAAGTTGCAACAATCAACAAGCGCGGTTACTATAACATCGATTAATATGGGCACTTAATAATTTTGAATTTTTATTTACAAAAACGTTTCTGATATTGTAAACAAATCGAATCTATGGAAAGAAAATTTATTTGGACTGGCGTAGATTAAATTTTGAATGATACACGTTCGATATGAACTTCGTAATGAAACTTGTGTAAATAAACCACTCGGCTAACGCCTCGTGGTTTAACTTTACACGCGTTTCATTATGACGTTCATATCGAACTAGTATCATTAATAACTATAAAGGCATGCGTAGGGATCGTGCTAAAAATAGCCTATATTGCAGTAGTTTTTAGATGTAGCACAATAAATAATAATTCATTAAAAAACAATAGAATTAGTGCAATTTTAAAAATTGTGTTACTAATCTTTAGTACTTAAAAATTACTATTAATTTTATTAAATACATAAATAAAAAGTTTACCTCGAGTAGGATTTGAACCTACGACCTGTACTTTGCTAGAGTACCGCGCCAACCAACTGCGCCATCAAGGTTCAAGCCCCAATGGATGTAAATTTTGTCTCTATGTATGCAGAACTGATGTAAATTCTAAATATAATGATATTACAGTCAAATCACTTATTTTAATGGAATGTGAGCCTGCAATATCGCAAGGATTCACACATACCAAAGCAACTTGACTAATATTAAATTATTATAAGTTTGTGTCATGAACGAATAAGTTCAAAGGTAAATATGTAATTAAAAATTATTATTAATTTTATTAAATACATAAATAAAAAGTTAACCTCGAGTAGGATTTCAACCTACGACCTGTACTTTGCTAGAGTACTTATAATCTTTAGTACGTTGAAAGTGCCATACAGAAATTCGATTGCTGCGTGTGAATCTCACCATACCACAATTTTCCAGAGCAGAGGACTGGTAACATCCAAAAACAAACTAGAAAGATACCGGTAGCTCAATCAGAAAGTAGAAGTGGTATGAATCCTCGATAACTACGAAATTATAGCTAATAAGAGGCGCCAGTAAAAGTATGAGCAGCCCTAGTAATATGAGGAAGTTAAAAAGTACAAGAGGTGTGGGTAGTACATGCAGAAAGCAACTAAATAATTCAGATGTCAATGAATACTCTTCAGTGGACTTTTGTTCTAAACAACAAACTCAAAACATAACGTTTTCTAAAACCAAAATAACGCCCTTTTGAACAGGACTACAAAATGAGCTGTTTATTAACTTAAATAAGTCACATTACATAAGGCGATCAAGTAAATCATTACTTAAAAACTATTGCAAAGAGCATAAACACTGTTTTCTCAAGTAGAAATTAAATAATATTGGATAAGTACATAAGATATTCCTTTATTTTTAGGTAGTAATAAATGAATTAAAAATTTAAAAATTATTATTGATTTAATAAATACATAAATAAAAAGTTTACCTCGAAAGGATTTGAACCTACGATAATTACTTTGCTAGAGTAACGCTTTAACCAAATGAATCATGTATGTCTTTATGTGTGTAGAACTGATGGAAATTCTAAATATAAGGAGATTACAGTTAAATTACTTATGTTAATGGAATGTGAGCCTGCAATATACCAAAACAACTTGGCTAATATTAAATTATTATAAGTTCTGTTATGAACGAATAAGTTCATGACAAAAACTTATGAGTATTTAAAATTTCTACTACTAGAATTGGCTATTAGTACCACAGCAGGTTAACCAAACCTAAAATGAGCTTTAACTTGAGGTCCTGTGGATATTCTACATACCAAAACTAATGTTCAATTAATTGTAAGCACTTTTGCAAGATACTTTGTGTAGGTACTATACTGCACTATTGTGCCACACACAATGCAAAAAGGCAATATGGCAAGCAATTATTTAAGCAGGTGTGAACTAATGTCACTGATATTTGTCTAGCTGACTAAAAAAGGACAGTTCGATATAAACACCAATTTACCCACTCGTAAACGTCTTACATTATGAGTGAGAATAATAAGCTCTTGTAAGTGAAATATTGCCATGGTTCGGAACTACCTGAAGTAAGAAGGAATTGTAAAGCGTAGGTCGCAGTATTAATTTGCATGTTGTCAGGGTATTTTGAACACCCTGTACACCTATTGCGTAATTTTGTTTGTAATTCTATGCACTTAGATTCCGTATATATATTTTTTTTCGTTGTCAAGTTGAGTTTTATAGATAAATGTGTGTTACGCGTGTAGCGACCTTTAGGAAAGGTGTATGGCGAGCTTTAGATTGTTTTGTTTGTGAATTATTATTCCGTAATTTAGGTTTTTTTCCTTATTATTCCCCGTTTGTAGAAGTTTGAGTAACGTCTATTTGTAAATAGTTGTATATGAGTGTAAATAAGGTTTATTTCGTTTGATTTCCGTAAAATATAATAGAAAGTTTTGTAAAATTTAAAGAAAGAGTGTAGATTTATGCGTATATGATGTCATGCTGGCGACATAAAGACGAGTAGTTATAGTTGTTCAGTTTATTAGTGAGTATGTTGGTTTTAAGTCATAGAGGTTGAATGTGGGACTGATTGTTTGTACTTTAAGGAAAACATAGAGATATTTTGCACGTTAGGTCTGCTGACTTTTGAACTTTTGAAAGTTCTCGAGCCCTGACGGATGAAAACGAAGTTTGTATTGGGGTATCAAATCTTCCCCTTCCGTTTCTTTAATTGGTGGAATTAAAGTAGATAAGATTTTTTATGAGTAGTGGGATTCAAAATTCCAAGATGGATTTTGGTAATAATTTGTTTTGATTCTGAAACTGACTGCGCTCTCGAGTAGTATTACGGTGACGTTTATTGTTATGCTTTAAGGGGTGGTTTAGAACGTTGATATTTTGGACCTTGTAGTGTTTAACGAACGTACTTTTGTGTAGTAAGGGTAGTTTAGCTACTTCTGAAGAAGACCTGTAAAGGGATTTTATTAAAACTGTTCATCACCAAAGGCTTATACCTAGTACCGATTTCGGTTTTACGTAAAGTTACCTAGAGGACATCGTCGTGTTTTATTAGTGCTTCAGTGACCTCTTTGGTTTATATCGCTTTTGAGGATTTTAACATTAACGTTCTTGTAGTGCCTCTTAATTACCGTACAAAGCGTGCTTAAGGATAGAGAAACTTTCGCAATATATTAAAATTATAGTTATTTAAAACCAGTTATTAACATTTTGGATTATTAGTGGAAATAAAACCAGTTAAAAGATATAAGTTAACAAGAAAGTCGAACGCTCAAATTATTAGTATTTTAAAAGAAGTTTTTAATTAATGCAGTAACATTTTAACGAGATTCAATCAAGGAATCGTTTGTGTATAAAAGAACAATAGTCAACCTTTCATTCATCATTTTGCCAGACCAGGAAGATTTCATTTCCGTTATAGCAGTAACCGACGACCTTTTTCTAATGTAACACAGGAGAGGTGTAATTCTAGACCTTAAGGTAACATAATATTGTTTTTTTATTGAATATTTCAAGATTTTTGTGTTTCGAATTATTTTTTTTTGTGTTAACGAAGGTTTGAAAGCGGTGTCGTTTTTTTTTGTTAAATTAAGTTGTTGTTTTAACTTTATTCAGCGTAATTAATTATAGTTCTGACGCTCCGCCTTCACCCTTTGTTATTTATTTTAGTATTAAAGGGCAATTGACCCTGTAGTAGTGTGGGTATATATAATCCACGAATATATATATATATATATATATATATATATATATATATATATATATATATATATATATATATATATGTTAAAAACCATTTAGAACGGCGTTAAGCAGCATTCTGATCAGACATCCTGTCGCCCATTAAGCTTTTGTTTTTTTTTCTTTGTTTATACGCATTATCGTATGTTTATATTTATATTATTTTTTTATTATTTTATTATAACTTTGTTAGGTTTTATAAATGTGTTTTAATTCTGTGGAAACCCTTTTGTGTTGCATAAAAGTTTTTTTGCAAATTGCAAGTAATTTAGAAGCGTAAGTTTTAACGTAACGAAGTTAGTTTTTTTTTGTTTTATTGAGTAATAGCGTTAATAATATTTAGTGTTTTATTTGATTTTTTCTAGTTGAGTATTAATCCATTTAGAGTACATTCTATAAATTTGTTTTGTTTTGTTTTGATTATTATTTAAGGCCTAATTATTTACACTGAGGTGTATTAACGTAACTTTATTGAGTGTTTACCACGCTTTTATTTGACAAGCGTGTAGTGCTTTTGAAGCCCGATTTCAGGTAGTTTGCTGAGTTGCTGTCCAGCACCCCTGGAATTGATTGCGGATAGGTAAGCGTATGTTTTTTGTATGTTTGGGCACACTATGTACTCGTAATTTTGGCACGACGACCCTTATTTTGACTACCAAACATTCTGGCGCCCTTAACCGAACTGATTTTGTCTTCATCCCCTAGTTTGACTTACGTACGATTTACTATTCTGGATGTGCAAAATTTTTCAACATCTGACCTACACCCATACGCTGGCTAGTCGGGGCAAAAAGGGGTAATTTATCTGTAATCCCGTTCTACCACCTGTTTATACCGTTACAATGTATAATTGAAAACACACTTAAAGCAGTACTCAGCCGTACTTTGATGGAGAGAATAAATTTTAGCTTATTTAAGGCATTAAATATAAAACAGAAGGCAGAGGTAAATAAATAATTGTAATTGAACATCCACTGGAAGACCTGTAAAGTAGTCCATCAGCTAGTGCATTATCGATTTAAAAATTACACATAGTTCAATGAGATATTGATAGGCAAAACAGTGAGCATTTCCATTAGACAAATTTCTAGGAGCACAGGAATACAGATACAATTACCAACCATGTGTAGTGTTCATTGAACCCCCTAAAAATGCTTTCGAATAACGATAGTAAAACTATTAATACGATTCTTACCTTAATCGAGGTTCTAACAGTTTAAACAAAAAGGTATTTTCGTATTTTCATTTTAAATGCTCTTCAGGAATATTACTGATTTCAGTTAATTCAACTATTAAAGTATGATTGGTGGCTAAAAAGTGTAAAGAAAACGTTATGAAACGTGTAAAACTTGTGTAATTTGGATAAACTCATTTTAAATGAGTAAACGTTAAAAGTTCTCCTTAAAGACGTAATGCTGTAGTTTTGTAAGAATCCAGGGCCAACTGCGTGTCATCTTTTCGATTGCTGATGTTACTGGAAGCATTAGAATTAGAGCACACCAAAAAAACCTGTGGTTATGTTAAAGTGTAAATACATTTCGAGGTTATAATCTTTGTAAACATGGCTACATTTGTTTCTAAAGCTAGTTTACTTAATTAATACCTTATTTCATTAAAAAACATCAGCTCTCCTTTCGTAGTCCGTCTGGTTAAGCATAACTATCACTTATTCTCATTCCACATTTACATTCTCTGTTTAAAATAACCAGACCTATTTTGATTACCCCATACACACATATTAATATTGTCTGTAGATTATCCTGTACCCTGATAGATAACCGAGATATACTCGTGTACAAAATTTCAGGATATTACTAATTCCTGAAATACTGTAGCGTTAGTTGCAGTGTACCTTCTGTCTATGTCGAGGAGATACCTGCTTATTTTTTTGCTTATCTCTGTATATTTGTGAAAATTGGTAAATGAAACCATTTACCGTTCTAACTTTATTATTCACAACACTCACGATACATTACAGGTACAGCTATCTAAGTAACCCTGTTTAGGATCAGAACCCTTAAAGTAGCTCAGCGCTTTTAACTTATGCTGTTATGTATAATATCCTTTTGTATCTCCGTTTGCACTCTCACACCATTAACATTTAAATTGAACAAGCAGCATAGCTGATATTCAAAATACACAAAAGGTGTAGACGTCTGTTTCATCTTAAGAAGTGTAATTTGACACCCCTAGAGGTCAATCGGTTTTAGTTTTGAGAAGGTCAACAAACTTTGGGCCCCCCTGTGTATCTCTGAGAATTCACTAGTTTCCCAGATCAATAAAATTTTCCAAGAATCTTAAGTTGACACTACCCCACTGGGAGGTCAATGAACTTCCACCATAACACATTCTCACACATTTTCAGTTTATGGTGCAACACAGTCCTAACAAGACGTTATTTACTTCAGATAAGCAGCTCTGAAAATCAACGTAACAATGGCTAAACTTCGTATTTAGCACTACTGCTCCGCAAGCATCTCGACAGTGTTAAAAATGCAAAATCTCACGTTATTTTAAATAAAGGTGATTAATCTGGGCCTTGCAAAGTGATGACCAGATATGTTCTTATTTTACCAATTACGTACAATTCTTATAAGGGGTCATTCTGTTTCTAAAAGCAAAACTCCGTTAGGGGTTTCTATAAATCAATTGGCAACGGGCTTGAATTACAATGTATATTTACATAAAGTACGTCCTTTAAAAAACAAAGTATCCATCCTAGTTAAATTAAATCTTAATAAAAGTCGTTATTTGAAAATTGACGCACCTTTCTAATTTCGAAACAAAGTATAAATTAACCTTCCAGTAGTCACGCCTCTTTTCTGAACATTAGTAGTCGTGTGTGGACTCACAGTCCGCATAGCTATACAGGGCTTTTCACGATGAGCGTTAATTACACGTTTCTGGCAAACCAGACAACGGATCAACCTGAAAATTTGACAGTATGCATAAATTAATATGATCTACACGCCTAAAATATTTTAGATGCAGCTTCTTCTATAAAGTAGCGACTACTTTGATTTTTCACTATCCCTGTATATAATATCATATTATGATTTCCTATTACTTTGTCAACAACTTCATGTACTATTTCCCTATACCTATCTATTACCGTTTAAGAGATATAAATTAATTTTGATTTTTTTTTTACAAAACATGTACTTTTATAAACGCTTATAATCTTGAACTCTCTGGTACTAAGACGATCAAATTCGAAATGGGGTGGAGTGATACCATGAGGATCTTCACTTCGAGTCATATTTTTATTTGCCTCATACATGGTCTTTAAAAAATGCAGATACTTTGTTCACATAAAAAAAGAAGTGGAAGTCAATTTTATCAAATGGAACACCCTGTATATTTACACATTTTTGAGCTCTACATCCAGTTTTAGATTGACTTTAATCAGATGATGCTATTTCGATTTCGAACCGTTTTCGAGATAAACTGTTTCAAATAGAAACTGACGTGGTTTCCTTGTATTCATCACTTATTTTTGAAATTTAACAGATTCCGTTTGATGTTCCTTCATCAGTCACAGATAATACAATGAATAAATAATTATTAAAATACTTTTCAACCATCAAATGAAACTTCTGGTCAAACAACTCTGACACACGAACTGAAAATAATTTCATGAATTAGTAAGTTAATTCAATTATCAGTGTATTTCAGAATATGTTGGAACACATCTCCACCTCTACTTAAACAAACATGTAATCTCTTCAAAAGATTTTCATGTATAGCGCTTCTGATTAAGTTTGAAGTTAAACTATTGAAAGCAGTTCTAACTCTTGATTTCATGTCTGTCATTGTTGTTACTAGGTTGGAGTAAACCATATTTTTAATGAAACACTACACAAAATAATCTATTGGATTGCCATCTGGTGGTCTAGGAGGCCAACGAAAAGGTCCGTTATTACCAATCCATCTGTCTTCGCCTACTCAAAGAGAATTATGGGGTGTAGCACCATCCATTTGGTACCATACACGTTCTCTTCCTGGCCTATTAGATATAAAAAATTGAGTCATTCTTTATGGCACAAAATACATTAAATATCCATTTTTCTTAAAAACTACTTTGGCGAACGACATGAGGATTTTCTGGCGCCCAGTAATGACTGTTGTGTTTGTTAAAAATTCCATTTTTTGTAAACTTGGCCTCATCTGCCCATATGATATTGTCAAGGAAATGTTCATCCTCTTGAGTCTTGGCAAGTAACCATTCAAAGAATTCCACTCTACGAGGCAAATCAGTCTCTTTCAAATGTTGGACACAGTAGAATTTATAGGGATGCCATTTGTGCTTATTAAGAATGCGATAAATTGATACGTATGGTATACCTATCTCCCTTTCAGCCTCGTGGAGGTACGCATTTGGAAATGCATTAAAAAATTCCAAAACTGTTATGCCATTGTCATCGTCATCCACTTCAGGCTTTCTACGAATGATGTTTGGACGAAAGGTTCCATTCAACCTACAGTTTTGTAGCAGTCGATTTATCACATTATTATTCGGCTTCGGAAGTTGTGGATATCTTTCATGAAATACTCGGCATGTTCTACTGTACTATTACACTCACCATAAATAATTAATAAATTCAAGAAATCTTCATTACTGTAACCTAATCTTGACATTTTTCTATTATAATTAGTATCACAATCAGTCAAAACCACCAACGAAAGTTTGACGTTTCAAAATTGGATCATTTATTTTTCCTAAGCACTCAATACCTCAATGCGTACAAATTGCAACTTTTTCTAAGGTACATATCAATTTCAAATTGACTGATTTGAGACTGTTGAAAAACTAAATCGAAAAGAAATTGTATTATGTAGTATAAAATAGATGTTAAATCTCAAAAATAAGTGATGAATACAAGGAAACCACGTCAGTTTCTGTTTGAAACAGTTTATCTCGAAAACGGTTCGAAATAGCATTATCTGATTAAAGTCAATCTAAAATTGGATGTAGAGCTCAAAAATGTGTAAATATACAGGGTGTTCCATTTGAAAAAATTGTCTTACACTCCTTTTTTCATGTGAACAAAGTATCTGTATTTTTTAAAGACCCTGTATCAGGCAAATAAAAATATGACTCGAAGTGAAGATCCTCATGGAATCACTCCACTCCATTTCGAATTTGATCGTCTTAGTACCAGAGAGTTCTAGATTATCAGCGTTTATAGAAGCACATGTTTTCTAAAAAAACATCGAAATTAATTTGTATCTCTTAAACGGTATAGGGAAATAATACACGAAGTTGTTGACAAAGAAATAGGAAATCATAATATGATATTATATGCAGGGTGTTCCATTTGAAAAATCAAAGTAGACGCTACTTTATAGTAGAAGCGGCAACGCCGCATCATCTAAAATACACCCCGCAATTTTTAGTAAAAGTAGTAACAATCAATCCTCCCTCAGCGGTCCATACGATACCTAAAGCAACCTATTTTAGGAAGATACTAAGGGGTAAGTAAGTCCGGGCGCGACTACTGGAAGGTTAAAAAGGAATGGAGAATTAAATTACGAATTGTAAACAAACCTGGTTTTCATAATTAAGATTTTGGGTTTAAATGGTGTGTATTTATATCCTAAAATATTTCACCACTACTGAAGACGATAACTGTAAATGTTATTGAAAAAATAACAAGGAAGTTCGTCTATTATGCACTAATAATAATAATTATTATTCGTCAAATAAGTTCTCATACTAATGTATCAAATATGGTATTAATGAAAAGAAAAGGAAACTATTAGAATTTCTAACCACACACGTAATCTCCTGCAATGATTGTTGCTTATCAGGTCAAGGTTGTTCAAAACCGTGTTCAGCTCAACAGTATTTCAAATTGAATTTATCGCGCATATAACTAAAGTTATCGAAATTATGAATTACTTCTTATTTTAAATATTGATAAGGGACCACGTGTTATAACATCTTTGACCGCGATTCAATAGATTATTTTACGCTCGTAAACGTACTGGGAAGGAAAACCTTGTATTTCCATGCATTATTTATATAATCTGACAGCATTGACGCCATAGATTTGATTATATACCGTCTATACAATTACTGGAGCCAGCAATACATTTTTTTATTTTTAGCAGTTTTTTGTTGAATCAGCTTTAAATGCAGTAATTACCAGTGAATTATTAACATAATTCCACTTTCGGTGTAATTTTAATTTAACTTGTATTTAAATTTAAACGTTTCGATAAGAATTACAGACTTAAGAATTAATAGAGTTGTCAAAAATAAATTTTTGAAATATGAAATCGGGAATATAAGCCGATGTACAAGCATAAGAAATAAATCACTGCAAAATTACTTCGACAAGGCTAACTTCATAGCTTTATAAATAAATTAATTGTTGTTGTTAAAGTTAAATTTTGTACCCATATGAGAAAGCAGTTATTAAAAAAATAAATTGATACGGCTAATTACACAGCCGTAATGTTCTGTGTAAATCATTTTTTTCATACTCAGTAACTATGAGCTAATTATGCACCCTTTTACGCCACAAAAATGAAAATTTGCGCCTCTATAGGAAAAAAATTATTGTAAAAATTACATCGACAACTATAGTCTTATAAATAAATTAATCTTTTCTTGTGCGATAATTGGCATGTTATAATCCGTTTAGCAACGTTAAATTTAAATTTTGCGCCCTCATAAGAAACAAATTATTATAAAAATTACATCTACACTGCAAACTTCACAGATGTGAGCTTAGCTGCGCTGTAATTAGGAGCTAATTATGAGTCGTTCGGCCTTAAATAGGGTATAGTTTGTGTCTAATTACTGCATTTTAGTGGGTAAGCAACGTTATATAAAAATTACATCTACACGCAAACTTCACAGATGCGAGCTTAATTGCGCTGTAATTAGGTACTAATTATGGGCCATTTGGCCTTAAACAGGGTATAATTAGTGTCTAATTACTGCATTTTAGTGGGTAAGCAACGTTATGTATTTAAAACGGGGGTGGGTAGCTTTAAAAGTAATAGGAATTTGTAATTTTAACGGAGCATATATAATAGGCCCCTAATTATCGTGGAAGAAGGGATTAATTTATTAATAAGACTATGAAGTTAGCCTTGTCAATGTAATTATTGCAATAACTTATTTCCTATGAGGGAGCAAAATTTTATTTCAGCGACAAAACACCGTATAATTTGGGGCCTAACTACTGCATAAGAAAAAAATGATTTATGCATCAGTTCGCGGCACTATAATTTTACAATAACTTCTCGCCCATAAGTGCACAAAATGTTATTCTAGCGGCTCAAAATGGCACCCAAATGGCGCCTAGTTATTGCACAAGAAAAAAATTGATACAGAAGTTTACGGCCGTGAAGTTAAACGTATTGTAAATTTTACAAATTGTTTCCTATAGGGGCGCAAAATTTAACTTTAACTGCGCAACACCGCGCATAATTATACCGCAAGAAAGATGCATTTCCAATAACTTATTTTTTATGGAGGCACCACAATTTTATTTTAGTGGAGTAAAACAGCGCACAATTGGCGTCTAGTTACTTATTAAGGAAAAAACTGCTTTATACATAAGCTTAAGGTTGTGAAGTTAGTTGTGTTCATCGAAATTTGCAATACTTGTTTCGTACAGGAACGCAAAATTTAACATTAGTGGCATAAAACGGGGCTAATGTGAGCCTAATTGTGGCACAAGAAAAGATCAATTTATATTTACACATATGTCGATGTAACTTTTACAATAATCTGTTCTCTATGGGTGCGCAAAATTTTATTTTAATGATGCAAAACAGAGCATAATTGCGGCTAATCACTGCATAAATGATTTACGCAGAAATGTACGGCTATGAATGTAGCCGTGCAAAGGTCAATTTAAAATAAGTTCCTTCCTAAAAGGACGCAAAACTTTATTTTAGCAGCGCCTAATAAGCGCCTAAATACATCGCAAGAAAAATATTAATCCAAAAGTTAGCAACTCTGTGAAGTCATCCGGAACAATTCGGATGTAAATTTTATTTCAATGGCGCATAATTAGCGCCTAATTATATGCATGTTTAAATTACGTTACTCAATAAATATCCGGCTGTGTGAATCCTCTTGAATACGACGTAACACCCGTAAAGATTAAATAGAAGTGGTAATTGTCCAAAAATTATCCTTGTAATATAAATTATGATTTTCCATACACGTATTCTTGCATTTTACTAAAGTAGAGTCAAACCTCAAAGTGAGTTACTATAAAAAGTTGTTCAAATAGTAGCACAAAAACGTGAACAACAATATCAATCTTCTTTCTGTTATATCGTCCATTCGTTAAATAACAATCGCTCGATTAGTTTACGATAAAAAAAGTAGATTAATTACAAATTTGTTCGCACGATAAGTTTAAATTTTCTATTTCCACTTGTTTTGAAAAGATTGTCTTTAAATGTAATTCACCTCAATATAATTATGCTGAAATTAGCATCAAATCTATTTAAGTATCGGTTTAAATTAAGCTCTTATTTACAAGATGACTTAGATGTGATTTCGAGCAGCATAAAAGAGAAACTGGGTCACATCATACGAGATAAGGTTTCCTTGTATTTCGCAATCAAGCAGTGGAAATATTCGAATGTGAGCCACGTAAAAATATTAAAAAATTAGAAAAGTTTTCAGAAGCTAAGTTAAAATTATACAATCTTTGTAGACTTTTCCAAGAATAAATGCAGATTAATTAAAATGATGCTACTAATTAATCAATACATAGACAATCTGTGTCAAGAAAATTTACAGGGAGTAAGAAATCCCTGTTGACGGGTTAGCTTTGTTGGAAGATACGTTATCTCATTAGCGTTCTTGTGGAGAAATTTGGGTTGACCGAATTACTTTATATTACACGGTAAATCTAATTAATGTTGGCATGGGTGTTAAATTAGTGTTGTTATGATAATGTGACTTTACAAAAATACATAATAGATTCTTTTATCTTAAATGAATACTGGATTAAGTAGTAACGCTATCTCTTGTACTCAATTAAACTGAGCCCTTTGATTATACAATTATTTGTGCTTTGTCTCTCATTAATTTTCAATGAATTAGAGATATCCGAGCTTAGTTTATTCAACGCTCAGGATTTCTTACAGAAACTTATCTGAAATTGCGTTTTTAAGTATGATGGTCGTTATAAATAATGTTTATAACATTTATAAGTTAAAGAAAAGCGTTGTGAAAGACTTTCTCACTAAAGTTATCTAAAAAAGTGCCCTGAGGAAAACACTTCAAAGGAGGTCTCTAACGACGTTTATTTAACCCAATACTAAGTAAAGATGACACAATTTTGCTGCGAATTGAAAAGAAAATGTTTTATTTCTGATTCCAAATTTTTTTGTTAAGTTATTGATCTTTCCACAGATGTCGTTTCAATTCCTTAAAATACTTTCTCAAGCTATTCAAAGCTATGATTGATATAGGTAACAATTTTATACAATAGATTAACAAACTCCTGTTTGCTTTCCCGGTTCCTTTACATTGATGCTTTACCAAATATAAATTACAACAAGATATAATCCCAAAAAATGCCCGCAAGTTTAAATATGTATATATCACAAAAAATGGCATATTTACCTATTCCTCTTTTAGTAGTTCTTGTGCAAGCTTTCAGTGAAAAATGATTTATATGTTCTTGAAGTTTAATAAACAAACAATGTGCTACTACCCTAAAAAATGCAAATAACGCATAAATGATGAGTAACACTTTTAGATGATTATGCAATTCTAATTTTTTTCATTTGACATTGTAACAACCCATTTTGAGTTGTATTAAAATCTACCGTAATTTAGGTTCTTCATTCATTTAGTCGTGAATATAAGAAAAATTTTACTTATTAATGATTTGTAGGTATGTGGTAGGCAACTTAATTTGCATTTTGGTGTAACTTAAGTGCATACCTTCTTAAAGGTTTATACTCCCACTTCTTTAAATTATTCTTTTTCTGCTCAATATTTTCGCGCAACGCGTCATCGTTGACTTAATTCATTGTGCAAATTTTTCGCGCGCGGCTATACCACCAGATATTCGGAGCGTCCATTTTGTTCACTTCTTGTAGTACGCTGTTAGATGCAGGAAGCCATATTTTTGGGTTTCCACCTAAATTTTGTGAAGTGCCATTGATTTAATGGTAAGATGATTTAACTCGTTATATTAAAAATTAAAACATTTGCTCTTTACAGGCACTTTTTTACTTTGATTTACACTTTTATTACTTTTACTTTTCTACTTTAATTACATTTTAAGTACGCATTTAGTTTTACCTTTACATCCCAATTTTTATCTGAATTTCGAGAAAATGCAATAAACGGATTATTAAATTTCATGAAGATAAATGTATAAGAAGAAAAATTCCATTTTGGGTGTGGTTTACAACGTAAAGTATTATTTCGAGATATTGCACAACATTGATACAAGCATTACATCACCTTGGTTTGCATTTCCGCATTCATTTTTTATAATACCAGGGGTTCTCAAGAAGATTTATTATATTTTGTACAGGTATTTATATTTATAACAATTAATTAGTAATTTAAGGCTATAACTAGTTTTAAGATATATTTTATTTAACCCTATCATTTTAACTGTTAACAAACACACTTTGTATATTTTTAATTTTTTTACATTCTGGTAAAATTTTTATTGTAAACAACCTCTGTTTAGTTATTCCGAGCATAATTAAAAAATAACTTGGCGTCCGAGATCATTTTTATTAGTGTTACATGACAGTATATATAATTATGTTAAGTGGAAATAACCAAGCAAAAATTTGTGGTAAGTAAGCAAATCAAAAGATTGAATCGGCCCAGCTTTAATCAACCGACTGAGTCAAAGGCATTATTTTTGGTGAATGGTTTGTATCTCCAGTTAGTTTAACGATTTTCTCGGAGAACATTATTACAACCAATTTATTTATTATTAAATTTTACACAATTTACAACATTATTATAAAATCATCATGGGATTGATACAGGTCTACGATTTGCCTTACTGTGTGAAAAAATCCATGTCAGATGGAAATTGTAGCGATACACTTTGGTTACGAAAGCAACTTAGCGTAGTGTTATTAGAATTTTATTTTAAATACACTATTTATTTCCATAATAATTTTTCTCGCACAAATGATGCGATCCGGTCTGTTTGGTTCAATCGATCGAGTCAATTTTTAGGTTCTTAGAAAGCGATTGTGTAATGTTGATTATTAGCTATTTAACACCATTTGCTACGCACACGCCTTAGATAATTTATGTAACGTTGCCAATTTTTAATTGTCACTTTTTCGTAACCAAGTTTTATTAATTCTTCCATATCCTTTACTTGACTCAATCGGGTTTAATTTTAAGTAGTATGAATACAAAAGAAGACCACGATGGCCTCCTTTTTGTTCATAGCAATCAACTTTATTTAATGCGTATGACTTATTTGGTAACAGAACTAATCTACACTAGATGATGTACTACTTACAAAAGCTGATCTAGTTCAGTAAACAAAATCGTAGCGATTAGTAAGTTGCTAATTTTGACACAATTCCATTACCATACCTAAATCCACAAAAGAGGCTGAAAGAACGCCACTGTAGTCAAAAATTTAAGCTTTCTCGAGAATACGGAAAATGACTCACTCGGTTTAAGCAAAAACGTAAATACAATCTTAAATTCTTAAATTTCACTTTATCTTCATAAAACAAGATACAATTTACGTAATTAGCTCTATTGGATTTAATTTGTTCTATGAATAATAAATAATTAAATTAATTTAGAAAAGTAATGTTTTAAATACAGCAGACTATAAGCTCAATAACTGTGTTAATAAAGTCTTTTGTTGAATAGAATTCGATCCAACCTACCCAGTCTTTCATTCAAGTGTATTAATATTGGAATTAGTAACCTGTATTTTGAATCTAACACGTAATTCGTAATAAACGAATCAAATCAAATAGTTATGCTAAATTTGTATTACGCAATTGATTAATTTGCGTAACTGTGAATTGTCCAAATCAATCTAACCTAATGGACCAGGTTTGATCAAAGTATTATCGCTAAATTGTGTTCCAATTTTCTTAACTACAAGGAAGTAGCTGTATCATCCTGTATAATTACTTATATTATGGCCAACATTAGTTTAGAATTGAACTTTACGTTAAATGAATAAGTCTTAAGTTTCAAGATAGTTAACTTTCACAGATAGTAACGATGCGAGGCAAGGATACTAGACAGAACACCTTGTTGTACTACATCTATAAGATATGTGGCGTTATTAATTTGAGAACGACTATTTTTAATTTATCAATATTTTCGTTTCCATGGAATGTACGAGTTTAAAAAGTAACTTCCTGTTTAGAATTGTACTTGAGCTCTTTAGTTTAGTTACACACAATCCAAAATACTTAATTGTACTTTTACACACACTACATAGCTATTTGCTTCGCGCACTTTTATTTATTGCAACTTTTCGGCCATCCCGTTGTTTCAGATTTTCGTAACAAACGACACATCTCGATCTTGAATCAGTCAGTTCCAAGGAATGATTTCGGTCGTTATTTTCGGGCTCAAGTTCTTCTATTTTTGTGTTTTCAATACGTAGTACAGAGTGGCATAATTTTTCTTTGAACTCGGTTATGGACAATTTTCCATGGTAACTTCTTTATAGACCAAGAAAGCATTTACGACAGCGGAGCTTAATAGTAATTCAGTGGCAAGCTTTCTGTACCACTTTGTCCCTCTGCGTAGGCAGTGAGAATATGATTTGACTTGGTCAGACAAATCAATGTATGACTTAGCTAAATTATAATGTATTATTGCTTCAGGTTTTTCTACTAAACCCCCTCTTTGCGGTACTTCTTTTGTGTCATCTTTATGCAATGAACTTAGCATAAGTACATCTCGTTTATCGCGCCATTTCAAAACCATTATTCCGGTGTCACTTTCTTTAGCGTATATTTCTTTAAGTTTTAATTTTTGTTGTATAACTTCTTTTGGGTTATATTTGCGGTTGCTGCGGAGGGCACCAACAAGATGTGTCTTCTGTTTTAGTAATTTAGTTGCTAAGGAAACACTGGTATAATAATTATCTGTATAAAGTTCCCGACCCGAATCCAGGAGACCATCCATTAGTTCAAACACTACATTTGAAGACGATTGACCACCGTTTGCGGTATCTGTACCACAATAAACCCGAACATTATTGGTGTAGCCATTTTCCGTACACAATTTATAAAGTTTAATGCCAAATTTGTGGCGTTTGTTTTTAATGTACTGTCGGAATCGTAGTCGTCCACGGAATGGCACCATTGTCTCATCGATACAGACTTTTTTACCAGGCGTTGACACTGTTTTAAAATTTTGTACAAGTTTTTGAAGAAGCGGACTGATTTTTCTAAGTCGGTCATCGGCAAGAGCATTATCATTATTATTGCTAAAATGCCACATCTTTAGCAGCAATTTTTTCCAATATGATCGTATCGTGGGCAACCTAAACAAGCCCATCCATAACCATATCCCAAGAAACCGTCCAATTTCGAAATTGTCAGTTGGAATCCACTTTTTGATGCGCGATTTTAGCTTTAGACCTTCTTTTGCTAAACACTGCTCAGCATAAAGATTTGTTTCGTTGACCATAAGCGTAATTATTTCGTCACATACAAATAATTTAAAAAAATCATATGGTTCTTTACTAATATATTGTTCGTATATATTTGCTTTAATTCCTTTGTCATTCCCATCAAAATTAAAAGTCTTAAAAGAGGAACCGTTAACAGGGTGCCAGTGTAGGTTACTTAGGACATCTTGGTTATTTTCGTTTTCTGATTCACTTTCTCGTGTGTATTGAGAAACAACATCTTCAATAACATTTTCTACGTGGTTTATAGGAGTACGCGTAGTCAAATTTGGTTGTACACTTGGAGAATTTTCACTATCTAACCTTATCATATTTATTTCAAGAACTATTTGAGAACAATTTGGTAAATTTTCGACACTACTTGATGCAGACGTATTGACTTTGCTCGAGGATGCACCAGAATCCACTGTAATATTTATTTCTGGTAGTATTTTACGCCTTTTCGAAGCAAATAACGATGAATCGCTATCTTCATTTTCCGGATCACTGGATACTTGTGAACCAGGACTGTACCCTTCGGACGAATAAACATCACCAATTATACTAGACTCACTGTCCTCATCAGACATCATATCATCCCACAACTTTTTCAGGCCGTTTTGTTCATTTTCATAATCCCCCATTGCGTTTATATTCACTAAGACAACAGGCACAATAAGAAACACGTCTTTTTCACGCTGTTGCTAATAGCAGACTGGCTAAAAACACGCGTCGTGTGGTTGGAGGGAGTCGGCGCGTTAGCTTAACCTTGAATGCTACTACGTGGCACTACATAAGTGCCATGTGGCCCCTTACAAGCAATTTTATTGTTTGGGCCGTGTGGCACAAATACTATGACATAAAAAGAAAACTACGAAACTTAACAAAAAAAAAGTCAGAAAACAAAACGATTGCTACAAATAACCTAAAAAATGAATTTCGAAGTAGGAATTATTAAAAAAAAAAGTTGACCTGTGGGACCAAAAATTCTGATTCTATGGTGGCGCTTAATGTTTGGTATCAGATATGCTTGATGAAAAAGAAAGAATATCAAACGAGGCATTTAATGACATGAACAACATGGGGTGCCGTTAAAAAAATTAAAAGAAGGTGTATTTACGAATAGTGACACGCTCTGTATATTATTAAAAAAAATCTGGAAATTAAGAAATTTCAAAATACTACAGGACCACAAATAATTTTCTGCCATGTTTAAATAAACAAAAGGCGCCTTAAAAATCAGTGGTGGCGCCCCAAGTGGGATATATTTTTTTAAAAACAATTTAATATCTTTTAAACCAAAGGAGATAGGCCCATACAATTTGGTATTAAATGAAACCGTATTTTATGGGCCTCCCAAAAATATAATAATATACAGGGTACTTCATTTCAGCTCCCGTCTTTTGTAGCTTAGTTATTATTTAACTTAAAGTTTTAATATTTTGTATACTTCATCTGTGATCTAGGAAGCATTTTAAGAAAATGTGATTGATTATACAGGGTGGTCCAAAAAAGTTATATTTTTTGCAGATTTAATTGACTTCCATGATTGTCTACATAACCCTAAAAATATATGGAAATCGGTTGGATAACATCAACAAAAAACATAAAACGTTAAAAAAATCAGCTTTACACCACTGGTTTTAAAAATGGTTAAAAGGTTTTCAGATAATAAGCCACGAACACATTAAGTAAGGTTTAACAATCAAGCTGACCACATTGGGGAATGTAAATTATGCAGGGTGTTCTAAATTTACTGTCAAACTTTTATATATAACACCCTGTATAATTTGATGGCATTCGATGCGGAATTAAAAAACAATTTTTTTTAAATATGTCCCTATCAAAATTCCTAACGCTTTGAAAACTCGTTTTATCAACTATGTCTTTAGCAATTGACGGGTTTCTTTCAAAAACATATGCCCAAAAATGCATTTGTTCAGAAACAACACAAAACATTATAAGTTGTTTATGTTGAGGTTTGGAAAAAAATGCTTTGCCAGTATTTACGGCAGTTGGTTATCAATTGATTTTCTGGGATAACCTGATCAGTATATGATTAGGGAATACCGTAAACAAAAAAAAAGTTTGGACTTGTTTTTTATGAAAATAGTAAAACGTCCACATACTAATGAAACATAAACGGTTACATTTTATTGCATAAAGTACTACAGGTTTTATAAACTAAAAGTATTAATTTCAAGAAATGAAAAATGGACATTAAAAATCCTCACATCTACTACTATTATCATCCCCGTTGACCTCGTTGGTAGAGTCCGTCTTGGTTTTTTCGTTAGCAGAAAAGACCTCTAGGTAAAACTTTTTATGTGCTGGCGTTTCCAAGTAACTGATCAATGTTTTAAGATTATTTACCTTTAACGGAGAAATTGTCACCGATTCTACATAAAATGGTTTCAAAACCATCTCAATAGGCAATCGAACCTTATTTCGTACTACAAAACTTCTCCAGAAGCCTTTGTAGGTACATTTATCGCAGGTATATTTTGTTTTAGTTGTTCTTTATTTTAATAGGAGGTTTTTAAAGTTTTAAAAAATATTTTTCGGTTGCTGCCTTTATGTCGAAGAAACTTTCTCAGCTCATGTTGACAACTTGAAGAGGATCTGAATTTTTTCTGGCGCTGTGTATTAAATAATCCCATTGTTCAGGTATCTCAACTCTTTCCATGCGTCTTTTCTTTTTCTCTATTAGTGCAAAATCCTGATCATTAGGTAAGTACGAGTGGCCTTGTACCGGGAACATGTAAAGGATGCAAGTCAAAACTTTCAAAACATGGACTACAAAATACAGGAAGTGGACCATATCATGGTTCTTGTTTTGTCCTGGACAGCCATCGCTTATAAGAACCAGTCGGTTGGACGTAAATTCTTTGTTGTTCATGTAATGGAGGAGCATAGATTTCACATCGTTGCTTCCCTTTTTAACTATGCCTTCATGATAGGTATACATCGTAACCTTATATCCCAGGTTATGGATCCCGAAAAGTACCATAATTGACGTGCGTAGAAGACCGGGTTTCTGGGAATATAAGGCAGAGGTGGGTTTTGAATGAAATCGAATGTCAAGCATTCGATCTCTCCAGCCTCAGCTTGCGTTTTATATTTTCGTCTTAACTCAAAGAATGCATCTGCTTTTCACAAATGCAATTCCCTGTCGGTTGTCAGTTTAGCACAACCTCTTCAGCAGTAATGATCCTGTCATTCAGTTTTTGCTGGAAAATATCACATTGGGTACATGTGCCTGAACGAGGGAAGCTAAATTTTCTATTAAACTCCCGTCTGAAGGTATTCCAATATATCTTGTATGGGATATTTCTTTTATATTCGCAAACAAACATGTTATGCATGTCTTTCACTGTTGGAATGACATAATATGTGATTTTACTAGATAGATTACTTCAGGAGGAAACTGCCTAGTTCTGTTAATATGTCGACCCCTAGCGTCTCTGGGAGATTTTCCTACAGTTACTAAAGAGTTTGGAAGCCTTCATACTCTAGCAGATCTAACTGCATGAATTTTCAAAAAGCCATTTTGACAAAGCCGATGTTCTTCACCCTCATAGCGAATCTTGTAAAAGAAGGCAGCACATTTGGTTTTTCGTCCATCATCAGGAGTATCTCGAGGGCGTCGTCTGTTTATATGTTTTACTTGCATTAGCCCACAAAGATGACTATCTTGTTCGTTTTTGTCAGCCATGGAGTAAAACTGGGCAAAAATTTCTTCCCGGATAACTTTTCGAGACGTTTATATTTACATCCTAAAAACCTACTGATTAACCTCAGCAAAATACGGAAAACAAAATTAACTTACCTACAAATGGCTCCGGATACAAGTTTTGCAATGAGTTTTCCGCGATGATTGATGTGCTCTTCTCCTTTCATTTTTAGTGTCTTAATAATATTCCGCATAGAATGCCATCAAATTATACAGGGTGTTATATTTAAAATAAGAAAGAAAAAGATCTTTAAATTCTCAAAAGTTTGACAGTGAATTTTGAACAACCTGTATAATTTAGGTTCCTCAAATTTGGTCAACTTGATTGTTAAAACTTACTTAATGTGTTCTTAGCTTAGTATCTAAAAGCTATCTATTTGTATTTTTAAACATTTTTAAAGTCAGTATTATAAAGCTGATTTTATTTTTTTTTGTCGATGTTATAGAACCGATTTCTGTGCAATTTTAGGGTTATGTAGACAATCATGGAAGTCAATTAAATCTGAAAAAAATATAAGGTATGTCACTAAAAAGATATGTCATTATGACGTCACAGTTTTTTGGACAACTCTGTATAATCAATCACATTTTCCTAAAATGCTCCCTAGGACACAGATAAAGTGTGAAAAACTTTATGTTAAATAATAACTAAGCTACAAAAGACGGGAGCTGAAATGAATGACCCTGTATGGGGCGTTCCATTTAAAAGAGTATAAGTTTAGCTTTCTCCAACAACATGAAATACCCTGTATGATTTAACATATTTTTAAATTGTACCCGTGGTCCAAAAATCATTTCTCTAACTCATTTCGTCTTTGCACAGGGTGGCCAACTAAGAATGCGAGGTACTGTATCTGGGAAACTATCCATCGCCTCTACAATCGTAGAGGCTTGCGCAAAAAAAAGTTATTACTAAAACGGCCAATACAAAAACTTGAAAAAAGTTTCTGAAATGCCCGCTAGGGGGCGCAACTGCAATCTTAAATCTAAAAAAGTGATGTTTCTTTGAATTCTGCTATATTAACCTAATAAAAAAATAACTGATCTTTAAAGTCGAGGGTAATCTGAACTTTTTTTGATTGGCACTTTTTGACGTATGTCTAAAAATAAAGTGGTGGGGGTATTCAAAGGTTTCCTTAAATAACTCCCTGTATCTTAGAAACGGCTAAGCCGGTTTTAACAAACTTGGGCGCGTTGAAATGAGCTATTCTTGGGCTACAAGTGTTATAATATTTGAAGTTTTGTTAGTTTCACATGTCGTCGCTAGAGGGTTTTGTTCGATATTTCGACAGAAACAGTTAATTTTCGCAAAAAAATTAAATACATTGGTATGACTTTTTTTTTCATGAACAAGTAGCTAAATGATGCCTAAATAAACTAGCGAAAATCGCATCTCGTTATCTTGTTCCTAACCTAAAATATCGACCAAAGAAGTCTTTATACGAAGATCCCTTAAATTTTTTTTTAACCATATTTTTCTGGAATTGTTTCTATTATGTAATTTGTGGCCCTAAAAGGACCGATTTAAAGGAGGAAGGTGTTTCATGCCCCCGTAAATGCTCGAAATGGTGACCATCACGCCCTATGCATTGCTGAGGCCTCTTATGGGAAGACAAAACTTCAGCTTCAATTTCGGCACTGAAGAGGTTATCTAGAAATTGCGATTTTAAATGTTTGTAAATTTATTCACCAGAATGAAATCACCCTTTTTGAAATTACTACGGGCAAGTAAGCAATGCTAAAAGTTATACGAAAGGCCTATTTTTTGTTCGTTTAAATGCATATTCACTATAGATATATACGAAAAATACAATTAATAGAAGCAGGCAATGGAAACAGATACCTAAACAAAACATTCATAATCCTCAAATTGTCAATAGTTGCTTTCAAAATTCGTTTTACGAATAATGAAGCTGTTGATATACTTGCGGTTTATTTTGAATGTCTTCAGTATGCCGCTGTAACTAAAAGAGTTTACGCGGCTCGTAAGAGTTTTTCCCCGATTAGTGGCGAGCTTACGAGCCAATGGTAGTTTTCGGCCTACGTTTCAACGGCAAAGAATTGGAAGGACAGAAGAAAATATTAACCGTGTACTGGGCTGTATTGAATGAAATCCTCATGTTAGCACAAGAGCATTATCCACTGAGTTGGGCATATCACGGACAATGGTTCAAAATATTTTGAAGAACCATAGGTAAGTTCTAATGGCCATCAAAATATATAGGTAAACTTTTTTTAATTACTTTAAGAATGCACCCATATCATGTCGTATTGCATCAGGCCCTGAAAGAGGAAGATTTTGATCGAAGGTTACACTATTGCCATTTGAAGTTAGGCATGATACGCGAAAATAGAGAATTTTTATTTCAAAGTATTTGGACCGATGAAGCCACCTTCAGTAGTGACGGGAGAGTCAATCTGCACAATATGCATTATTGGTTTGTAGCAAATCTCCATTGGTTGGGCTAAGGACGCTGCAGTTTAAATGTATGGTGTGGTATACTGGGAGGCAGAATTATTGGGCCATATTTTTTCTTTCTTGACTTTTTGGCCAATCAATTACCGTTGCTGTTGGAAGATGTGCATCTGGAAACAAGGCAAAAATTGTTTTTGCAGTCGGATGGTAGCCCAGCACATTTTGCTGTTAATGTGCGAGAGCATATTAATGCAGTATTTCAACAGCGGTGTATTGGAAAAGGAAGTTTGTTTTCATGGCCTCCGCGATCGCCCTACTTAGCTTGCCTCAATTTTTATCTATGGAGGCGCTTAATGGACATCGTGTTTCGGACTCAACCCACTACGCAATACGTAACATACCGAGGGCCGAAATTGAAGCTGTAGTTTTGTCTAGCCATGAGAGTCTTCAGAAATGTATGGAGCGTGATGGTCAGCATTTCGAGCATTTACGGGGGGATTAAAAACCTTCCTTCTTTAAATCGGTCCTTTTTAGGGCCACAACTTACATAATAGAAACAATTCCAGAAAAATATAGTTAAAAAAAATAAAAATTTAAGGATATGAAAATGTAAACTTTCACCATTAACACTCATAATAAAATACTTATCTTTTTGGGATTTTTAATGGTGTACTTTAAATTATACAATCTAAACGTTTCGATAACACTTACAGTTATCTTCGTCAGTAGTAATGTTAGTTAAAATTGTTAAAGATGTAGTAAACAATTTTGTCAAATTTGAAAAATTCAAACATAAACATAAGCCTGCTATTAATATAACAGTTTGAGAAACGTATAAGCCAACTATAAAATTGTAGTAAAGAATAACTAGGTCATTAAAATTAAATATTGTTAAACTGCCTCAAAGATGACAAACCAGAACACTCTCTACGGCGAAAGCTAACAATGAAATTTGCCAGCCAAAAACACATTTAACAAAATTTAATCGAGTTATGATGTAAGTGTAAAGTTGTGAAAACTTCAATTTTAAAATGATAGAAGCATTCACAAATCCAAACATTACATCAAAAATAACCCAGTTAAATCTAACAAAGAGATATCTTTATCAATAATTGGAAGTGTTATTAACAATGAAAAGCACAATGCAGAACGTTCTTTGTAATTTTTAATTTCAATTTAATTTCAACTACTTATGTTAAATTATAGTGCTGTGGAAATTCAACATATAATTGATAAAGCATTTGCTTCAAGGTCTAGGAAAAACACAGCAAAAACCTAGACATACCAAAAGTTGAAAACAAATTAAAATCAAGGCGTATCATTATGCTCTTTTTAATTATAAGATGCCAAAACCTATTTAAACGGAGATTTTCTTCTTGTCTATTAAAATTATTCGGGTGTTTATATATTTCAATAGCTTCACGTTGCAAACGAACATAATAATGGGTTTGTCTTGACAATATTTTCATATTGTCAAATTGAATGTCATGATTTAAATTATTCAGGGCATGGTCAGCCACAGCAGACCTCTCTGGTTGACCCAATCTACAAAATCTCATATGTTCTTTGCGTCTTGTATCAAAGCTACGTTTTGTGGTCCCGATGTATACTTTTCCACATGAACAAGATAACTTATACACTCCGGAAGATGATAAAGGGTTTGACACATCTTTAGGTGATCTTAAATGTTCTTTAATTTTTCTTGTAGGTTTAAAAATAGTCCTAATGCCATGTTTGATTAGGATTTTTCAATTCTATTTGTAACATTAGCTATAAAAGGAAGAAAAGCAGTACCAACATTAAGAACTGGTTTTCTTTAAGGTTACGCCTAGAAGGTGTAATAACATTATTAATATCTGTAAGTGAATATCCATTATCTTGTAAGGATTTTCTTAAATATTTATATTCATCATTCAAAATTCAGGGTCACAAATTCGTTTTGCTCGATCTACTAAAGATTTAATTACACTAATTTTTGACGTGGATGGTGGTTGGATAATTTATGAAGGTATCTATCAGTGTGTTCGGCTTTCTGTAAACCTTAAAAGATAGTGAATTATTATTTTAGATATTAATATGTCAAGAAATGGTAAACTTCCATTAGTTTCTTTTCCATGGTAAACTGAATACTAGGATGTATACCATTTATAAAACCAAAAACTCATGCAGTGCTTCTTCTCCATGTCTCCAAATAACAAATGTGTCATCTACATATCTATACCAAACTGAAGGTTTTTAGGTGTATTTTGTAACGTTAATGTTTCAAATTTTTCCATATAAAATTAGCTATAACAGGACTAAGGGACTACCCATTGCTACACCTTCAATCTGTTCATAAAATTTATTATTCCACTGAAAATAAGTTGTAGTAAGACAGTGCTGAAAAGAATGGTTATGTCCTTTGGAAAAAGATGATCTATGTATTCAATAGTTTCTTTTAGAGGTACTTTTGTAAAAGTGAAATAACATCAAAACTGACCATTATATCACCCTCTTCAATTTTGAAACTATGCATTTTTTCAACAAAGTCGGCAGAATTTTTAATGTAATGGGGTGTTTTTCCTATATGAGGTTGTAATAACAATGTAAGATGTTTTGCAAGGTGATATGTAGGAGAACCAATTGCACTAACAATAGGCCTTAAAGGAATATTAGGTTTATGAATTTTGGTAAACCATATAGTTTTGGTGAAATAGCTTCAGAGTTAGATAGTTTCTTCTTTATTTCTTCAGGAATAGATGATAATTTAATCAGCTCTTTAGTTTTTAAAAGAAACTTTTTTGTTGGATCTTTCGGTATTTCATGATAAGTTTCTGGTCCCAACAATTGTTCTATCTTAGTGTTATAATCGTTCATATTTAATATAACAGTTGCATTACCTTTATCTGATTTTAATATTATAATATTTTCATTGCGTTTAAGATCAAGTAAAGCATGTCGTTGACGAAAGGATAAGTTGCTCTTTGAAGGTTTTGTTTTACGTAATATGTTAACGGTGTTATATCTAACTTCATTAGCAGCATCAAAAGGTAATAATCTAATGGAGTTTTCGATGTTGGAAATTATATCTTCAAAAGGTATTACTCTTGGTGTTATCGCAAAATTTCCTCCTTTAGAAAGCGCTTCAATAGCATAATCTGAAACAACATTATCAGAAAGGTTTATAACTGTTTTCTACAATCAATAGATGGTCTATTTTTTTGTTGCTTGTATAATTTATTAAGTTTTTCCTTTTGACATTGACATGAGATGTCAAAATTTATTTCCATGGATTTAAACGTTATAGAATCAATTTTATCCCAATCTTCTTTATTCAAAATAGATGAAATTTCTAAATGTAAATATAAAAGATTTTTATCGGTGTTATCCAGTAACTTCCTAGTAATATGTATTTGATTACGTAGAAGAGCATTTTCAGTTCTTCTGTAAATATTATTAGCTTGTTTGTTATTAAAATTTCTTTTAATATAGATAAACTTTGGGATAATTTTTTTGTCTCGGCATCGTAATAAAGAAGTGAGTGACGATAATAACTGTTCTTTACGTTTCCTTAATTATTCAAATTGTCTGATAGAACGATAAGTTTCCTCCCCATAAAGGGCTGAAATGTGAAAATGTGAACTCTCACCATTATCACACAAAATACTTATCTTTTTTGGGTTTTTTAATGGTGTATATTAAATTATACGATCTAAACGTTTCGATAACACTTACAGTTATCTTCGTCAGTAGTAATGTTAGTTAAAAATTGTTAAAGATGTAGTAAACAATTTTGTCAAATTTGAAAAATTCAAACATAAACATAAGCCTGCTATTAATATAACAGTTTGAGAAACGTATAAGCCAACTATAAAATTGTAGTAAAGAATAACTAGGTCATTAAAATTAAATATTGTTAAACTGCCTCAAAGATGACAAACCAGAACACTCTCTACGGCGAAAGCTAACAATGAAATTTGCCAGCCAAAAACACATTTAACAAAATTTAATCGAGTTATGATGTAAGTGTAAAGTTGTGAAAAACTTCAATTTTAAAATGATAGAAGCATTCACAAATCCAAACATTACATCAAAAATAACCCAGTTAAATCTAACAAAGAGATATCTTTATCAATAATTGGAAGTGTTATTAACAATGAAAAGCACAATGCAGAACGTTCTTTGTAATTTTAATTTCAATTTAATTTCAACTACTTATGTTAAATTATAGTGCTGTGGAAATTCAACATATAATTGATAAAGCATTTGCTTCAAGGTCTAGGAAAAACACAGCAAAAACCTAGACATACCAAAAGTTGAAAACAAATTAAAATCAAGGCGTATCATTATGCTCTTTTTAATTATAAGATGCCAAAACCTATTTAAACGGAGATTTTCTTCTTGTCTATTAAAATTATTCGGGTGTTTATATATTTCAATAGCTTCACGTTGCAAACGAACATAATAATGGGTTTGTCTTGACAATATTTTCATATTGTCAAATTGAATGTCATGATTTAAATTATTCAGGGCATGGTCAGCCACAGCAGACCTCTCTGGTTGACCCAATCTACAAAATCTCATATGTTCTTTGCGTCTTGTATCAAAGCTACGTTTGTGTCCCATTATATTTCAATGAACAATAATTCACTCGAAGCATGATAAAGGGTTTGAACATAGTAGATCTAAATTACTTAATTGAAATTAAAAATATCAATGCCATGTTTATTAGATTTTTCAATTTTTTTACATTGCTATAAAAGAAAACGTACCAATATTATAAAGTTTCTCTTTAAGGTTACGCTAAAGGTGTAATAACATTTTATATTGTAATGAATGTCCATATTTTAAGGATTTTCTAATGTTTATCATTTCAAAATTCAGGGTTTCACAAATTCTTTTCTTCGATCTACTAAGATTAATACCTATTTTTATGATGGTGGTTGTAATTTGACTGAAGATTTCATGTGTTGCTTTCTGTAAACCTTAAAAGAAGTGATTCATGTTTTTCATTTATAGCAAGATGTAAACTTCCAATTATTTATTTTCCTGTAAATGAATACTAGGTTATTCCTTTATAACCAATATATGAGTGGCTTCTATCTTTCTCCAAATAACAAATGTTCATTACATATAACCAAATGAAGGTTTTTAGGCTGTATTTTGTATTAATGTTTCAAATTTTTCCATATAAAATTAGCTATAACAGGACTAAGGACTACCATTGTTTACCTTCAATCTTTAACAATTTTTATCACTAAATATTATAAACTGACGAAAGAATATACCTTTGAAAGTGTTATCGATAACGTTTTTAGAGTTTTGTAAATAATATAAAAGCTTACACCATTAATTTAAAATCCTTTTCAAAAAGATAAGTATTTTAATTAATGAGTGTTTTCAATGGTGAAAATGTAAATTTTTCATATTTGAGCCATTTAAATGGGCTAAGGAAACTTATCGTTTTATCAGACAATTTGGAAACATTATTTGGAAACGTTAAAGTTCTTTACTAGAATTATATTAATCGTCTTACTCTTAAAAACTTTTTTTACGATCCGAGACCAAAAGATTATCCCAAAGTTTATCTATATTAAAGAAATTTAATAACATGCAAGCTGAATAATATTTACAGAAGAACTGAAAATGCTCTTCTACGTAATCAAATACATATTACTAGGAAGTTACTGGATAACACCGATAAAAATCTTTTATATTTACATTTAGAAATTTCATCTATTTTGAATAAAGAAGATTGGGATAAAATTGATTCTATAACGTTTAAATCTATGGAAATAAATTTTGACATCTCATGTCAACGTCAAAAGAAAAATTTAATAAATTATACAAACAACAAAATAATAGACCATCTATTGATTGTAGAAAACAGTTATAAACCTTTCTGATAATGTTGTTTCAGATTATGCTATTGAAGCGCTTTCTAAAGGAGGAAATTTTGCTGATAACACCAAGAGTAATACCTTTTGAAGATATAATTTCCAACATCGAAAACTCCATTAGATTATTACCTTTTGATGCTGCTAATGAAGTTAGATATAACACCGTTAACATATTACGTAAAACAAAACCTCCAAAGAGCAACTTATCCTTTCGTCAACGACATGCTTTACTTGATCTTAAACGCAATGAAAATATTATAATATTAAAATCAGATAAAGGTAATGCAACTGTTATATTAAATATGAACGATTATAACACTAAGATAGAACAATTGTTGGGACCAGAAACTTATCATGAAATACCGAAAGATCCAACAAAAAAGTTTCTTTTAAAAACTAAAGAGCTGATTAAATTATCATCTATTCCTGAAGAAATAAAGAAGAAACTATCTAACTCTGAAGCTATTTCACCAAAACTATATGGTTTACCAAAAATTCATAAACCTAATATTCCTTTAAGGCCTATTGTTAGTGCAATTGGTTCTCCTACATATCACCTTGCAAAACATCTTACATTGTTATTACAACCTCATATAGGAAAAACACCCCATTACATTAAAAATTCTGCCGACTTTGTTGAAAAATGCATAGTTTCAAAATTGAAGAGGGTGATATAATGGTCAGTTTTGATGTTATTTCACTTTTACAAAAGTACCTCTAAAAGAAACTATTGAATACATAGATCATCTTTTTCCAAAGGACATAACCATTCTTTTTCAGCACTGTCTTACTACAACTTATTTTCAGTGGAATAATAAATTTTATGAACAGATTGAAGGTGTAGCAATGGGTAGTCCCTTAGTCCTGTTATAGCTAATTTTTATATGGAAAAATTTGAAACATTAACGTTACAAAATACACCTAAAAACCTTCAGTTTGGTATAGATATGTAGATGACACATTTGTTATTTGGAGACATGGAGAAGAAGCACTGCATGAGTTTTTGGTTTTATAAATGGTATACATCCTAGTATTCAGTTTACCATGGAAAAAGAAACTAATGGAAGTTTACCATTTCTTGACATATTAATATCTAAAAATAATAATTCACTATCTTTTAAGGTTTACAGAAAGCCGACACACACTGATAGATACCTTCATAAATTATCCAACCACCATCCACGTCAAAAATTAGTGTAATTAAATCTTTAGTAGATCGAGCAAAACGAATTTGTGACCCTGAATTTTGAATGATGAATATAAATATTTAAGAAAATCCTTACAAGATAATGGATATTCACTTACAGATATTAATAATGTTATTACACCTTCTAGGCGTAACCTTAAAGAAAACCAGTTCTTAATGTTGGTACTGCTTTTCTTCCTTTTATAGCTAATGTTACAAATAGAATTGAAAAATCCTAATCAAACATGGCATTAGGACTATTTTTAAACCTACAAGAAAAATTAAAGAACATTTAAGATCACCTAAAGATGTGTCAAACCCTTTATCATCTTCCGGAGTGTATAAGTTATCTTGTTCATGTGGAAAAGTATACATCGGGACCACAAAACGTAGCTTTGATACAAGACGCAAAGAACATATGAGATTTTGTAGATTGGGTCAACCAGAGAGGTCTGCTGTGGCTGACCATGCCCTGAATAATTTAAATCATGAAATTTCTAAATGTAAATATAAAAGATTTTTATCGGTGTTATCCAGTAACTTCCTAGTAATATGTATTTGATTACGTAGAAGAGCATTTTCAGTTCTTCTGTAAATATTATTCGCTTGCTTGTTATTAAAATTTCTTTTAATATAGATAAACTTTGGGATAATCTTTTGGTCTCGGCATCGTAATAAAAAAGTGAGTGACGATAATAATTGTGCTTTACGTTTCCTTAATTTTTCAAATTGTCTGATAAAACGATAAGTTTCCTCCCCATAAAGGACTGAAATATGAAAATGTAAACTTTCACCATTAACACTCATAATAAAATACTTATCTTTTTTGGGATTTTTTAATGGTGTACTTTAAATTATACAATCTAAACGTTTCGATAACACTTACAGTTATCTTCGTCAGTAGTAATGTTAGTTAAAAATTGTTAAAGATGTAGTAAACAATTTTGTCAAATTTGAAAAATTCAAACATAAACATAAGCCTGCTATTAATATAACAGTTTGAGAAACGTATAAGCCAACTATAAAATTGTAGTAAAGAATAACTAGGTCATTAAAATTAAATATTGTTAAACTGCCTCAAAGATGACAAACCAGAACACTCTCTACGGCGAAAGCTAACAATGAAATTTCCAGCCAAAAACACATTTAACAAAATTTAATCGAGTTATGATGTAAGTGTAAAGTTGTGAAAAACTTCAATTTTAAAATGATAGAAGCATTCACAAATCCAAACATTACATCAAAAATAACCCAGTTAAATCTAACAAAGAGATATCTTTATCAATAATTGGAAGTGTTATTAACAATGAAAAGCACAATGCAGAACGTTCTTTGTAATTTTTAATTTCAATTTAATTTCAACTACTTATGTTAAATTATAGTGCTGTGGAAATTCAACATATAATTGATAAAGCATTTGCTTCAAGGTCTAGGAAAAACACAGCAAAAACCTAGACATACCAAAAGTTGAAAACAAATTAAAATCAAGGCGTATCATTATGCTCTTTTTAATTATAAGATGCCAAAACCTATTTAAACGGAGATTTTCTTCTTGTCTATTAAAATTATTCGGGTGTTTATATATTTCAATAGCTTCACGTTGCAAACGAACATAATAATGGGTTTGTCTTGACAATATTTTCATATTGTCAAATTGAATGTCATGATTTAAATTATTCAGGGCATGGTCAGCCACAGCAGACCTCTCTGGTTGACCCAATCTACAAAATCTCATATGTTCTTTGCGTCTTGTATCAAAGCTACGCTTTATCAATTATATGTTGAATTTCCACAGCACTATAATTTAACATAAGTAGTTGAAATTAAATTGAAATTAAAAATTACAAAGAACGTTCTGCATTGTGCTTTTCATTGTTAATAACACTTCCAATTATTGATAAAGATATCTCTTTGTTAGATTTAACTGGGTTATTTTTGATGTAATGTTTGGATTTGTGAATGCTTCTATCATTTTAAAATTGAAGTTTTTCACAACTTTACACTTACATCATAACTCGATTAAATTTTGTTAAATGTGTTTTTGGCTGGCAAATTTCATTGTTAGCTTTCGCCGTAGAGAGTGTTCTGGTTTGTCATCTTTGAGGCAGTTTAACAATATTTAATTTTAATGACCTAGTTATTCTTTACTACAATTTTATAGTTGGCTTATACGTTTCTCAAACTGTTATATTAATAGCAGGCTTATGTTTATGTTTGAATTTTTCAAATTTGACAAAATTGTTTACTACATCTTTAACAATTTTAACTAACATTACTACTGACGAAGATAACTGTAAGTGTTATCGAAACGTTTAGATTGTATAATTTAAAGTACACCATTAAAAATCCCAAAAAGATAAGTATTTTATTATGAGTGTTAATGGTGAAAGTTTACATTTTCATATTTCAGTCCTTTATGGGGAGGAAACTTATCGTTTTATCAGACAATTTGAAAAATTAAGGAAACGTAAAGCACAATTATTATCGTCACTCACTTTTTATTACGATGCCGAGACCAAAAGATTATCCCAAAGTTTATCTATATTAAAAGAAATTTTAATAACAAGCAAGCGAATAATATTTACAGAAGAACTGAAAATGCTCTTCTACGTAATCAAATACATATTACTAGGAAGTTACTGGATAACACCGATAAAAATCTTTTATATTTACATTTAGAAATTTCATCTATTTTGAATAAAGAAGATTGGGATAAAATTGATTCTATAACGTTTAAATCTATGGAAATAAATTTTGACATCTCATGTCAACGTCAAAAGAAAAATTTAATAAATTATACAAACAACAAAATAATAGACCATCTATTGATTGTAGAAAACAGTTATAAACCTTTCTGATAATGTTGTTTCAGATTATGCTATTGAAGCGCTTTCTAAAGGAGGAAATTTTGCGATAACACCAAGAGTAATACCTTTTGAAGATATAATTTCCAACATCGAAAACTCCATTAGATTATTACCTTTTGATGCTGCTAATGAAGTTAGATATAACACCGTTAACATATTACGTAAAACAAAACCTCCAAAGAGCAACTTATCCTTTCGTCAACGACATGCTTTACTTGATCTTAAACGCAATGAAAATATTATAATATTAAAATCAGATAAAGGTAATGCAACTGTTATATTAAATATGAACGATTATAACACTAAGATAGAACAATTGTTGGGACCAGAAACTTATCATGAAATACCGAAAGATCCAACAAAAAAGTTTCTTTTAAAAACTAAAGAGCTGATTAAATTATCATCTATTCCTGAAGAAATAAAGAAGAAACTATCTAACTCTGAAGCTATTTCACCAAAACTATATGGTTTACCAAAATTCATAAACCTAATATTCCTTTAAGGCCTATTGTTAGTGCAATTGGTTCTCCTACATATCACCTTGCAAAACATCTTACATTGTTATTACAACCTCATATAGGAAAAACACCCCATTACATTAAAAATTCTGCCGACTTTGTTGAAAAATGCATAGTTTCAAAATTGAAGAGGGTGATATAATGGTCAGTTTTGATGTTATTTCACTTTTACAAAAGTACCTCTAAAAGAAACTATTGAATACATAGATCATCTTTTTCCAAAGGACATAACCATTCTTTTTCAGCACTGTCTTACTACAACTTATTTTCAGTGGAATAATAAATTTTATGAACAGATTGAAGGTGTAGCAATGGGTAGTCCCTTAGTCCTGTTATAGCTAATTTTTATATGGAAAAATTTGAAACATTAACGTTACAAAATACACCTAAAAACCTTCAGTTTGGTATAGATATGTAGATGACACATTTGTTATTTGGAGACATGGAGAAGAAGCACTGCATGAGTTTTTGGTTTTATAAATGGTATACATCCTAGTATTCAGTTTACCATGGAAAAGAAACTAATGGAAGTTTACCATTTCTTGACATATTAATATCTAAAAATAATAATTCACTATCTTTTAAGGTTTACAGAAAGCCGACACACACTGATAGATACCTTCATAAATTATCCAACCACCATCCACGTCAAAAATTAGTGTAATTAAATCTTTAGTAGATCGAGCAAAACGAATTTGTGACCCTGAATTTTGAATGATGAATATAAATATTTAAGAAAATCCTTACAAGATAATGGATATTCACTTACAGATATTAATAATGTTATTACACCTTCTAGGCGTAACCTTAAAGAAAACCAGTTCTTAATGTTGGTACTGCTTTTCTTCCTTTTATAGCTAATGTTACAAATAGAATTGAAAAATCCTAATCAAACATGGCATTAGGACTATTTTTAAACCTACAAGAAAAATTAAAGAACATTTAAGATCACCTAAAGATGTGTCAAACCCTTTATCATCTTCCGGAGTGTATAAGTTATCTTGTTCATGTGGAAAAGTATACATCGGGACCACAAAACGTAGCTTTGATACAAGACGCAAAGAACATATGAGATTTTGTAGATTGGGTCAACCAGAGAGGTCTGCTGTGGCTGACCATGCCCTGAATAATTTAAATCATGACATTCAATTTGACAATATGAAAATATTGTCAAGACAAACCCATTATTATGTTCGTTTGCAACGTGAAGCTATTGAAATATATAAACACCCGAATAATTTTAATAGACAAGAAGAAAATCTCCGTTTAAATAGGTTTTGGCATCTTATAATTAAAAAGAGCATAATGATACGCCTTGATTTTAATTTGTTTTCAACTTTTGGTATGTCTAGGTTTTTGCTGTGTTTTTCCTAGACCTTGAAGCAAATGCTTTATCAATTATATGTTGAATTTCCACAGCACTATAATTTAACATAAGTAGTTGAAATTAAATTGAAATTAAAATTACAAAGAACGTTCTGCATTGTGCTTTTCATTGTTAATAACACTTCCAATTATTGATAAAGATATCTCTTTGTTAGATTTAACTGGGTTATTTTTGATGTAATGTTTGGATTTGTGAATGCTTCTATCATTTTAAAATTGAAGTTTTCACAACTTTACACTTACATCATAACTCGATTAAATTTTGTTAAATGTGTTTTTGGCTGGCAAATTTCATTGTTAGCTTTCGCCGTAGAGAGTGTTCTGGTTTGTCATCTTTGAGGCAGTTTAACAATATTTAATTTTAATGACCTAGTTATTCTTTACTACAATTTTATAGTTGGCTTATACGTTTCTCAAACTGTTATATTAATAGCAGGCTTATGTTTATGTTTGAATTTTTCAAATTTGACAAAATTGTTTACTACATCTTTAACAATTTTAACTAACATTACTACTGACGAAGATAACTGTAAGTGTTATCGAAACGTTTAGATTGTATAATTTAAAGTACACCATTAAAAATCCCAAAAAGATAAGTATTTTATTATGAGTGTTAATGGTGAAAGTTTACATTTTCATATTTCAGTCCTTTATGGGGAGGAAACTTATCGTTTTATCAGACAATTTGAAAAATTAAGGAAACGTAAAGCACAATTATTATCGTCACTCACTTTTTATTACGATGCCGAGACCAAAAGATTATCCCAAAGTTTATCTATATTAAAAGAAATTTTAATAACAAGCAAGCGAATAATATTTACAGAAGAACTGAAAATGCTCTTCTACGTAATCAAATACATATTACTAGGAAGTTACTGGATAACACCGATAAAAATCTTTTATATTTACATTTAGAAATTTCATCTATTTTGAATAAAGAAGATTGGGATAAAATTGATTCTATAACGTTTAAATCTATGGAAATAAATTTTGACATCTCATGTCAACGTCAAAAGAAAAATTTAATAAATTATACAAACAACAAAATAATAGACCATCTATTGATTGTAGAAAAACAGTTATAAACCTTTCTGATAATGTTGTTTCAGATTATGCTATTGAAGCGCTTTCTAAAGGAGGAAATTTTGCGATAACACCAAGAGTAATACCTTTTGAAGATATAATTTCCAACATCGAAAACTCCATTAGATTATTACCTTTTGATGCTGCTAATGAAGTTAGATATAACACCGTTAACATATTACGTAAAACAAAACCTCCAAAGAGCAACTTATCCTTTCGTCAACGACATGCTTTACTTGATCTTAAACGCAATGAAAATATTATAATATTAAAATCAGATAAAGGTAATGCAACTGTTATATTAAATATGAACGATTATAACACTAAGATAGAACAATTGTTGGGACCAGAAACTTATCATGAAATACCGAAAGATCCAACAAAAAAGTTTCTTTTAAAAACTAAAGAGCTGATTAAATTATCATCTATTCCTGAAGAAATAAAGAAGAAACTATCTAACTCTGAAGCTATTTCACCAAAACTATATGGTTTACCAAAATTCATAAACCTAATATTCCTTTAAGGCCTATTGTTAGTGCAATTGGTTCTCCTACATATCACCTTGCAAAACATCTTACATTGTTATTACAACCTCATATAGGAAAAACACCCCATTACATTAAAAATTCTGCCGACTTTGTTGAAAAAATGCATAGTTTCAAAATTGAAGAGGGTGATATAATGGTCAGTTTTGATGTTATTTCACTTTTACAAAAGTACCTCTAAAAGAAACTATTGAATACATAGATCATCTTTTTCCAAAGGACATAACCATTCTTTTTCAGCACTGTCTTACTACAACTTATTTTCAGTGGAATAATAAATTTTATGAACAGATTGAAGGTGTAGCAATGGGTAGTCCCCTTAGTCCTGTTATAGCTAATTTTTATATGGAAAAATTTGAAACATTAACGTTACAAAATACACCTAAAAAACCTTCAGTTTGGTATAGATATGTAGATGACACATTTGTTATTTGGAGACATGGAGAAGAAGCACTGCATGAGTTTTTGGTTTTATAAATGGTATACATCCTAGTATTCAGTTTACCATGGAAAAAGAAACTAATGGAAGTTTACCATTTCTTGACATATTAATATCTAAAATAATAATTCACTATCTTTTAAGGTTTACAGAAAGCCGACACACACTGATAGATACCTTCATAAATTATCCAACCACCATCCACGTCAAAAAATTAGTGTAATTAAATCTTTAGTAGATCGAGCAAAACGAATTTGTGACCCTGAATTTTGAATGATGAATATAAATATTTAAGAAAATCCTTACAAGATAATGGATATTCACTTACAGATATTAATAATGTTATTACACCTTCTAGGCGTAACCTTAAAGAAAACCAGTTCTTAATGTTGGTACTGCTTTTCTTCCTTTTATAGCTAATGTTACAAATAGAATTGAAAAATCCTAATCAAACATGGCATTAGGACTATTTTTAAACCTACAAGAAAAATTAAAGAACATTTAAGATCACCTAAAGATGTGTCAAACCCTTTATCATCTTCCGGAGTGTATAAGTTATCTTGTTCATGTGGAAAAGTATACATCGGGACCACAAAACGTAGCTTTGATACAAGACGCAAAGAACATATGAGATTTTGTAGATTGGGTCAACCAGAGAGGTCTGCTGTGGCTGACCATGCCCTGAATAATTTAAATCATGACATTCAATTTGACAATATGAAAATATTGTCAAGACAAACCCATTATTATGTTCGTTTGCAACGTGAAGCTATTGAAATATATAAACACCCGAATAATTTTAATAGACAAGAAGAAAATCTCCGTTTAAATAGGTTTTGGCATCTTATAATTAAAAAGAGCATAATGATACGCCTTGATTTTAATTTGTTTTCAACTTTTGGTATGTCTAGGTTTTTGCTGTGTTTTTCCTAGACATTGAAGCAAATGCTTTATCAATTATATGTTTATTTTCAACAGCACTATAATTTAACATAAGTAGTTGAAATTAAATTGAAATTAAAAATTACAAAGAACGTTCTGCATTGTGCTTTTCATTGTTAATAACACTTCCAATTATTGATAAAGATATCTCTTTGTTAGATTTAACTGGGTTATTTTTTGATGTAATGTTTGGATTTGTGAATGCTTCTATCATTTTAAAATTGAAGTTTTTCACAACTTTACACTTACATCATAACTCGATTAAATTTTGTTAAATGTGTTTTTTGGCTGGCAAATTTCATTGTTAGCTTTCGCCGTAGAGAGTGTTCTGGTTTGTCATCTTTGAGGCAGTTTAACAATATTTAATTTTAATGACCTAGTTATTCTTTACTACAATTTTATAGTTGGCTTATACGTTTCTCAAACTGTTATATTAATAGCAGGCTTATGTTTATGTTTGAATTTTTCAAATTTGACAAAATTGTTTACTACATCTTTAACAATTTTTAACTAACATTACTACTGACGAAGATAACTGTAAGTGTTATCGAAACGTTTAGATTGTATAATTTAAAGTACACCATTAAAAATCCCAAAAAGATAAGTATTTTAAAATTTAAGGAATTTTCGTATACAGTCTTTTTTGGCCGATATTTTAGGTTAGGAACAAGATATCGAGATGCGGTTTTCGCGAGCTGGTTTAGGCATCCTTTAGCTACTTGTTCATAAAAAAAAGTCATACCAATGTATTGAATTTTTTTGCGAAAATTAACAGGTTCTGCCGGAATGTCGAACAAAGCCCTCTAGCGACGACATGTGAAACTAACAAAACTTCAAATGTTTGTAGCCCCAGAAAAGCTCATTTCAACGCGCCAAAGTTTGTTAAAATCGGCTTAGCCGTTCCGGGGTTATTTAAAGAAACCTTTGAATACCCCCCACCACTTTATTTTTAGACACACGTCAAAAAGTGCCAAACAAAAAAAGTTCAGATTATGTTTGACTTTAAAGATCAGTTATTTTTTTATTAGGTTAATATAGCAGAATTCACAGAAACGTTACTTTTTTAAATTCAAGATTGCAGTTACGTCCCCTAGCGGCCATTTCAGAAACGTGAAAATATTTTCCAGGTTTTTGTATTGGCTGTTTTAGTAATTACTTTCTTTTGCGTGAGCCTCTACGATGGATAGTTTCCCAGATACAGTACCTCGCATTATTAGTTGGTCACCCTGTACAATCTTCCACCCACTCTTCGTTTGGCCACCCTGTATGTGGGTGTGGTTAGAGGCAAGGCTGGGCCTGGTAGGCCGCGTAAAAACTTGAATGAATGTAGTAGAATGTATGATAAGGGGTTTTAAAAATAAAAGGACATGTCAGATACAATGCATCAATCTAGGGGAAGCTGGGGAGGTATGCAGAGATAGGAAAGCGTGTTCAAGGATTGTGAATGAAAAATAAATAAGAGGCAGGTATTGTTTTCCCTACCCCTCAAGGGAATGGCGTGAAGGTTATGTTATGAAAGTTATGCAGTTACTACAGAATCGGCTGAAACAGAACGAAATTACTACAAAATCACAAAATCTCGAAAACCGTTGATTTTTGGATATAGGCAAATATGGCGCGATCGATCACGAATGAGCCATACTAACACCTCCTTGAAGGTTGGCATCTAATTTAGAATCACCCTGCATAAGTCCATTAATACATACATTTGTTCTTCCCCTATTAGTTTCTTTAATTATGCTGGCATCTGATCAAGACCTGGGGCCCTATTGTTCTTCGCCAGTTTGACAGCATATTTTACTCCTTCCCTTATTGCAGTTGGACCGGTTTGATCGTTGTCTTCGACTTCTACTGCTTGTGCTATACCTTATGTAAGAAAGGAAATTAAGAGGGAAGAGCCTGCGCAAATGGGCAAGTGATGATTACATAGGAGGCGAATAGATCATGTAAACTATATTATTACAGTAAGGATTGTACTGAATTCATAACGAGCAAATGATGTACGACAAAGAGCGGTGTTATGTATAATTGAAACCACATGTGGTACAACAGTAAATTTTAAAATCTTGCGGACGGAATATTCATGTACGTACTATAAAAATCAATATTATTACTATCCTTGGCTTTGGTTTTAATCCCCTTGTTTTACGGACTGGTATGGTTATAATATAATATTATCTTTCTTCCTCTGCTTTATTTTTTTTTTAGTGTAGGCCACTGACGTGTTGCTTGAAAGTTTGCACTAATTCACTTACCAAGACAATTTATGTTCCTTATTGAAAGCTGAAATACCAGAAAAAACAACAAAAGAAGTAAAATCAAAATAATGATCAAATGAACTGCCCATGCAATGAACGTATTTAAAATGCGAAGTGCAAATTACACCCCTTTTGGTTTACTAAACACCTATTTATGTTACAGGATTTCAGTTTTCAGCATCAAAATTTTCAATTGTTTTGTTTGCTTATCGATGTGTGTATTCCGTTTTCTATTATTCTTGTATTTAAATTGGAGTAAAATAAATTGATTTTTACAAACCGTATTCAAAATAAATAGAAGAATTTGCATTTGTTTAAATAAAAATAAACGTATAATTTTGAGAAAATTAATGGTTTAACAGAAGTTTCTTGTATTAAACTACGTGTAGGTATGCACGAATATCTAAATTTCAGCATTCCTTCATACCTAGTAATTTCAACGTTCTTGGTTCTGTAATTACGCATACGTTAAGTAATTATACCAGCATTTGAACAACCCTCATACTTATCCTGAATACAAAATTTAAAGCGTTAAATTAATATTTTTATAAATTTAGATTATACACTTTAACTTTTTTGTAAATGAGTCCATTTACAATCACACTTTAGTTAGAGAAGAAATGGTTGAAAAAGGCATTAAAGGTTAATGTTTTTAAATGCTATCAAAAAAGAGCACACTCCATTGAAATTTAAAAGCATCTCATAACGTCTCGTTTCTCTAGAGCAGAACTCTACTTGCCCATTAAATCTTTAATAAAGTTGTTAAAATAACCGCTAAAGCTCGATTTACGGATTATTTAAATTTCAACTTCAGCATAACTAAACTTTGTATATCTTTGTTTAATCGGTATAAACAAAGGCTCAAGTACTAAAATGCAAATAAAATGGCTTACAAAGTCTAACGTTCATCTTTCCTCATAAGCTTTTCTAAGATTATTTCGAGTAAATGAAAAATTGAGCTTAAATTCTTTTGTGGTTGACTAAAAAGTAAAAAAAATTACATTTATGCAAATGTGTAATTTGGGATGCGTTATTAAAAGGGTAATTTAAAAGTGAGCTGAAATAACGATTAGTTATAAAGGTTTGACGAGCGCACTAAACTTTAAAAGAAACATTGCAATTAATTGGTATAATAAATTGGGTGCAAAAGACTAAACATGTGTAACGTTTTAGAAAATTGTGTGTAAATGAATAATTCATTTTTCATTAGTTCCTTGAAATTGAGTACCTTGGTCTGAAAAGTGGAAAATGGATTAAAGTAGCTTATTTAAAAAATCGATGCGTTTATTGGTCAAAATTCTGTTGAAAATTCTGTTACAAACGATCTAAAAGAAAAGCTGATGCTAATACAAACTGAAAACCATAAACTCGTTACTGAAAACACAATCTTAAAACGTGATGTAGAGTAGTTGAAGCAGTATACCAGGCGGAACAATGTACGAACTTTTGGCGAAAACACAATCTTAAAACAATCGCTAAGTGATTTATCTTGACTTGACTGACAATAATGTTACTATTACCCAAATTAATTGCCTGCCTCACTTTGACTTTCCTGGTCATAATTAAAAAATTAGAATTTATTTACAAATCTGTTATTCCTCAAATCTGATCAAACGAAGTGACCGTCTGGCGGTAGGTACGTTGTGCTATCTAAATTGTATAGGCTGGATCAGGTAAGTGTTGCATCATGAGCGGTAGGTAAAAAAATGAAACAACTCAAATTAAAATCAACGAGCTTGGCGCAGCGGTGGTTCAGCCCGTTAATATACTATTGTGGGAAAGAACCACCAATAAAACCCACTTTATTTATAAATAAGTAATTGCACAAGTACATTAATAAATCAAATAACACAAAAAAAACAATGAAAGGGTTAAATATATAGCAAAACACCATTAAATCAGGTTAAAGTGCGTAGAAAATTAACATAACAAAATAAACATTAATAGAAAAATAAATAAAAAGCAGTTTAATTACACAGAAACACAATAATAAAAAAACACATGTAGTCACACGCACAATTGGATCATAAATAATTAAAATAAAAAACATTATAGAAATCGTAATACCAAACATGTGGCCCTTTAAAACCATTCACGCCGGTCTTTAAGTAAATAAGCACATAAAACAATAAAGCAAATTACGGTACATATAAAGTATAACAGTAAAATTACACAGGCAATAATAAGGTAAAAGCAAGGACAAGGGAAAACAGGCAAGGAATTTACACGTACTCAATTGTTTAGTGACCACTAAAGCACAAAATGCATAATTCAAATTACAATAAAGCACATACAAAGAGAAATCAGCTCGCAGGCAAATAATTCTACTTGAACAAACTGACAAAAAAAAAAACTCATTCAAACAAAGCCTTACAAGGGTAAGTTATAAATACATGAAAATACATGACTAACATCGTGACCGATATATAAGTTTGAGTGCGTTAGAAAAATACAGTGCTCCTCTCTCAGGTTACGCATTCATCTATACAACAAATAAAAACAATAGAAATAAAAAATTCGAGCTGTTTAATGGTCTGGCCAGGGAGTGTGTACCTACTTGGCAATTGACTTATACAATTAGTAACCAAAGCGGTATCCTATACCTGTTCACCAGCCACCTGTACAACAATAGAATATAAATAACAAACAGCAATGCTAATTCGCACAAATACCAGAGTGAAGGAGCCCGATACTATCTTTTATTTTAGCGTATTTCCGCTTTCTGAGCCCGAGTACGAATGAAATACCTTCGCAAGGCAATGTTTGATTCATTTAATACGTTACATAGGCTGGTAAAATGATTGGCTTCTAGCATTCATTTATATAAAAATACATACTTACACTAGAATAAATATTCCCTTAATTGATCACAGATACAAATCGTTAACATACGCGGTTTAACTACAAGAAAGGTGACTGTTATTTATAGATTAATATTTGAAAAACACATTACAACTAACCCCCGAAAGAAAAGATAACTTAGTGTACCTGCAAGAATTATTTTTAAAGACAAGCTGTTTACAATGAAGGTATTTAATTAACCCAAAAATTGATCTGGCTCGATTGACACTCTAACTGTAACCTTTCCCCCGATTTCAAACCTGACTAACTTTACTCCCGCAATCAACCCCCCATTTTTCATAAGTAATATAAAAAATAAGAAACATTAATTTACGTTGAAACAGTTTCATATTAATTATTGCACGACATCTTAATTTTAAAAATATGCGTTCGCCCGTAACAACCCTACATTTCGCTCTCGAGTTTCCAAGTAACAAACAATATTTTTTGATCGCGGTCTGTATACCGACACAATTACTTATTAAGCTAGTGACATTTTTCCATTAATAATCGGCTCATAAGAAATTCCAATGATTCGTTACGCCCCTTCAGTAAAGCATTTTTAATCGTGCACCTGCTACTCACCCCCCCCCCCAACATGTGTTTTACAACCCTAGATAAATATCAGTTACGAATAATCCCACATTTCTTACATAAAACATGTAAATAAAATCTTTTGAAAACATTAGGATATTACAACATATCAAGATATTAAAAAAATCCACTAATTATCTTTTCTATCGCGGTAACATTGGCGATTTGACAAACGTTTATTACAATGGAAAATTTGCGTGGCCGCTACCTACAACGTGTGCACAGTTGATGGCAAAATTTACATTAAACGAGGGTCAACTATAAACACAATTACCACTACCTAGGAACTGCAAAATCTGAATTAGCTAATTAAATGCACTGTAAATTAACAATCCTCCGAAATAAATTATTAACTTCTTTTGATTAATTTTGAAGAAATCAATTACTTAATAAAATTAAGTTTAGTTGGTATTCTTTTCTATTAAAAAAGAGATCTTTTCATTTTTGTAAGTTATTAAGTTTATTTAGTTAAAATAAATTGTCTTAACGTGTATAATGAATAAACATTCAGTTGAATTTTTTTTATATAAGGTCGCTTGCTAAAAACAAAAGTAAAAAATTTTTGATGCAATTGGAATCTGCGAGACATGGTTGACAAATAGTGTCAGTACAAATATGATTAAAATAGATGATTACCAGTTTGTTAGAAAGGATAGAGGTTCAAGAGGTGGAGGTGTAAGTGTTTACATACGTAAGAATTTGAGGTATGAAATAATTAATACACACGTATCAGAGCTTTCAGAAGAACTTTTTAATAACATCTGGTATCTAAACAAATACGGAAATGCAAACCAAAGGTGATGTAATCTTTGCACCAATATTGCGCAATATCTCGTAATAACAATGCTGTACGTTATAAACCATACCAAAAATGAATTTTACTTCTTATAAATTTATCTTCATGATATTTGAACAATCCAATGTTTATTGCATTCTCTCGAAAGTTCAAATAAAAAATGCGATCTAAATATAGATCTGAATTAAAGGCAAACTTGCAATCATAAGCATTGAAACTACCAAAAGTGGTAAAAATGCCAAAAGTAAAAGTATTAAAAGTTTAAAAGTGTAAAAGTGTAAAAGTGTAAAAGTGTAAAAGTGTAAAAGTGTAAAAGTGTAAAAGTGTAAAAGTGTAAAAGTGTAAAAGTGTAAAAGTGTAAAAGTGTAAAAGTGTAAAAGTGTAAAAGTGTAAAAGTGTAAAAGTGTAAAAGTGTAAAACTGTAAAAGTGTAAAAGTGTAAAAGTGTAAAAGTGTAAAAGTGTAAAAGTGTAAAAGTGTAAAAGTGTAAAAGTGTAAAAGTGTAAAAGTGTAAAAGTGTAAAAGTGTAAAAGTGTAAAAATGTAAAAGTGTAAAAGTGTAAAAGTGTAAAAGTGTAAAAGTGTAAAAGTGTAAAAGTGTAAAAGTGTAAAAGTGTAAAAGTGTAAAAGTGTAAAAGTGTAAAAGCGTAAAAGCGTAAAAGCGTAACGGCGTAACGAAAGCGTAAAAGCGTAAAAGCGTAAAAGCGTAAAAGCGTAAAGGCGTAAAAGCGTAAAAGCGTAAAAGCGTAAAAGCGTAAAAGCGTAAAAGCGTAAAAGCGTAAAAGCGTAAAAGCGTAAAAACGTAAGAGCGTAAGAACGTAAGAGCGTAAGAGCGTAAGAGCGTAAGAGCGTAAAAGCGTAAAAGCGTAAGAGCGTAAAAGCGTAAAAGCGTAAACGCGTAAAAGCGTAAAAGCGTAAGAGCTTAAGAGCGTAAGAGCGTAAGAGCGTAAAAGCGTAAAAGCGTAAAAGTGTAAAAGTGTAAAAGCGTAAAAGCGTGAAAGCGTAAAAGCGTAAAAGCGTAAAAGCGTAAACGCGTAAAAGCGTAAAAGCGTAAAAACGTAAGAGCGTAAGAACGTAAGAGCGTAAGAGCGTAAGAGCGTAAGAGCGTAAGAGCGTAAAAGCGTAAAAGCGTAAAAGCGTAAAAGCGTAAAAGCGTAAAAGCGTAAAAGCGTAAAAGCGTAAAAGCGTAAAAGCGTAAAGAGTAAGAGCGTAAAAGCGTAAAAGCGTAAAAGCGTAAAAGCGTAAAAGCGTAAAAGCGTAAAAGCGTAAAAGCGTAAAAGCGTAAAAGCGTAAAAGTGTAAAAGTGTAAAAGTGTGAAAGTGTGAAAGTGTAAAAGTGTAAAAGTGCAAAAGTGTAAAAGTGTAAAAGTGTAAAAGTGTAAAAGTGTAAAAGTGTTAAAGTGCCTGCGAGGAGCAAATGTTTTAAATTTTAATATAATACAAATTAAATGTACCTTACCATTAAATTAATGGCACTTTTCACAAAATTTAGGTGGAAACCCAAAAATGGCTTCCTAAATAACATAAGGTTCATCAAGAAATGAAGAAAAGGACGCTTAGGATGTCAGATGATATAGCGGTGCGCAAAAAAACGTGCGCAAAGAATAAGTGCAGAAAAAATAATTCACGATACGGAAGCATAAACCCCTAAAAAGATATGTAAATTAAGTTGCCTATCACATACTTATAATACATTGATTATTAAAAACCCTTTTTTTCTTATATTTTACAACTAAATGAACGAAGAACGTAAAAGATTAGTTACAGACCTTTTATTACATTTCTTAACCATCACACCTTTTCATCACATATATCGCATAAATAGTATTAACGACAAAGTGATACCTTGGCACCAATTAAAGAAGTATCTACGGCGAAATCAAAACCCCCTTGGCTCACCGATTCTCTAAAGTTACTGATGTTCATCAGAGATAAAGCTCTAAAGAAATTTAAAACTACTAAATCTCTGAATCATTGGAATTATTGTAAAACGCTAAAAAATTATACTACTAATGTAATCCGTACAGAAAAACCAATTTACCTAGAATCTACTGTAAATAAATACCGTAATAATGGCAAAATTTTATGGCGCAATCTCAGCATTTTAGATATTTATTACAAACTTTCCACAGCGGAACTGCCTGGTAGCTTAAATAAACCAGAAGAAATTAACAATCACTTCACACAATCTCTTAATATGATTTCTCCAGATTCTGAGTTGCTATTATTTTATAGTAATAATTGGAAAACAACGTTTGAATCTTTATTGAAATTTTTCTTGACTGACGAATCTGTTGTGCAAAAACATCTATTGAGTATCAAATTATGTTGCCTTTATATCGTGCCTTTTCTTACTCATATTATAAACTCCTGCTTATTAGAGTGTGTATTTCCAGACGCATGGAAAATTTCAAAGGTTATTCCGTTGCAAAAAAAAACACAATATTTCAATGTACAATGACCTTCGACCGATTTCCATCTTACCCGTACTTTCAAAGGTAAAAAATAATTAATCATCAATTTAGGGAACATATTGATAAGTATGTAATTATGCCAACAAGTTAATCCGGATTTCGCTCGGGCTACAGCTGCGCCAACACTTTACTGGATGTTGTAGATGTGGACGAAGGAAAGACAACCGCACTAATTCTTCTTGATTATTCAAACGCGTTTGACACTATTAATTACTAGTTACTTTTTTCAATTTTGCATTTTATAGGTCTATCTCATTGTGCCATAAATTTGATAGAAAGCTACTTCAACAACCGTTTTCAGTATGTTGCCAATAATGGTCAACCAAACATTATGCAAATTTCTAGTGGAGTTCCACAAGGGTCGACCATAGGACCATTACTGTATTGTGTGTACAGTTCTAATATAATCGAGTGTCTACAATATAGTAAAGCATATTTCTATGCAGATGATACACAACTGAAATACTCTTTCACTCACTCCGCTCTAATGTTAGCAAAATTACAATTAATCGAGTCACTCGTATTAAGTCATTTTAATTTTTGTGATATATTATACGGTCCATGCCTTGCAAGTACAGAAAAAAACCGTATTCAAAGAGTACAAAAAACATGTTTACGCTTTTTTGTGGGATAAGGAAATATCAACCCAATACTTATAAATTAAAAGACGCTAATTGGCTAGAAATGGATTACAGAAGGGTACTTCATACCGCTGTACTCTACCATTCAATCATTTATAATGAAGTTCCTCCATATTTGCACCAAAAAATCAGATACCCAAGCGACGTTAATAACGAGAACCTTATATTTAAAGGACTAATTTCACCTCCATCTTTTCGAACACATATGTTTCATCGATCATTTACATATAACCGTATATAATAAACTGTTACCGTCTCTCAAAAGCCAATCACTATCCAGATTTAGATTTTGGTACACACAGCAGTTGTCAACATTGCAAGCATAATTGATCTATTAATGCAACTCGAATTTAAAATTCAGTATATTATTCGTTTTACACAAAGATAGCCTTTATTTTTTATTTTTTATCTTTTTTTTATATTATAATTTAGGGTTGAAACTTAAATCAGTTTTACTGCGTTTTAACCCTTTTTTTGCAATTGTAATTTATAATTTAAGTGCACGTTATTATTATTACTTCCCTTTTTATTACAAAAAATAAACATTATTATTATTATTATTATTATTAAATGTGTGTCTTATGTCTACATAATCATCACATCGTTTGGAAGTGCGGTTGAAATATGATATTCCTAGTAGAATTGTATGTTAATTAAAACTTAATGTATGCTTTTTTACACCAAGTTATTTAAATCAAGTAAGTGTAGTTCTTTTAACTGTACATCAGCAAATGATAAACATCGGTAGATTAACACTGGAGGAAAGTCGAAAACGATTGCTGCAGATATTTCTTCAAAGTGTAATGTGATCTAAACTGTAATAAAGCATAATAAAAATAATAGGGTTAACTGTAAACTTTACATGGTCAACCGTTGTTACAGAACCAACTTTGTTGCTTATAAATAAAATATAACTCTCTGCTCGCAAAATTTTCCCACAATACAATTGGTGATTTATCATAGAAATTCTAAAAATTATAAACAACGCGAAATTATAGTACAAATTTGTGCTATTCCTTCCCCCAGTGAGGTAAGGAAACAACATACTCGAAACAACAGATAAAATATCCCTTATGTGCATTGACCCAAATACATACATTAACACACGGTACTCCTGTACCTATTATCCAAAGCCTCGTCTACGCGTGTGTGAACAAGTCTGGACTATTATGATGTGGTCTATTCATTTCAGTTGCTTTAATACTTGGCTGCATTATACTGTGTGTTCACTGGTATTAATATGTAAACATAATTTATAAATTACGCCGAATCACAGAGAATTGACTCATTGGGAAAAGCTTGTCCCTAGTAGCACCACAAGTTAGATTCAAACTAGGATGTCGTATTCGATTTTGATTCTGTTTGTAACGCGGTTTAGGTAGGATCTGCCTACAATACTTAAGTTAATCCTACCTCTGATGAGTAATCAGAAGTTAGGTACTTGGTCTAGCTATAACACCTAACTCGATTTTACATTTGAAGAGTAACCTGTATCTAGGAACTTTTGTTAGCTCGGTGCTACCTTCAACACTTACTTCGATTATTACTTTAAAGGTTACCTAAAAATTAAGTACCTTTTATAGTTAGAATACAACTTACCTCAGTAAAATTAGAAGAAATTTGGACCAAACCAGGAACAAAATTGAAACAAGCCAATTCCTTCGGGAACGTGTTCAGTAGGGGTCCCTGAGTTACTGACCCAAAATCGCTCAAAATCCGTGATATCGAAATTGAAAAAAAACCCGCCGCCATCTTAAAATTAGATTTTTTTATTTAATAATGGAATACTCCTACATATGAAAATTCATCAAAATAACTGTAGAGGAAAGGTTTAAGCAAAATATACGAGTTTGTAATTGGTACATACACATTTGACATTGCAATTAAAATAACAGAGTTACATCTGTCAAAAATGACAGATTTCTATAAAAATGTGGTTCTTCTTATTGTAACGCTATAGAAATGTCTCATTTTGCTACAAAAAGTATTTTTGATTAGTATGATGTTGATCAATGCATCAGTATGATGATATTGGAACTGTCAAATTGACATATTATATCAAAAATTTATTTGTGTAAAATAGTTAACATTTTTGTTAATTTTAACGATGAACTGATATATTATTAATACAGAAACAATTGCCCAGCACTAAGCCATCGAACCTTATTATGATACAGCAAGTCAGAATAACCTGAGTCTATATGAGGCGAGAAATTCTTGAAATTGTCTGTGTGCTAGTCCATTGGCTGAAATGGTATTGACAAGTTTGACAATTTTATTATGGACATGCTTTATTTGTAATGCAGATTTACATAGTACTTCTTGATGTACCACACAATGCAAGAATATTACATTGTTGCCTGGTTGCCCCTCGTACTTACGAATCCTCAATTAGTGCCGACCATGTTTGGGGCACCGTCTGTTGTAATGATAGCTAATTTTTGTAGTGACAGATTCAGTGAATTGATACATATTTCGAACTCGCCATAAATGGTTGTAGTTCCTTTCATGGATCTTAAACTGGCCAATTCTTCAACGATGTTAAATTGGTCGTCATTACTTCGTACAAAAATGACCAATTGCGCAGTGTCTGATATATCTGTACTTTCGTCCATAGTTATCGAAATTTTCTGAGTAAGTTGGGTTGCTATGTTGTCTGTAGCTTTTTCGATACTTGACGTTATGGTTCAGCGCGACAAATCTACGGATTCGGAAAGTTTCTTTTTATCGGGGCCCAAAACTTTAGCCACAATTTGCAAACAATCATGATTCACCTTTTCATTTGATTTCGCAATTTTATGGGCGATCATGTAACTTGCTACAGTCACGTTTGTTGTATAGCATCTTGTTGCTTAAATAACCCTTACTGACTTCGAAGCTGTTTTGATAATGACTCAATCTTAGATATTTTGTCTTCTTCTTTAAGAGAAGAACTTGAAATGACGTTGCAGTTTAAACTCTTTATTAACGGAGACTGTTTCATTACAAATAAGACACAAAGGCTTATCTTTAAACAAGATGAAAAACAAGTTTGAGTCTATTCGTCTTGAAATGACCGGCACTCACTATCCACTTTTCTTTTTTTATTTCATGTCATTATTTATTTATAAAAAACGTTCTTCAGATAAATTACTCCGCAATTGAAATGCGTATGTGTAAACTCGCGAACGTAACAGATGATGGCTGAATCACAACTGCTGTCTGTCGTTCTGTCGATGGCACAGGAGTCGCGGGCCGGATAACATCGAGTCAAGGGCCGGACTTGGCCCGCGGGCCGCTATTTCCCCATCCCAGCGCTAGACTAATTTGTTTTTGTACTTTACATTATTTAAGAATTTACTTTTATTTTCTGTGATTGAGTGTTTGTTTTGTTAATTAGTTTTAAGGCTGATTTGACCATTTATTTTTGTTTTTATTTTTTTTTTGTTAATTTTGTTTTAAAATGCTATTAAATTTATTTTTTTTAACTCGAAAGTATATTGTCAATATACTGAGATTACGGTAGCTACTCATATACTTCAATTTTTTTCTACAAAGTTCTATGAGTTATATAATGTCAATTTGATAGTTCAAAATATTTTCAAACGAAAACATTCATCAACACGGTACTACTCAAAAATACTTTTTGTAGCTAAATGAGACATTTTTATGGCTTTCAAATAAGAAAAACCACATTTTTATAGGAATCTTGACAGCTCTAATTCTCTTATTTTAACGACAATGTCAACTATATATATATATATATATATATATATATATATATATATACTGACTCCCATAAAAATTTCATTAGAACAAACAAACGATTAAAATTTGAATAAAATCTAGTTAGTAGTTTTTTTTTCTTTTTCCCTTTGCACTTGGTAACAATAAATTTGAAGAAATAAACCAATCAGTGTGTAATTAACTGTCAATTTTGCAAATTGTTTGTTCATAATTTCGTTCTGAGTTTGGGAACAATGTCAAGAGTACGTTCACATCAACATTTTTCCCAATTGACTGATTTTGAACGTGGCCGTATTATTGGCATGACTTTCGCTAAGAGAAATTGCTCGTCGTGTAAACCGAAATGTCACAACGGTATTGAGATGTTGGTCCAAATGGACCAAGGAAGGAGTCCAACAACGTTGCCCTGGATCTGGACCTTCCCGCAGGACTACAGATCTCGAAGAACGTCGCTTAAGACTTTTGGCCACAAGAAGCAGATTTTCAACAACTAGATCGATTGCAAATAATTGGATGAGGGGTGTAGGACCAGAATGTCAATATCATCTGTTTATCGCCGGATAAGGTCTTATGGGCTGTGTTCATGTCGACCATTTTTATGTCTTTCTCTAACACCACTTCACCGTCTACGCAGGCTAGAATGGAGCAACGAAAAAGTGAATTGGGTGCAAGAATGGCATCGAATTGTGTTTAGTAACGAGTCCCGATTTCGCTTGTGGGCCCACGATGGTCGTATGATGATATGGGGTGCAATATGTTACGGTAGCAGATCACCTTTGGTCTTGATTGATGGCAACTTAAACGAGCTGGTTATATTGCCAATGTGCTAGAGCCCGTTGCGCTTCCATATCTTCAAGGGCTGGAAAATCCCATTTGCCGGTAGGATAATGCGCGCCCTCATACCGCAAGGGCTACAACACGTTTTTTGGAAGAAGCTAATATTTCTGTCCTCCCATGGCCTGCTCGGTCGCCTGATTTGTCGCCTATTGAACATGTATGGGATGAGGTCGGTAGGCGACTGGGTAATTTACCAAACCCTCCAGATAACTTACACGATCTCCGGCTACGGGTTCAAGAAGCTTGGGTTGACATACCACAGGCAGCTATAGATCAGTTGATTGATAGTATGCCACGACGTCTAAATGTGTGCATTACAAATCATGACGGACCAACTCATTATTGAAAAAAACATTTTTAGTTTTTGTTCTTTTGTTTTCAAATTTTAATCGTTTGTTTGTTCTAATGAAAGACATCGTTGACGAAAATTTCAATAAAATCGTTCAATAAATTCTAGATGTTGCAATTCTTATGGAAGTCAGTATATATATATATATATATATATATATATATATATATATATATATATATATATATATATATATATATATATATGTGTGTGTGTGTGGTTTGTGCACGATGGCGCTCCTACTCATTGTGCTCGAAATGTGCAAAATTATTTAAATAATCACTTTCGACAACGATGGATTTGACGTGGGAGTGATCATCCCTGGCCACCGCGAAGTCCAGATCTCAATCCGTTAGATTTTTTCTTATGGGGTCATATGAAATTCATTGTTTATATACAAATCAAACGGCAATAGCTGGAAATGAGATTAGATATAATGCTCAGTCATTCTTCCATGCTAGACAAAATTTAGCTAAACATTGTCAAAAGTGGATTGAAGCCAATGACGTCCATTTTGAGAATCTTTTATAAATAGCCAATAAAATCTAATTTTTATTAGAAAGTGCATTAATGTTAGTGTGAAAAGTGGTAGCTTGATACAATCGTATTTCGTGAAAAGCTTTAAATTAAAAACGTTTATGTGCGTTTTCCTTGAAAACGCACCTTCCTTGAACTGGCCTAGAGTACACTAATTCTTTTATACGACCCCAGAGGTGAAAGTCCAGGGGCGTCAAATCGGGTGATCTCGGTGGCCAGTTCCAAGGTCCTTGTGGGCCAATCCACTGATCTTCAAACATCAATGTCAACTGTTGGTGTACAGCTATAGTGGAATGTGCGGGAGCACTATCCAGCTGATACCAACTGTTTTCCCTGTCAAATGCAGATAGAGTATTTAGAAAATCCATAACAAATCCACGGAGAATTTCAAGATATCTCGCCCCATTCAAATATTCATCGTACACTTGATATGCCACTCTATTATCCATAACTGAACAAAAAACGTTAAAACTAAATTGGAACTGGTGATTACGTTCTCTTGTTACATGAGGATTATCTTGTGCCCCGTAGTGATTATTTCGGCGATTGAAAATTCCTTCTCTACTGAATTTTGATTCATCGGTCCAAATAATGTTGCGAAGAAATCTCGGATATTCGGTCATTTGTACAAGAATAAATTCACAAAAGTTAACTCGTCGTGCCTGATCACCAAGATGTAATCCTTGCACAGTTATTACCGAAAAAGGATGCATTTTATGCTTCTTTAATATTCTGTGGATTGATGTTTGTGAAATATCCAAATCCAGTGCAGCTGCTGTAATTGAAGTTCGTGGATAAGCGTGAAAATAAGCTAACACGTTCACCTCGTTAACTTCAATATCTATTACTGGCTTTAAATGCGTTCGAGTTGCCCTTATACTTCCAGTTGCAATAAATCGAGCTTCAATTCTTGGAGATTTTCCAGGTGTCATTAATGGTAGGTGTGGATACCGTTCGTTAAACAACTTGCATGTTCGCCTAACAATTCGTCCACATTCACCATGCGTGTAAAACAAATTTAATAAATCATTGTTACAATATTCTTGAATACATTCCATTATAAACAGTACTTAAAAAAATACTTAAAAATCACTTAAATTGTACTGATTTGACATTAAATCAACAACAACGTTTTAATGCGTGTCAAAATCAAGGCTCACTAGATTGCAGTTTTGGAATTTTATCGGCTTTTATAAAAAATACGGAGTTATACGAGTTATAAAATGCTTAAATCAAACTGGCGGTCATGTGGAACATTTGTAATGATTCATTTTATCTTTTTTATCACTTTTCTTCTAGTTATGTTCAAATAATTGTTTTATGTTTTTCATTTGTTATTATGCTCTCAATTTTGTTATCTTCTTGTTTTATTTCATTGTTTTAATAAAATAGAATTTGTGTAGTTTGAATTAAGTTCATTTTATTTTTGAAAAAATTTCAGTTTCTGTCAAAAATCACATTAAAGTAGAGCATAGTAATTAACAAGAAAATTGTCGATAATAGTTATAGGTAATGTTATAGCCAAACGATGCATAACTAAATGCTGCATTTATTCATCCAATAATATACAGGGTGTCACATCTGAACTAACAAAGTTTTTCAACTTTGAAACTTGTTTAATAGTTCATCACATTTTGAACACCATGCATGCAATAAATCAATTGTCAATGAGTATTTCAAAAGTATAGTTTTTATGCTTCTGTCTACTCCAGAAGCACTTTCCATCAGTCAAAAATAAGTAAGACAAGCAGTGTTGAAAATAGGGTTACATCTTTCAAAATTTTTGAAAAAATCAAGATATCTAAGAAACAGTTGAAAAAATGTTGTTAAGAATCCAAAAATCAAATAATTACAGGGTGTTCCATTTAAAATAAGGAAGTTAGTGGCGACTTCCGGTATAACCGGAAGTAACATGACCTTGAAATTATTTTAGAATGAAAGAGAATCTTAAATAACCCTTAAGTCCAAAAATTCAGATTTCTAAATTGTTTCTAACCACATAAACTTCTAACGAACGCCTACCGTGGAAAACCCTGTATATATATATATATATATATATATATATATATATATATATATATATATATATATATATATATATATATATATATATATATATATATAAAAAATCACATAAATTTAGGGACACAGCGTAACTAGGTCAAATGGGATCGATTAAACTAAACATACTTTAGTAAAAATGTGCTTCCTGAAGAAGTTACAGCTCTTTAAAGTGATAAAAAATACTTGTAACATTGGGTATATTTCAGAAATGCCAACATATCAAGCTGAAAATTGGAACACATCCACTTCAGGGGAAGCTGAATATTCTCTTCTATATAAGCCACAGTGCATATTGTAGAGGGCGTTGTCGACAGATTTTTTTTCGTATGTTTCTGTCATATTTTTCTTATGATCAACACTTTCGGTTCTGCGGGTAAAGTTTATGATGGAGAAACCAATCTTGCATAAAAAAGGTGTACTTGTTTCATATCCACAAAATGTAGCGTTTTCAAGGAAAACGCACCTAAACGTTTTTAATTTAAAGCTTTTCACGAAATATGACTGTATCAAGTTACCACTTGTCACACTAATATTAATGCACTTTCTAATAAAAATTAGATTTTATTGGCTATTTATAAAAGATTCTTAAAATAGACGTGATTAGCTTCAATGCACTGTTGACAATGTTTAGCTAAATTTTGTCTAACATGGAAGAATGACTGAGCATTATTTCTAATCTCATTTCCAGCTATTGCCGTTTGATTGTTTATAAACAATGAATTTCATATGACCCCATAAGAAAAAATCTAACGGATTGAGGTCTGGACTTCGCAGTGGCCAGGAATGATCACTCCCACGTCCAATCCATCGTTGTAGAAAGTAGTTATTTAAATAATTTTGCACATTTCGAGTATAATTAGCAGGAGCGCCATCGTGCACAAACCACATATTGTTTCTAATGTTAAGCGGAACATCTTCGAGTAAGGTGGGCAAGGTATTTTCCAAAAAGTTAAGATATGATTCTGCATTCAACCGAGTAGGAAGTTCACATGGTCCTATTAAAGAATCCCGGATAATTCCACACCATACGTTAATTGAAAATTCGCGCTGAAAATGCTTCGTTCTAGCTATACGGGGATTGTCTTCACTCCATGTATGAGAATTGCGGGTATTAATTATGCCTCGACGGGTAAAGGTGGCCTCATCAGTAAAGAGCACACGATTAAAAAATGTCAGGTCATTATTTTGTTTATTACGCAACCATTGACAAAAATTCAATCTTAGTAGGAAATCAGCCGGCATCAGAGCAGAATAAGTAAATTTTAATATGTCGTGAATGGTATAATACAACAATAGTTAGATACAACTGTTTAACGATTTGAATTAGAACTTGGTTCCTTTCCCCATAGTATGATCACACTGCTTGTCTGTTAAATTAAAACATTGTTTTCTTCGTCTTAATCGCTGAACTTTTAGGAAAGCTTACGCTTGAAGATTAAGCGCGCCTTTGCGATTGTAGATATTACAGACATTCTATTCCAATGTTGGAGTTAAAATACTATTGAAAGATCAAAACCACTTTTAGTATCATGTTTAACGATACCTAAAAGAATGCTCAATATATTTTTATAAAAGTGTAAGCTAAGCTTTTAAAGCGAGATATTGAATAAAGTAATTTAAGTACCGTTTAAAATTGGCAGTTTTTAAGATACAAACAGGTATTAAATTTTTAGATCATGAAAAACAACATTTCTCTTGTAATAAAAATTTCCTATATATTTTAAAATGTACGTATAGATAATATAAACCCATATAACGTGTATTGAGCTTTTATTGTTAAACTCGACGAATATGATGTTCGAACATCCAAAATGTAATTTTATTCCACCAAGCGGCAAATGCTCGAAAATAACAACGGCATTAAAATTTGAATTGATAAAATATTTTCCATTCTACTTACGTTTGATTTTTATTTTTTTAATGCATTGTGTTAGAGAAAATTGAAAGGTGTCTGTTTATATGGTGTTAATTCTGTTGATAATAAAAATAATTTTAACAGAAATGGGGTTGCGCTCAAGTACACATTTCGGTTGTCGTACAACTGTGAACGTTGAGGAAACATGTAAAACGTATAGAAAATTTAAAAATTAGTATTCAAAAAAGTATTGATTTATTGTAAAGTACATATTTCAGGTACAATGTATCACGTGCTTAAAAATCCGGCATAGCTATTTGCATACGTTGGTTTTGACATAAGACTGCATTTGACTATAAATATGGAATATAAAATAAGCACCATAACAATAACTCAAGGAGAATTTCGTTTCTTATTAGACGTAAGGTATATTGATCTTCCATGAAACATTAGAACATTCTATAATTAGTTTGTGGTTATTTTTTAATTAAATTTTGGTTTCAAAGCGTTTGCAAGAAAAGTTGCTTTTACACCAATTTTACACAAAATATGAAAAGTGCCAAATGTAGTTAATCGTTATTTACTTCTACTGTACCGGGTGTTCAGATAAGAATGCAAAGTGCTGTTTCTCGGAAAGTATTCGTCGTAGAGAGTTGAGGTGAAAAATTTTATTACTAAAGTGACCAAAAAAATACCGTGGAAAATATTTTCAAATTTGCAAGATTACTGCTAGGGGGCGTAACCGCCATCTTAAACTTTTAAAGTGATTTTTTACTGAAATCCACCTAGTAAAGGTATCAAAAAGTTATATGCTTTTTAAAGCTCAGCTTTATTCGAGTAATATTTGTTTTGTTTGACGGGGGCGGTTTTTACTAACCTATTTAGGTATGATTTCATCTCATTTTTATGAAAAAAAGTCATATTGTTGCATTTAATTTTTTACAGAATTTTGCAATGTTCTGATATTATATGAAAAAATGCGCTCTAGCTGCATCACTAAAAATTAGACATATTACAGGTAAGATGGATTTGATGGAGCAATAAATGATCTTTCCAACGAGACCAGGTTTATTAAAATCAGTTCAGTCGTTTAGGAGTTACAGCTGTTTATTTAAAACAATCACTGAATCCCCTACCCCCACCTCCACTTTATTTTAATACATACATCAAACAAAAATTACTCGAATAAAGCTGAGCTTTAAAAAGCACATAGTTTTTTGGTACATTTACTAGGTGGATTTCATAAAAAAATCACTGTAAAAGTTTAGGATGGCGGTTACGCCCCCTGGCGGCCATCTTGCAAATTTGAAAATATTTTCCACGGCCTTTTTTTGGCCACTTTAGTAATATCATTTTTTTACCGCAACTCTCTATGACTAATAGTTTCCGAAAAAACAGTACTTTGCATTCTTGGCTGGCCACCCGGTACAATAATACTCTCCTTAAGGCGAGAGGGATGCCACAATCGCTCCAAGGTGTATACTGGGGGTGAACCAATCGAAAATTACACATACACGTTGTTTACGCATACACGTACATAATTTTAATTCTGTGATGGACCAAAAATTTTCCAATTGCAATTTTATACTTTGGGATTCCGCCCTGCTTGGTCTGAAACTTATTTTTAGTTTACTTTCGATTTATTAAAATCAAGTAGGCCTTCACAGTTGAGCAAAAATCCGATATTTGTTCCGTTCATAGTACGTCAAAGTTTCACTAACAAAATAAAACTATGGCTCTATGCAAAATTTCACAAGGATCAATCAGCTCACTTTCATTAAATCCGCGTTTTTTTTTGTATTATATGAACGAACAATCGCGTCGTAGTAAAGCACACAATTTACTGTCATTATCTTACATAAACTTCAAAACTTTGAAGTGTTTGTTCTAAATTGATTACTTATCTCAGTAAGTTGCAAATTACTTGTTCTTTAGTTTTTACTTGTTTTGTAGTATTTTGTATTAAAAATGTTGTGTCTCGAACACCGCATTAATCTAATACAATGTTATGGACTTGCGGAAGCATCTTATGCTCATGTTATTAATAGTTATCACGAGCGATTTCCAACGGTGGAAATTTCTGTCAATGGAGTAAAAAAATTTGTGAAAAAGTTTACAGAAACTGGAAGTGTGCAAAATTTTAATAAAAAAAAGTTAGTTCATGATCATGAAGATGCTGCTACACTGTTGGCGATATAATCCTTGCACACTGATAATCAATTATGATTCAGAAAGCGGTCTATTAAATTATCAATAAATAAATCGCACATACAAAGAATTCTCAAAGAAAATAAAATTATACCATTTAAACCCACGTTCATTCATAAATTAGAAGCTGGTGACCATAGCCAACGATTGTTGTTTTGTTTCTGAGCTGGAGAAAAGATTTTGAACGACCGATATTTTTATAAAAAAAGTAATTTTTTCAGATGAAAAAACTTTTACAACTAATGGCATCGTGTCTTTACAAAATTGTAGGCATTGGTCTGATGAGAATCCACATTTTGGTAACAGTCAACGGTACAAGAAAGTAAATGTATTTGTATGGTGTGCAATAAGGTACGATAACATTATTGGCCCATTTTTTTTTACACTAATTTAAACCAACGTTCCTGTTTGGATGTGCTCGGAAACTTCCATGGAAGACGTGAATTTAGAAGATTTTCATTTTCAACAAGACGGATGTCCAACTCATTCAACTCGTTTGATTACAAGTTTTTTGAATCAGCGCTTTCCTGAAAGGTGGATTGGACGACATGGTCCAATACATTGGCCAGCAAGATCGCTGGATTTGACCCCAATGGATTTTGACTTATGGGGTTATTTGAAACAAAAAGTTTATTCGTATGATCTTCATGATAACATCGACTTATTAAAACAAAAAATTAGGGATGCTGTAGATGAAATTAACCCAATGATCATAGCGAAAGTATACGACTATTTTAGAGTTAGGATAGAAAAATGTGCATATCTAGGAGGAATCCAAACAGAGTAATTGTAGTTTAATGTATTTTTTTGATAAACTGTAAAAATTTGAATTTGAATTTGAAAATTTTTAATCACCCTGTTTTCTCGTTTTAACGTGTAGTATATAATAAAAAAATATTTACTACTTCTATTGTCAAAGTAGGCCGATCATTCTGAAATTTTGCATAACGCCATAACTTTTCATTCTGAACAACTTTTTTTGGGAATGCTTTGGCGTACTATGAACGGAAAAGGTACTTTACCTGAAGCGAAATTGACAAATAACGGATTTTTGCTCAACTGTAAAGACCTACTTGATTTTAACAAATCGAAAGTAAACTAAAAATAAGTTTCAGGCCAAGCAGGGTGGAATTCCAAAATATAAAATTCCAATCCGAAAATGTTCATCATACCTATTGTGAACTCAATCCGGTGACAATATATATATATATATATATATATATATATATATATATATATATATATATATATATATACCTATGTGTGTGTGTGTGTGTGTGTGTGTGTGTGTGTGTGTGTGTGTGTGTGTGTGTGTGTGTCTGTGTGTGTGTGTGTGTAACTTTGATCATCCTTGATCATACAATAAGAATTTCTGAAATAAAATTATGTAGCGAGTGGTCAGATAAGCGAGGTAACCGGCTATATCTCAGGACCTGTCAATCTGACAACAATTGAAAAAAATGTATTATGAATGTGGCCATGAGAAAATTCTGGTAATTATTTTGAGGTTCCGTATTTCACCGCTAGGGGACGCAATTAAGAATTAAATAATAAAATTGTAATTTTCTCCCAAAACTTATATAATGCTTACATCGTTAGAAAATCTAGACAATTCTACATGATTTCGGTTTAAGGTTCATTGGGGTGCTGACCATAATAAGAGCGGGGAAAGTGTTGAAAGTGTAATCATTAAAATTGCTGAAAATTCTTCTTATTCAATTTTAGTCAAATAAAGCTTGTTTGGAAGACAAATGTAGGTATTTTAAAAACGACGTTCCCATTGTTACACAATAATTCCTAAGAAAAGTGCTAGAGGGCGAAGTTTGTTATATCAGTTTTTTCATTTCACTCCGAAAATTTTAATCACACGGTATATTTTTGACATCGTATTCGAAAATTAGATTTAATTTCCAAAAAAAAAAAAAACGTAAAAATCGTAAATTCATATCTTTGCCAAGTTATAGCAAAATTAAGATTTCGCTTACTGATCCCGTACCTTCAACCTTTACCTTCCTTAAACTAATTTTATTAATTTTACACAGATATTGTAGGTAAAAAGTATTAGATTTTACATATTTTGTAAATGAAACGCATTTAATTAATAACTGCTGCAATTAAAAAATACCGCCATCTAGCGCTTTGTATTGGAATGTCTAACCAACGTTTAGCAGTAGGTCGCGGAAGCAAAAAACAAACTTTTAAATAACATTGTATAGAAGCGTCAAATTGATATTAGACGTAGTTTGGTTTGTGAATAGCAGGGGTGTAGGAGGGGTGGGTTCATAAATACCTTAGGAATGCGAGAGGCTGTATTTCCAATTCAAGTAGAGATGTAGAAATTTGAGTTATGGCGCATACATATGTGTGATTTTAACAAGGCATTTGACAGTGTAAGGCATGACAAACTAATGCAAATTCTAAGAATAACAACCGTTCATGAAAAGACATAAGAGTCATAAACGACCTCTATTGGAATCAAAATGATAAGGCTAAAATTGGTAAAAAGCTGTCAACTGAAATAGAAATCCGTAAAGGTGTACGACAATGTTGTGTCCTCACTCCAACACTATTCAATCTTTACTCAAAGGCAATCTTTCAAGAAGCATTATCAAAATTAATGCATTATGAACAATACGGTCTCAGTCTGAACATCACAAAGACGAAGTACATGCTGGTATCAAAAGCAGGGCACAACCCGGGCATATTAAATGTGAACGTACAAACCATTGAACGAGTACGCACATACAATCACTTAGGAACTACGGTCTATGAGAACTAGGACTATAGAGAAGTTCTTAACAAATATGAAAACATTCTTCCTTTCCAGGGATCTCAGCTTAACCCTTAAGATAAAAATGTTGAAATTTTACGTGTTTCCTGTCCTCATCTATTGCGCGGAAACCTGGACGATAGATAAAGCGATAACAGACAGACTGAACGTTTTAGAGATGTAGGTGTGCAGAAGGATACTCAGAATCTCATACATAGAACACACAACGAACTAAGACGTGCTGAGGCGATTACATAAACAAAAAGAGATTTTATGAAAATGTAAACTTTCACCATTATCACTCATAATAAAATACTTATCTTTTTTGGGTTTTTTTAATGGTGTATTTTAAATTATACAATCTAAACGTTTGGATAACACTTACAGTTCATTTTTCAACTTTGACAAAATTGTTTATAACATCTTTAACAATTTTTAACAAATATTTCTACCGACGAAGATAACTGTAAGTGTTATCGAAACGTTTAGATTGTATAATTTAAAATACACCATTAAAAAAACTCAAAAAAGATAAGTATTTTATTAAAAAGAGATTTTGATCACAATAAAAACACGCAAACTTGAGTATCTTAGGCACATCATGAGAAACGATAAATACCGAATATTACAATTGATCCTACAGGGAACACTTGAAGCAAAGCGTGGTCCAGGAGGAAGACGCTATTCCTGGCTGAAGAACCTCAGAGACTGGTTCGGGTTAACATCAACAGAATTATTTCGTCTCGCTGTTAACAGTCAGAATTGGCATGGTTTTAGTCAATCTCCGGAATGGATAAGGCATCCCTACGTAGAAGTCTAAAAATAAAAAGTAACGCGCTTATAGTGAACTGTGTGTCTAATTCAATTATTTACCTGTGATCTTTTAATGTGTTTCGAACAGTTCGAGCTATTCCCAAATCTAAAAATAACGTCCTAGTTCCAATGTGTCCATTAAATCCTATGCAAGCTAAGACATTAGTAATATTTTCTTCCGTCCTTCCAATACGAGGGCTCCTAAATCTAGGACGTTGGAAAAATTCTTCTTCCATAATGTTCGCGATCTGGATACCAGGTCGCATGCCGTCTTTCACCTATTACTACGTTTTGGAAGCACTCGAAATAGTCCGTAATCATATCAACGGCTTCATCACTTGTGTACAGTGTTTTAAAAAATATTCACAAACAAAATTGATAAGAATTAAACTAGGTCTAATAAAAATTTGACGTTACTATACAATGTTATTTAAAAGTTTGTTTTTTGTTTCCGCAGACTACTACTAAACACGTTTCAAGACAAAACGCTAGATGGTGGTATATATTAATAACTAATAAGTAGTGATTGAGCGCCTTTAAAGAAACGTGCGGTTTTTAGGTTTTTCTTGCAAATGTAATCTAATTTTCGAATAAAATGTCAAAAATATACCGTGTGATTTAAATTTTGGGAGTAAAATGAAGAAAACTGATATTATAACAAATTTCGCCCTCCAGCACTTTTAACTAGAAACTGCTCTCTAACAACGGGAGAAGTTTAGCATTTTATTATTTAATTGCGCCCTCTAGTGGTGAAATACGTAACTTCAAAATAATTTCCAGATTTTTCTCATGACCACATTCATAATACAAAATTTTATCAAATTGACATGTCCTGAGATACAGCCACTTACCTCGTTTATTTGCCCACCCGGTACAGGGGGTTGTGATCTAAAATTTTCCCAATTTATAAGTTTGGTACTCTACAATAAAACTTTAAATAGCACAAAATAATTCAACCGACCCAACCTGCTCTCTATTTAAACACTTTACCTGAAATAGGAGTAAGAGGAATTTGGTATCAGAACGATGGCTTCTCACGTAAACGCAACTTATAATTACGTAGTAAATTTATTTGATAATAAATGGTTTGGATGGAATGATCCCCTTCTATGTCACTCAGATCTCCATCCCCTCGGATTTTTTTTAGTGGGGTTTTATAATTGACCTAGGGTATCCCAATCCACTCACTATAAAAGAAAACCACCAGCAAATAGCCCAACAGACGTTTGAGCACCTTCCACAAAAAATGATTAGAAATGTAACAATTAAATCTAGTTGGGAAATGTTTAAAAGTGAATGGGCGTAAATTTGAACGTTTGTTGCATTAATTTTTTATTTCTTGACTATTGTTATGTTGCAAAGGTATTATCACAATATGAAGTTCTTAATTTGTTTAAATAGAATAAGATATTTTTATGTGCTACATGAATATATCGATTTCTATATCTTGGTAATGAAATTTTGAACGCCCTGTAGGAAATTAAATACACTTATGTATCTTATTAAAGTAAAGGACCCAGAATATTTGCTCTCTGCCTGTTCAGGCTTTGTTTTAATTACGTTTTCTCTATCGCATCAATACCTTGAAATTGTTTTTACTAAACCACCTAGTATAAATAGTACGTTTGGTAGTGACCAGCATGATTGAGTGCAGCAGTAAAATTCACCAATTTGACGATCGCATCCGGTTTTTTCTACGCGACGCACAAAATTATCTTTTCATTGTAATTGGGAACCATTGCCATCTGTCGTCTTCGGCTGCCTGCTGAATAAATAGAATATTAGGAAATATAAACACCGACATATTGATCGTACCATAAAATACCTTAATTTTTCGTAATGTGACGAAATGTACTCTAACTGTGTTATTTATGGCATTATGGTGTGAGCCCAATGCAATTAGCAATTTTCAGGTAATATTCAGGTAATATATAAGGTTTAGAACTTAAAGTGAGCTGCTCCCTGTTGTAGTGTTCTCACAACAGAGAAGGGTGCTCACTTTTTTAATTTTTCAGAGAAATAAAATGATAAGGTTTTAATTATTAATAGTGCCACTCTCTTTACAAGCATTTTTAGACGACGTTCTTCTCGTGTAAGCTAATAGTTGCGTATTAGCATTTCATAACCTTGCATACTAGAAGCGATCATTATGGAAGCTTGCATGTGTTCAACCTATTTATAACAACGACATAACTGACCCATCTATCAAGCGTCCACTATTTTTCTTCCTGGTATGTAACATAATCTAATTAACACTAGTACGGTTTTATCGTTTAATACGTGACCTTTCATATGTAACGCAAGTTTGGAAAAATATGTTATAAAGACTCGATGAAATAGTTGCAGTCGCTTTAGATGCTTCGAAAGCATTTTATGAAGTTCGGCATAAATCACCTCGTTTGGGTTAGCTGATACGTTCATCCAGTTTCTAGTTTTCTTCATAAAAGACATGTGTCGATATCCGATACATTACTTTACAGACAACAGCACTCTTCACTGTAGTTGATCTCAGTTTACTCATAATATTAATTTACCGTCATAGATATTATATTAAAGCTCGAATGGCCATTTCAATCAACAGACACAACCAATGTATCCTGCAGTGAGAAATAAATACTAACAAAACTTAGTGTTGACTTATGCGTCGTAAGTATGAATCACTTGGATCTTAAGTTGTCAGACTCAATTTCTACGATTGGAATATATGTGTCTTCAAATATTTCATTGGTTGACCATGTCATCTTAGCTTCTAAAGCAGTTGATCGTAAAATAGGGTTTTTGTGCAGATGTGGAGTAGAGTACTTTAGCTACCGATAACCTTCCATGCGATGTGAATGCCTAAATTCGATCTCATCTAGAATATAATTCTCATCTCTGAGTTTTTGCTACCCAACACTCTCTCGTCATCGTTGACGACATTCAAAGAAGAGCCATTGGACTTAAAAATGACCCATGTTTAACTGATGGTATACGGTCCCTTGAGATTAGAGGAACAGTTTGAGTTCTTTATTTACTCTATCACTATTACAATGGCAACTGTGCTTCCAAATTACCTATTTTGATACCATTTCGAGCCACCTTTGCTAGGGATACTCAGTTGTCTCATTCATATCGCCGATAAGCAGTGCAAGTTTCAAGCTGTCATACCAAATGTGCACAATCCACGTTCTACACCAATAATAATTTTTTAGTTTCTGTTTTTCTTTCGCATATGATTGGAAAAAATTAATGTAGCTGTTCATATGCATCTGTTAATAGTCCAACATCCCGACATGTGTTTCTGAGTACTTCAGCACAAGGGACTAGACTTAATCTGTTCAGAATCACAACTATACATACGAAACATTATTAATTTTTGATTTGTTTTAATCTTCAGAATATATATATATATATATATATATATATATATATATATATATATATATATATATATATATATGTGTATAACAAATTCGGTGAATACAGTATAGTAAAGTAACACTGAAACGTGTTTTGCTATAATAGTACTTACAGTCAAAGTTTGGAAAAATACCGAGAAAACTAAGTAACCCAGTAAGAGCTTATTTCGCTGTCATTGTAAATTAAGTCTTACAAGCTTTAGCTTAACATAAATCTCGCTGAGTGTTGTCGAGTAACTAATTTTGCGTTTAAGTATTCAATAATTTAGAAAAAAAAATATTTAATTTTCTTATGTAATGAAACACATTAAACAATATTAGTAGACTGATCCATTCCTTCTAGTCCGTCTTCGCTAGTTGATGACATTCTCAGTAATTGTTGATTGCGGTACTCGTGATGCATTGAATTTACTGATGGTGTTTGAGGAATAGTGCTAAGGAGTGCTTGCTGAGGTATTATATTTTGTGCTTTCTTATTGTAATTTATTTGTTGTAATGGGATTGTTGCCCGGTGTTGATTATTTTGAAATTGTGAATTTGTGTCGTTCTTAAGGTACGTCGTTGGCGTATTGCATGAAAAACGATGTACATACATGTTCTCACTGGAGCTGACCACTTAATCACTTGTTTTATACTCTCTTGGAATGTAATAAAATAGGTAAGGGTTTGTTTCAGTTATCACCAAGTTGATCCGCAGGTCGACAATATAATTCATAGCTCACTTGCTCACTCAGCGCGTAAGAGCGGTACGGTCCTTTCTATCCGAATATCAAACGCAAATTTCTTGATCATAAATTTAAAAAAAATGTTATATTTGTTTATAATTTAAAAATCATTTTGGGGAATTTTATGTAGCCCCCACAAAAACATTTTTTTGTACCAGTCAAGTGTTTGTTAAATTAAAAAAATTATACAGTAATCCCAATCCAAGGTTAACAATATTTTAATAAAAGCAGACGAAAACAAAAGCAGTGATTATATTTGTAAAAAAACGCATGTTAAATATACATCGGACTATAAAAATAGATAGTATTCAATGACAAAAATTTGTATTTGTTAGAATAAGATAAATGATTGAGGAGTATAGGATAATCTACAACTTCAATTTTGGATTTCAATTTTTATTTATGTTGTTTTATACTAGGTTATTTCTGAAATTTCGTAGTAAAGTGCTGTGAAGTTTATACTCCTAAATATATAACAATCATAGTGAATGAATCTTTTTTCAAATCTGAAAGAGAGGCTTAGTTCGGTTCTATTCATTAAGGAGAGGTTACATCAACTTAATCAATTTCTGTTTAGTAAACATTAATTCAGGAAATATTTTTCATACTACAGTGTTTCTGAGTACTTCAGCACAAGGGGCTAAACTTAACCTATTCAGAATCACAATTATACATAGGAAAAATTATTTTTATCTTCAGAAATCATATATATATATATATATATATATATATATATATATATATATATATATATATATATAACAAATTCGGTGAATACAGTATAGTAAAGTAACACTGAAATGTATTTTGCTATAATGGTACTTATTATCAAAGTTTGGAAAAATATTGAGAGAACTAAGTAACCCAGTAAAAGCTTATTTCGCTGTCATTGTAAATCAAGTCTTGCAAGCTTTAGCTTAACATAAATCTCGCTGATTACCAAAAAATAGTATTTCAACTTTCTATAAAGAGGTTAGCTCAAATGACAAATGTGGATCGAATTTTTATTATATCTCTTATTAGAGAATTTACTGAAAATAAATTAGTGTTGTCGAGTAACTAAATTTGCGTCTAAGTACTCAATAACTTAGAAAAATAAGAAAAAATGCTTATTTTTACTTGTAAAATAAAACACATTAAACAAGATTGCAGAAGTTTTGATTAACGTAAGTTAAAATTTGAGAAATTTTAGTGAAATGAAGTTTCTTCATCTTCCTAATATATATCTTACACACGAACAGCATTGTCATTGTGAGTTTTCTAAAGGATATGGATTTTTTCAAGATACTGTGGTCAAATACAACTCATCGGCATTCATAATACGGTTCGAGGCATTTTCATTTATGAGAGGTACATCTGTTTAATTAAGTAATTGGATTCATACGCTTTTCTAAAGGGATAAAGGATGTCTGGAGTAATCTAGAGATGGCCGAAAATCCTATGAAAAATATAAAAGGTGTCGAATGTGTTCTCTCAATTTTTCTTAAAAATAAAATTTAATTAAAAAGAAAAGCAAACCTAAGGAATGATAGTAGTCAATTACTTCAAATAAAATAAAATCGTCGTTGGTGAAAATAATATAATAAATAGATAGTGTGTAATATTTTTCTCATCTAAACAAAAGGAAATTTCATATTTGGTTTGGAAAGTCGGATTTGAGTTTGTATTCGATAAGCGCCAGTCTATAAATAAATACAGAAATAATATAGGAAATGAAAAAGCATCATTTCTAAGTCGGAACGTGTAGAAAATTTTGCAGTATAGAATATTGTATGTATTTCGATCGTGAGTATGTCTAATTTCCGATTTTTTTTAAAGATTACGCCTTTATTCTATAAAAACCTAAAGTTAATTAAATCTTTGGCTTTTAAAATTAAGTATTTGCTCGTTTATATTTTATTTTATTTTCATTTAGTAGTCAGTGTTTGACACAACATTTATAAAAATGTGAAGTAGGTTTTACATTATTGATGTGCATAGATTGGAAAAAGAGTTATCCAATCCTGAAGTTCCTGGATTACAAATTGTTTTCATTTGCTTGTAAATAGTCTAAACAGGCAAATATGACCAATTCTCACTACGAGAAATAAATAAACTTTTTTTTTGTCTTAACATTAAGGAATTTCCTAAATAACATAAATGTAAAAATGTTTTTACTTTCTCGTATACTACGTATACTAAGAGAAAGTATTGCAATCGAAAAAAAATATTGCAATGTTTTTCCGCGGATTTCAACGTTTTCGTGTTCTTTGAGTCGAAAAACATCGATTTCGCGAAAAAAAATTTTTGTGAGTCTCTGTGTGGCTCCGAAACTGTTTGATCAATTTTAATGAGATTTGACATATCTGAAAGCTATGTATAAAAGTGGCTTTTCGTAAAAATTAATTAACGGGGGTGGGGGGCGAAATTAGGGTGGTTTTTTTCGAACAAAATTCTTTTAAAAACTTTACATTCAAAATGACGGCCAATATGGCGATTTTAGTACATTGCCGCGCTTTCGCTGTCACTAAGAAACCACAGAATCACTTGCAATTTGAAAATCTTGTAAATGAAAGTAAATGATTTGGAACGGTTTGTAAATATTTTTGAAAAGAATGAAATATTGCCCTTAATTACGAGGTTCAGATTGCCCTTTTTTTCAAAATTGATTTTCTCAAAAACGGCACTGGTGATTTTTTTAAATTTACGTATTTTATAGTCACATGTAACGTAATTATAATGAGCTTTATGAGATTTCTCAAACTTATCCAGAACTGAAGTTAGAAATTTTGAAATTTGAAAATTTCAATCCCTCATAGCCATCTTCAGATAAAAATGACATCTTGGAATTAAGGGATTATATAGTATAGCTGCTAAACTGCTGTCTTGAAATACTTCTAGCGCTTCTGGTTTTGGGGAAAATAGTTATTTTTCAAATTTTTTTTTATTATTTTATATCAAAGTTTCAAAAACAAATCTAAAGTATTTTAGAGCTAACTTCTCATGCTATCCAAACACGTAAAAATATACAGTGATTTGTAAAATACAAGGTTAATACGAAAAACTAATTTTTGTATATGTATATGCACACACACACGCACGCACGCACGCACGCACCCGCGCACGCACGCGCGCACGCACGCACGCACACACGCACGCACGCATGCACGCACACAGGCACGCACACAGGCACGCACGCACGCACGCTCACACGCACGCATGCACCCACACACACACACACACGCACGCACGCACACACACACGCGCGCGCGCACGCGCACACACACGCACACACACACGCACATATATATATATATATATATATATATATATATATATATATCTTATTATATTTAAACCTTGAAATGAACGGATTACATGGTAGACATACTTAGCTACTAAACTGTTATACGCTTCCAATTTTGCCAAATATCAAAAAAACTATTATTTTAATTTTTTTTAAATAGTTTATATTAAAATTTAAAAAGAATTTTATTAAATATTTTAAAGTTACTTCCTCATGCTATCCGAATATGTAAAAATGAAAAATGTATAGTGATTTACAAAATACAAAATGAATAAGAAAAAAATAATTTTGTAGGTAAGTATATTAAATTGCAAGTTATACGGAGTTAGGAATTTCTGCGGGCAACAGATGGTTTCCTTGTACGAGAAATTGTTGTGCCCAAGTACATCGGCCAGACTTTCTTGAAATGTACTCGTGATGATACGATTATGGGGTTTTGAAAAATGTGCTGTTATTGAATACGGGTGGCAAACCGCAACCGTTTTTAATCTAGGTGAGACAGCACATATTTACTATACCGCGTGAATGAAAAATTTGTACACAAGTTTGTACCTTGAATTTAAGTCAATATATTATTTGTTAGTGAGCCAAAATATTATGTTAAATGAAGATAAATAAAACTTTGAACCCATGTCACGTGGCCGTGATTTTATCACATATTTGCCGTTTAGTTCGAAATCAAAAATTATTTGTTAATACGGTACATCTGAAATGTAGTATAACTTCACCACATTGAAATTAATAACGCATAAATGTTTGGAAAGCTTTTATAGTGTCACGTTCTTTGTTGTCTTTACGTCTTTAAAAGAATTCGAAACTTTCACAGAGAGCAATGACCTCTGGGATCCTTTTTTTCTAAAAACTTAAATGAAGCTTTTGGGTTGTTTATCAAACTTTGATGATAGTTAAAAATTAAGATTTGATAGACGTTATTGGTATCGATATTTAGTGAAACCCTTTTACTAATTTGGCTGGGGATAGAGTAGTTTTTGGTGTAAATAAATGTTCTTGGTATTTTAGATCCCGGCGAATTTGAAATTGCATCATGGAAAGTATATTACGTATAAAATTAAATTAAGTATAAAACTTTTAACTTTGTATTTAAGGATAGTGCAGAAAAGCATACTTAACTGTTTATTAATGTGTGATGGAGAATATTTGGCGGAGAATTTGGATAAGAGTTTTGAGTTTAGTTTACATTCGCTAAGAAATCTTTAATTTACGGGATATTGATTACACAGAAAAGGTTGTGCAGTGTTTTTAGGTGACGAAATTTTTCCGACGGGTCTCGAGTTTGTTTCGTGTGGGCGCGTATTAAAAGTTTTATGTTTGGTTAATTAGCATAGTAGGGATAAAAAACCAATGCGGCGACAAATGATTTTTCACGAAGTTCAGAGCTAGTTCTATCCCATCACAAACAATCTGATGACGAAAAAGCTAATACCGTTTTTGCGAATGGTATACTAGAAAATGGGACGAAGATCTAAATTTTCCTTTTAAAATAATTTGATCTGATGAAAGCATGATAACCAACAATGGAATTGTCAACCAACGTAGCAAACGTTATTGGGCAAAACAAAATCCTTATTTAAGAAAGAATCAAGACATCAACAATGATTTGTATTTAATATGTGGATGGGCATTTTGAGACGGAGAGTAATAGGACCTTTTATTTACCACAACAATTTAATGCCAAACGATGTCTGAAATTGCTATGGGCTGATTTGGAAAATGCTTTGGATCAATCACCTCTAGCACTTGTTAACAATTGTTGGTTTCAACAAGATGGTGCCCCAGCACATAACTCAAGAAATGTACAGAACTATCTGTCATTGCGGTTTACAGGAAAATGGATTGGAACCTACAGTGTAGTACCTTGGCTAGCCCGATCGCCCAATTTAAGTCCGTTGGATTTTTTCTATGGGGTTACCTGAAAAACCAAGTGTATGGTGGGAGTTTTGAAAATTAAGAGCGATTGTTAGTATCGGAGATAGCCGCAGTTAATATAATTTCGCCAGAAATGACCGTATTTTAAATTCTTCTGTAAAGAGAGCTTACCTATATCTAAAAAATAACGACAACCTATTTGAACAGTTATTGTAATTATTTAACTTTAGTTAAATAGGTTTAAAAAATTGTTAAATTTGTACATAAAAAAATATTATCAAATGCTAATATTAATCCGAATTTTTCTTAAAAATTAGCTTCAAAACCATAATGTGTAAGACGTGGTTAAATTCGTGTTAAAAAAATACTATCGAATACAAAGTGTTTCGTTGGTTGCGGCGATATAAAAAAATAAAGTTGATGATGGTTTCTCGGAGAATAAACGTCGAATAAAAAAATTGAAACCGCTATCTAATAGAATTCAAAAGTGACAATGAAGAAGAACCTTTGGTTTTTAAATTTTTTTTTAAATAAATGAAGGAATTATGTAAAAAGAAAAACCCAAAAATCGCATTTTGTTTTAAATCTCGGAAACGACAAACAATAATGAACTTTTTCAAACTGCATGTGAACATGCCCTAAATTTTCTCTAATTTAACCTCCTTCGTATCTCCTACCGTTTTCAAGATCCCCATTCTGGTCACGTTATATATATATATATATATATATATATATATATATATATATATATATATATAATACATACATACATACATACATACATACATACATACATACATACATACATACATACATACATACATACATACATACATACATAACGTATACTGGGTCCCCATAGTAGATAGACTACACATTTTATTATACTGAATTACATTCTACTCTATGGGATCTATTGTCTTAACTTTTAAAAATTACGTCTTTTAAGTGACCGCCATCAACTTCAATGCACTTTTCAAGATTGGGTAAAAAATGGTTCACTACACGATGTTGCAAAACCTGATCTATTGGCCGGACTTCTACAGCAATTCGGACTTTGAGCTCCTGGATGATTTCTAAACGAGTTGCAAAAACCTTCGTATTTAAATAGCGCAACATAAAAAAGGCTGGTGCATTAAGTCCGGGGACCTCGAAGGCCAATTTAATGTATTGCATTTTCGGATACCAGTATCCAACTTAAATATATTAAATTGAACACTCCGTATATATTTAAATATTCTTATTCTGTCGCCAATTTAAATATTTTAATTCGGATCAGCCGTTAAAGAGTTATTCAATGTTTTAGGAAAAATATGACGTATGCAAGCACAACGAATAAAATCTGCAGCGGTCACATTGTGACAGATTAACCAAAAATATTTTGTCAAACGTTTGCCAAGATCATCCATTGTCATCAGTTGTACAGGGTGTTTGCTACGGTGGTACAATAACCTAATATTTCGATTGGCCATAACTCAATATTTTTAAATGGAACACCTTGTATTTTGTAAGTGATTCTGGGAGATAAGTAAATTCCCTTTCGATTTTATATTGTGTTTCCTGTACCTAAAGTTTTAAATTATTGCAGTTTTAAGAATAACAGGACCGTGTTATGCAAACTGTAACTTTTTAGAGGGCTGTGAAAGCAACTGCAAAAAGTAAAGACAATGATCTGTCATATTAATTCACAGTAAATTAGCATTTGTGTGTTGTGCTGCATAAGTTCACTGTTTTGTGCATCAGAATAAATTTTTCTAGGGAAAAGCGTGTTGATGTGTTACGAAAATGTGATTGTAACTGGCTTCTTGCATCCCGAAGCTATACTCTTAAGTATCCTGACAGTAGACACCCACCTGAGGTTAGCTTCGAAAGAATCAGATGGAGGTTTGAAACAACAGACAGCGTTAATTATACAAAACGTATGCGTGCAAGACAAGCAACCAATGAGGAAAACGCATTAATGGTTGTTGCCGCAGTGGGTCAAAATCCTTACCAGTCCACTGAAAAAATGTCACAATAAATTGTTGATGCAAGTCATTCATCTGTATTCCATCCCTACCATATCCAAAAACACCAGAAGCTTTTTCCGCAATATTAAGACAGTGGGAGGCAATTCTGTGAGTGCATTAATAACATACTGCATGTCGAACCAGAATTTCTGAACTGTGCCCTTTTTACCGATGAGGCGACTTTTAGTAATATAGGCTTCCCTAATCCGTGAAATTTCCATCATTACGCTACCGATAAGCCCGAATTTCTGAGAGCAGTTGATCATCAATATCAGTGGTCAATAAACAAGTGGGGTGGAATTGTCGGGACACATGTTGTTGGCCCACATTTTTTTGAGAACCATATTAATGGTCAAATATATCTCCACTGTGAGTGTACTTGAATTGAACGATTTATTGCGACGTGTCGCTGAAAATTTTGTCCCTGGATTGTGGTACCAACATGATGGTGCACCCCCACATTCGAAACTAAATGTTTGAAATATTTTAAATTGTAGATTTCCTGGTCGCTGGATTGGATGAGGTGGTCCACAGAACTGGTCTGCTAGGTCTCCAGACCTATCTGTACCAGATTTGTTCCTTTGGGGCTGTATAAAGGACATTGCGTACCAAACTCTTCCAACCACTAGCGAAGATCTGAAAGAGAGAATTTGTGACGCTTTTTGCCAAGTAGCCCATGTCATGCTAATTGATGCTCAACGTTCATTTACGGAACGAATTCTACTGTGCCTGCAACAAAATCGCGGTGTGGCTGAACACTTATTGTACGTTGCCCAGGTATTTCTTCTATTAATTTCATTATATAGGTGTTAAAATCTTGTAATAAAAATAGTTCCTTGCTTTGTATTGATGATTTGATCAACTTGTTTTTTTAATGATAATCCTGCAATATGCACAAATGACGCCCTCGGAATATTTAACAGAGCCTTCCAAAACTAAACTAAATACGGTTCTGTTATTCTTAAAGCTGAAATAATTTAAAAAGTGTCAACTTTAGGTATCGCAAACCCAATACAAAATCTAAATCGCTTACAAAGTACAGGCTGTTCCATTTAAAAACATTGAGTTATAGCCAATCGAAATATTAAGTAATTGTAGCACCGTAGTAAACACCCTGTACAACCGAATTTAACTTTTAATATTTTGAGATGATCTTGATCAACGTTTGACAAAATAAGTTTGATTAATGTGTTACAATGTGGCCGCTGCAGATCTTAACCGTTGTGTTTGCATACGTCATATTTTTCCTAAAAAGTTTAATAATTCTGATTCTAATTAAAAAACAAAACATTGCCAGGTAGGCAATTGATGACAGAGTAAGTACATTTAAAAATATACAGAGTCTTCAACTTAAAATATTTAAGTTGGATACTGGTATCAGAAAATGCATTACCCTGTAGAATTGTAGATATTTTTTGGTTACGGAGAAGAAGCTAATACACAACTTTCATATTTGAAGATTTTCTCTGTTTAAAATAGTTTTAGAGCAACATACAAATTACGCACTCATTTTACACAATATATATATATATATATATATGTATACAGGGTGAGGCATTAGTGCGTCGAAATACTATATTTCCGTTATAAAAGGAGATAAAAAAAGTTATTTTCAAAAAATATAGGCAACTTCAAACTTCACATTATAAAATTATTGTCGTATTAACAGCGTGTTACATGTTACCAGGGTGAACCAAACATACTTTTTTTTAAATGGCACACCCTATATATTATCTCAAATTTAGATTAAGCTCATCTCCCCCATACTTCCAATACAGGTATTTCAAAAGTTATGGTCAATTGTACACGAAAATCATTCTCATTCAACGTCCTGTATACCCTAAATAGAACAACCTAACAATAATTTTTTCCAGGCATAACTTTTTGACATTTGTACAGTGTTACGACGAAGTGCTATTTCTTTATTATTGCACCAATTGAATATAGGGCGAGCCAAATGAATCACCCTGTATTTTATTTTAAAAAGTGAAAATATGCGTTACGTTCTTTCATTATTATTAAGCACTCCCTATAGCTAAAAAAATTTTTGATTACTTTCATTGGTTAAAATACAAAAACAAAATCGCAGTATAGGCTATAGAATCGGTTATAATTTTATCACTGGATGTTGACTGTCACATGATTTTAATGAATAATGTAATTTACTGTCAAAGTGACTAAAGGTTTCAAAGAAATAATTAATTGTATTGATTATCTTGCAACTGTAATATTTACTATCAAAGTCACAGATCGTTTAAAATTGTAAACTTTAAAACACCTATTTTCTATTAACGTTCATTATATATTTTTTCCAAATATAACACGTGTTATGGTTAATAATCGATGATACTACTCGTTAAATCCTCTAGAACTCGTTGTCACTAATGATTATCATAACACTAGTCATATTATCACCGAAAATATCTCAGAAATTAACGATTTTAGCTTAATAAAAATGAAAGAAGTGTATTTTCACTTTTAAAATAAAATACAGAGTGATTCATTTGAAAAAATTGGCAAAATCATGTGTTTGAGTTTTGGCTCGCTCTATATTCAATTGGTGCAATAACAAAAAAAAATAGCACTCTCTCGGCACACTGTACCAATGTCAAAAAGTTATGCGTCGAAAAAATTATTGTTAGGTTGTTCTGTTTAGGGTATAAAGGACGTTGAAATGAAAATAATTTTCGTGTACAATTAACCATAACTTTTGAAATACCCTATATAACGTAACGAAACCCCATATTGGATGTATGGGGAGATGAGCTTAATCTAAATTTGAAATAATATATAGGGTGTCCCATTTAGAAAAAGCATGTTTGGTTCACTCTGGTAATATGTAACCCCCTGTAAATACGATACGTTTGATAATGTAAAGTTTGAAGTTGCCTATAATTTTTGTAAATAACTTTTTTTTGATATCTCCTTTAATAACGACATATCGTACTTCGTCGCATTAATGCCGCACCTTATAGTATGTATATATATATATATATATATATATATATATATATATATATATATATATATATATATATATATATATATATATATAATATTATTTATAAATAATTTATGTTAGCAATTGAAAATTTCTAAGAAATTACTGCCTTTGTAACTTTGGGAGGTCATCTCAAATGGTCTTGATTCATTTGATATTGAATAATGTTATGGTGTAGATATAGCAAAATGAATATTTTAATTTAGTTTGAAACTCATTAATTTTTAGAAGAAAAAGCACAAAATTGAAAAACATCAATTTATTTCTTGCTTATTAATTTTCAAGAATGTCAGTGACAAAGTATTTAGATATTTTCAAGATACAAAGTAAATATTTTCTTCTCATCTTTTTTATTAAACTGTTAGAGCATGTAACTGATAGATTTATTATGTGATAGAAACTTTAAACTAGGTTGACTCCACATTAAAAAACATTTTAGTATTAAGAGTATTAGATATAGTTTTAATTACACATTTTTACACAAATTTTACCAATATTTTCAAGTAATTCTCATTTCACACTTGTTTCTTCAAAAATAAGATCATTTCTATACGTTTCCATTTCGTTCCGATTATCCATTTAATATTGGATTTATAAAATTGAACAGAAACAATTAAAATGTAGAAAGGTAAATAAAGATAATTACATCTTAAAAAATGTCTTTTTCTTACATTATCAATATAAAATTTCTTTGATAATGTAAACATTCCTAAGATGTAGCGTAATTCTGGAGGTAGTAAACAAAGGAAGATATAAAGATTTAAATTTTTTTTAAATAAAATCGTCAAATATATTAAATAAGATTTAATATTAAAGCGTGTTTAATATACGTCAATGAACACAAAATGAATGTGTACGTATTATCTTTCTTTGAAGAATAATGAAATCTCATTTCAATATTTAATATGAAAGTAAATCGTTAACTAGACGTACTCGATTTTTTACTTCTAAATTAAAATTACTGCTTGGATTATGTATAAAATTTGCTTTAAAAATTAGTAAAAAGGGCAACTAGAAAAAAAAACGTACCTAAATAAATAGAATCAAAGCTCAAAAAGTAAATAGACAAGGGATTGTATACAGTCCTTTACAAATTGTCCTTAAGTAACCCTACTATGTATTTAGTAGCCAATGATTACTGTTAAATAGGAGTTGTTTGTTGGTCTATACTGTTAAGTGTTGAAATAGTCTTAAGTTTCAGAGATTTAATTGAGTATAATCAGATTTTGAATTTTTTAATTATTTTATACAATGTTAAGAAGATTACTAATATACGGCTGTGTACAGATTTTCATTCTAAAGGCACAAAATTTATATTCTTTAACCTTACTTGGTGCAATTGCATACTTAATAGCACTAATATTAAAATAGAATATAATTCCACAACTTCCTGTATAACATTACATAACATAACATACCAGTCACACCATTCCCCCGTCGAGAAGGCTAAACAATCCCTGCATACCTCCCTAGCTTTCGCAAGATTCATACATTGTCTCTGACGCGCTTCTCAGGAATCTTAGACGGCATATATTTTGATTTGATGCTTTTTTTTTACATACGCCATTGTAGATTGCTCGTTTCACAGCTACGCTCATGCTTTCGTTTTTCTTTATCGTTCATATACATCTAATCACTTTCCTTCCAGCATTGACCCGTCGTCCTCACCCATTGTACCACCTGTTCAACAATTTCATCATGAAGGGTAAACACTATACTCTATCTCTCGATTGAACACTATGATCTTTGTTTTGTTAACGTTTACTTTTAGATCCATGCTCTTACAGAATATATCAAGCTTTCTTAGAGCTGTTTGTAGCTCATCCGCATTATCGCTTAGTAAGACAGTGTCATCTGCATACAATAGAACTCGTACGTTTACGTCACCACCAACCATTGCACCATTTGTATCGGTACGTGCTTACCTAACACATTTATAACCACGGTGACATCACACAGCCTTGTCGTACTACTTGCTCAATATAAAAGTATTCACTCACACCTCCTTTCACCCTTAAGCATGCCCAGCTCCTGTTATATACTGCCCTTATTCCGTATATTAGACCTTTACTTTACGCCATATTCGTTTAATATTTTCCACTGGTTTTCCCTGTTAACTCGGCGATATGCTTTCTTTAGATCTACAAACGAACAGTACAGCTTCTATTTTACACTCAAATGCTTTTCGGTCAACTGCTGGAGAGCAACCATCTAATGAACACCTCTTCTCCTTGGCATGAAGCCACCCTGCAGATTCCAAATCTTAGTTTGCGTAGTTTTACTTACTTCATTTACTTTATTTGCTTATTTCACAATACTGCAAAGAACTGTGTACACTTTTTACATTTACTAGAATTCTATTTGCTATTTATAATTGACTTTCTAATGTCTCTCTTTTCCTCACTACACCTATACTGTCTTCCTCGCCCCTTAACTGCCTTCTTCTTTCCCACATTTCTTCCATCCAATCCCCTCCCCTTCCTTATCCCCCAGTATTTCCTCTACCGTTCTTTCTTCTTCCTTTACCTCCCTCCATGCTTTCATCATATGGTTGATCGTTTCCATCCTCTCCCAGCATAGTCTACATACTCTGTCTTCATCTCTTCTCCAATATTTATTCCCTCCTTCTTCATTTCCACACCTAAATCTCGCTATCATTTTCTTTCTTTCCTTCCTCTCTTCTCCTTTCAAGTATTACGGTATTCCCTCTCCCTTAATCTTCATATAGTTTGTATTATATTTACCTTCCTTCACCTTCATCCATCTTTCCTGGCTTTGGACACCCCTGTCCCTTCTAACTATGTCCTGTCTCACGCGCACACCTTCCCTTCTTAATCTCTCCACTTCTTTCGCATACCCATTTCTTTCACAATATTCTTTCCTGGTTTCTTGTCCATATTTTATTCTTCCTTCTTTTATTTCCTTCCAGCATTCTTCTACTACCTTACAGTCTGATATTCTACTTCTTTCCTCCTCGTACTTCATTGCTCTCATTCCCGCCTCCACCCTTATTTTTTCTGCTTGCACCTACTCTCTGATGAGGTACTAGGAGTGGAAAGAGAAGCTTTCCACTCCTAGTACCCATTTCCAGTATTTTTCATGCAGTCCCTCTATCTCTTTATACTCCATCCACCCCCATACTTTCGCCCCGTACAACACCACACTTTTTATTAGTTTTTCGAATAATAATCTCCTTTTCATTAAGTCCATTCCGAACTCTTTCTCCTATGCTCCACACTTGCCCTATTAATTTATTCCCTTTTCTCACTCGTTCCTTTACATGCTCTCCATCTTTATTGTCTTGTTTCATCGTATATCCTAAGTAGGCGAATTCCTTCACCTACTGTATCTCGTCTTCCCCCCATTAGCACTCCTACTTTTTCCTTTTTCTCAATACCATTACCTTTGTTTTGTTCTCATTTACTTCCAAATCTTTTCATCTTAAAATATCTGTCCATAGTTTTTTAACATCTCCATTTCTTTGTCTTTCTTCGCTATTAACACCATATCACCTGCGTATGCCAGCGACCACACTTTCTTCTTCCCCACCACCACTCCTCCTTCTTGTTGCCCCTTTAATGTCTCCTCTAGATCTCTTGTGTATATCGCGAACAGGCTTGAGCTCAGTGGACATGCTTGCCTCAGTCCCTTCCTTATTATTAATGCTTCACTTAGTTCCCTGTTCACCCTCACCCTATTCATCGTTTCTTCATCTATTTTTTCCATCCTTTCTATTCATCTTTCGTTGATCTTCTTTTTCCTCAAGTATTCCCACAGCTTTTGCCTGTTCACCCTGTCAAATGCGGCTACTATGTAACAACCTTTTTTTGGCTTAAGTTAAAGCATTGTTACAACTAGGTCCACAAATAACGCTACCATTTTCCCTCCTTTCTTTTCCAGTTCCTTATTTGCCATGTGTTTCAGGATATATATGCTGTCTATCGTACTTATTCCTTTCCTAAACCCTGCCTGTCTGGTAGCAGTTTCTTTTCTTCTACTTCCACCTTCAACCGATCTTCCAGTGATTCCTCGGTAATTTGTCACTTGTTTTTTCTCCCATTTTTTGTGCACCAGTCATATGTGTCCTTCTCTCTACCTCTCTGGGAATCCTTCCCCTCTCCATATTTTATTTACTATTTCAGTCATCCTTTATGATACCTTTCCTCCTCCATATACCTATTCATCACATTGTATCCCGTCTTCTACCGCCGCTTTACATTTTTTTTACATTCTGAATTGCCTCTATTACTTCCTCTTTTTTAATTCCTTGTCCTGCTTCATGTGTTTCATGTGTCTTCTTGCTTTGTCCTCCTTTTCCTTCTTATATATCCTCCCCCTCCAGCACCTTCTTTAAACATCTCTTCCATTCGTTTGTCTGTATTCCCTCTTGCACCCTTCTTCTCCTCTTTACTCCTCTTCACTTGTTATATCCCTTATCTGTTGTTCATTTTTCTTTTTAACTTCTTCCTTTGTTCTTTCGCATGTTTTCTTGTATTTATGTACTGCTTCTTTATATTCCTCTTTTCCTACGTTCTCTTTCTTCCACTGTCTTAGTGTTCTTCTTGTCTTCTTCTTGGCCTCCTTGCATTCTCTATCCCACCATTGCTTGCAACCCGTTTTCTCCTCTTTCCATCTTTTAAACTTTACTTTCTCCACTGCTTCCTACATTCTCACTCTCATTTCTTCCACGGTTTCTTGTACTCCTTTCCGTTCCCACACTGTCTTTCCCATTCTCTCTTTGTACCTCTTTGCACTCTCTTCTTTCCATACCCTCTTGGTGGAGAATTTCTCTACTTTTCTCGTCTCCCCTCTTTCTTTCACTTCCATTATCATTTCCAATGGCTGGTGATTCAATTCGATCCTCTCCCCTACCCTAAAAGTTATGATGTAGTCAATTAGTAATTCTCCTCTTGCCCCTATGTACGTATACTCTCCCCTCTCACTTTCTTCTCTGTTCCCATTCGTTACTTCCCATCCCCTTTCATTACACACTTCTAACATTAAATTTTGTCTTTTGTCTGTCGTTTTCCCGTCCCTCTCTTCTCTTGTATTCCCCCTCCTTCAGCTGTTCTCGTGTTGAAATCCCTCCTATACCGTCACTATTTCTATATTTTCTATTCCCCACTGTATGTTCCTTTCTACCATCCCTATTCTTTGTCGCACTTTCTCTTCTTCTTTTTCCAACCATTTGCTTTTTATTCCCACTATTATCCCTCCCTTTTCTCTTCCTCTTCTGTACTACCGATGAGGAATCACTTGGCATTTCCCTTTCCCATCACTCCCGATCTTTTTCTTCTATCCATGTCTCTTGCATTCCCACCACGTCCTGCTCCTTAATAAACTCCCAGAAATCTTGATCTTTATTCTTTAATCCCGCTACGTTCCACATCATTATCTTTAGTTCGTTCCTCCCTGCCTGCCTTCATTCCCTACTTTCTTTTTGTTTACTTTGTTTTTCTTTTCCGTTTCCTTTAGTCATTCTTCCGTTGCCCAGCGGTTTCGTCATCCCCCTTTCCCCTTTTTCCTCCCCCTCTTCTTTTAGTTTTTTGACCTTTGTATGTCCCTTCTCTCCCCCTCTCTCTCTACTCAGCTCCTACGTTCTCTCGTTCCATACATATCTTACTCCGTCTATCTCCATTTATCTGTATCCTACCCATACCTTTTTTCCTTCCGATATTCTTTCCGCCGATCTTTTCCGTATTTCTTTCTGTGCTTCCCATTTTTCCCTTGTTAGGTCGTGATCTAGTAAATTCCTGCGTTCCTCAGTTTTCTCTTCTCCATCATAATCTTCTGCTTCTCATTTCCTAACTTCCGCTCTTACATTTAGCTTTTCTTCCATCATCGCTCTTAATTTTTATGCGGTTCCTTGCTTCTTCCATATCTTTATTACAATCTTATTCTTGTTTTTCCTTCTCTCCTCTTCGTCTGTTTTTTTTCTAATTTTTCTATTCTTTCTTACAATTCTTGTTTTTCTCCCTTCCACTCTTTTTCTCTTTCTTCCATTTGTTCTTTCATTTCTTTGATTTCTTTCCTTATTCCCTTCATACTTTCCTCCATCAGCTTCTTCAAACAAATTAATTTCTTTATTTCCTCCATTTCCTTATGCCCCTTCTTGTTTTCACTTTGCATTATTACTCTGTTACCACCTTTATTCTCCTCTGTTTTTTATGCCAAGTGATCTTATTACCTTCTTCCCTTTCCTAACACTTTGCCTTTCCGCCTCCTCTTCTTCCTTCTCCCTTTTATTTATACCCTCCTTCTCTTGCCTTTCTGTCCTTTTTCTTCCCCTATACACGAATTCAATTTAATAATATTTCCAATTAAAATAATATTTGCCTATTATTAAAATTCCATTTACACTAAATAAATTCGTATAAAATTACACCATTTACAATGGAAGATGTAGCGCCAAAGGTCACCCGCGTATCGTTCATCATTCAATAATATTATTTCTATTGAAATAAATAAATCTTATATTTTAGAATGTCATTATTAGGTTTTGGATTGTTGAATCACTAGTAATTAAATGTATTTTACTGCACTAAATCACTAAATCACTTTCTGCAATTAACCAAAACTCCGCAGTAGTGTTCTTAATTTTAAATCACGTGTTAAACTCCCCGATAACTGCAGCGAATTCTAGACACGTCTACTCTCTTCCAAACTGCGTACACCAATCCTACGTTTTCTACCAATCAGTACTTTTCCAAATACTTTACCAGGTGTACTGAGCTGACTTATTCGTCTATAGTTTTTGTACCGTTGTTGTCCTTACTCTTATACAGTAGTACAATGATCGCGCTCTTCCAATCACTCGTCACTTTGTCACGCTTAAGATATGCATTGAATAATTCACACAAGATTTGCATCTCCATATTTTATCATTCAACCAGTGATTTCATCCACGCCTGCTCCTTGACCGGTTTTCAGTATTCCTACCGTTTTGTCTATCTCATTTGACCTCCACAGTTGTATACACCATTGCTTCTACATTCTAATTATCAAACTCTTCAGTTTTGTTTTCTTCACTACCATACAGCTTTCTGAAACATTTCTCACAGAACAATCGTCCCATACTATTTTGCTCTTGTTCACCACTCCTGAAGCGTTCTGTTTTGTGCCAGGCTATGCATTTTTGACCCATTTCCAGAAGAGTTTTTGTTTCCCTCGAAATTATTCTGCATTTTCTCTCTTTCCGCAGCCATCGCTTCCTCTCTACGTGTTCTCACTGTATCCTTCGCTTCTTGGTTTCTGAATTTGTACACCTCATACAACCGCTTCTTTCAGTATCATTTTTTGCAGCAATTATTGCTATGTATGCGTTTTTTTATTACATGCTGCCCTTTTTAACGATTCAATGCACCAAGAACATTTTTTTCAGTCTACCTGTAGTCGCTGTTCCACATATCTACGGCACAATTGACAATACGGTCTTTCAAGCTTATCCATGAACCTTCAATGTCATTGCTCGTCCCACCACATCCAACTCTCTACTCACAGCATCTGCATGTTTCATTCTCGCACCATTATCTACTAGTATATCTACTCTAATTCTGAACATTCGCACTACGTTTGATTTCTTTCCCCACATCCACTTTTGCCCTAAACACCTGTGCAGTGATGATGCGTCAAGCATTCCGGCTGGTAACCAAATTTAGAGGGTTACATATCTATGAGGAAGTATTTATTCACAAACTTACACAACTAACATATATACAAAATGTCTTACTTTCAAACTGTAGCAGACGCGACGAAGTAATAGTGCGAATCTCAAAGGGGGTCGTTTTGCTGTAGATCGGGGCGAAGCCTAATAGTTGCAATTGCGTGACTTATAATAATGGTAGCGTTTGTGGTGAAGGTGAGAGAGGTGCGATGGCGGCAGGAACTAGTAAACGATACCGACAATAATTACGCATATTCCTAGGAGTAGACGGCGATATCAGTCTTCTTCCGGTACTACAATTGTACCTGCTGATATGTTTCACAGTAGTGGATTGACGGCGTAAATCGCGTTGTAAAGTGCGGACTATATGCGCACCGATATCCTAGCTTATGGGTAGCTCCAGAAGTGATCCCGTTCTACTTACTAGAGAGCGTAGAACCGAATGTAAAGTGTTATACCTACCGCCGCTTGTAAAGGGTATTGCGCGTGTAATAATAGAGCCGGTAAAGCGTGAAACACCAGAAGCTTGAGGTGCTTTTCTGATAGACTGAAATTTGCAATGACCCAAAACTGCGAATTCAGTAGCTTTATTGATATTGCAAGAAACAATTCTTTTTTTTTGTCATTAATGCACAAGTACACTCCATAAACTAAGCATTTTAGATGAGGGAGAGACTTTATAGCTAGGGACTAACATTGTTCGCATTTTCTTCTTTTTTTTGTGAGGACTGCCCAATGAGCACCTCTGTTTCCAAGTCTCGCATTATTGGTTACATTGCAGTTACACTTCCTGCGCTTCTGTGTTTCCGCAAGGCTGTCTCTTTCACTGGAATTAGGACTGGAATTATTGGTACCAGAAAGTCGTTTCTTTGGGCCACTTGCAATGGACAATGAATTCAATAGACCTCTGCTAACTCTACGCCTGAAGTCTAACAGGGTTATATTTTCATCTGGATTTATATTTGTATAAACCACGTAACTGTTCATAAAGGTTATATCAAGAAGGCCAAAAAATAGTCTGTGCCATCATTTGTACAGTACAGTATAGCTGGAGTAACCGATCGGACTGGTTAACACCGCCCATATAGCGATTATAATCTGGGATTATACCTGGACATTGGACATTTTTATGCGCTCCATTCTTCTGCTGTCTTTTTACTGTCGCTCTTTTAGTCCCATGAAAATTAGACAAAAGATGAAGTAGCTTACTGATGAACCATTTTAAAAAAGTAATGCCCATACTAGAAACCCTGGGATCCACAACATCCCTCTCCATATCTTTATCATTTATCAGGTTCCTTGGAAGCCTACGTCTATTATTCCTTACCGTTCCGCACGTTTCAGTTTTTAGTTTTTCTAACGAATCCACCGAAGTAAAGTAGTTATCAATATATATTTTTTGGTTTTGTCCCCTATATTTTTCGGTCAATGAGAGAACAACTCTTTCATTCATATTTTTCTTCTGCTGCTTCGTCTACGCAAGACTCACCACGAGGAGGTGGTTGAATATCGAGTCCCACCCGCGCCCTACCCATGCACTCAACCTTAGTAGAACACTATTTTTATATTTTGAAATCTCTTTTTCTTTTGTTTCAATCACTAGACGAATTTTTCTGTTTAATATTCTAGTTCCAATAACTCCATCTTGTTTTATTTTGTCGCAAACTTGTTTAAATGCTGTAGTGACTTCCTTTACACTCCTCTCCACAGCATGTGCGTGTAATGGTAATTTAAGAAGACAATACTTTGGACAGAATATCGGAGTCGTCTTCGTCTACTAGTATTCTTAAATCCTAATCTTCCAGGTGCTTGATGAGTGGAGATTCAGTCACCGTGACATTTTGCCATATTATTAAATCGATGTATTTTGTAGCGGAGAAATTTATTGGCGGGATTTCAAATCGCCTGATACCTCTATTTGTACTTTCCCTTTCGCTGGCTCTTGCTGCACTTGAAACCTAGTTAACAGACCTGTTTTCGCGGATCAGTTATCATTGCAAGCAGCATGTTTCGTCGATGTGCGAAGTACGCTTTGTCCTTTAAACACTTATTTACAACTTTTTGATCTCCTTCATTTAAATAGGTGGAGGTGGGTACTATTGATTGTCGGTCTAAACGTTATTACAAACCATCCTGGAGCATATACTTTTATTATAAATTTGGCTAATTACTGCAATTTCTCAGAGGGCATCCTGGTACATATGTATAAACGTAGAATTCAGTTAGCTGTTGTCAGCTATCGCGCATGCGGCAATTCAAGCAAGTGTTGGACACACACCGCTAGAAACAGCTTTACAAATGTGTAGGAGGTATTGTTGGTCCGCACTTAAATCCGATATTGTGTCCAACAATACTTCTTATGATTGACAAAATTTACAAAATACGAACAACTATTATTTACAAGGAAACTACTTAATTCTCAACCAAATTAAGAAAATGATTTCACTGGCTATTGATAACAATACGTAAATCATATCTTAATTTTAAACTTCCATCTAAGAATGATAATCAAACCAAAAACCTTATTTCGTTTTCAAAAAAAGGACTCTACATGTGTTCACCACTTGTAAAAATTTCGAATACTTTCCAAATACGCAAAAGAAAAAATACAAACCTTGCAATCTAAAAGCTTCCCAAAAATTTAAGCGTTATCAAGTTTAATTGCATGAACTTATACTACATTTCAGATGTACGGTTTTAACGAATAATTTGTAATTTCCAAACTAACAACTAACGGCATATTTTGATAAAATCACGACCACGTGACAGTCCCAGTAGGACTCTTACGTGATACGACGTAGGCCCGGTCGTATGAACGTCGGTTGGCTACAGGTTGACGTTGTACCTGAGGTTGAGAATCTAAATTTGTATTATAAGTTGCGGTTGGAGTACAACCTTCGGTTAGAAACCCGTACACGAAAAGTTAGGTTACATTCATACATTGTGTTTCACGCGCGTCTTATTTTATTGTTGTTTAGTTGTTTTATACATTTATATTAGTTATAATTATTTTGTTATATTTCCAATTACATAAGTTATTGTACATAATTATGAATACTGCTCGTACTAAACGTACTGTATGCAGTGATTCCGACGTATATAAACTTGTAGAAATTGTACAAAAATGTTGCAGCGAAGTGTAATGCAAAGAAAAAGTAAATGTTTTGCTTAATAAAATGTCCACCTTTATTAAATGTACAGGAAAAATCCCGGGAACAAATTGCACAGGAATCAATTGTGGAGCAGTTGATCCTAGAAGTGCAGAACAGCTCCGCAATAAATTCGATAACTTAAAAAAAAAACCGTCGAAACGTTAAGATTTATATAGACAGTGTTAGGGCAATACTTATTGCCATGTATGAAAAAATTAAAGCTATAATTAATTAAAAATTATTATTAATTTTATTAAATACATAAATAAAAAGTTTACCTCGAGTAGGTTTTGAACCTACGACCTGTACCTTGCTTGGGTGACGCGCTAACCAACTGCGCTATCGAGATTCAAACACCAATCAATGTAAATTTTGTCTTTATGTTATAATAAAAAAAAACTATAATTAATTTATCAGTTCGAGGTTTAGATGCACATCCTGGAGGCAGTGATAGCATCGGTAAAAACCTACAAATATTATTTTTAATAAATATAATTATTAGTTTTAGGATAGGTACGTCAGAAAATGTGCTTCCGATATCTGATCCAAGTGAGACACCCACAGAAAGTGAGTGTGACATTGAACCTGTAAAACTATGTAAAAATAGAATTTACTGTCAAATTATGTTAATTTATAAGTAAATGTAGCTGAAGCATCGGGCAGTACCTCACACCAAATTAATGAGGTTAAAAATCTGTCACCAACCTTTTTATGTGTGTTTAAAATTTACGTTAATATTGGCAGCTTAATTGCATTTCGTGTAGCTTTAGTTGCATAAATAAATTATTTCAAGTATTATACGTCTGCACATCTCTGTCCGCGTTCCGGGTCATTTCCGGTCATTGGGCAGGGTTACTTTGAGCGTCCCTCAATCATTGCTTGAACCACGTGTTTAAGTAGAAGCCATTTTCGCTTTGTTTAAATTTTTTATTAAGAGTGCCTCATTTATATGGTGAATTATTATACTGAAATTTGAGACATTTACATTTCAGGCAATTTTACTTATACCCTTACCACTTCTTTTTACGTCTGGTTTAATTATATTTTAACGTTAATGTTGCAAGATGATGCAATAGCTTTGCTACTACGAAATGGGATTTCAATTACCAAATTTTACTTTGAACCATGCAAAGTCAATTCAGTTTGGAGGTTTACAAAGAAATTTCTATATTTTGGAATTACCAGCATATCAATCCGATGTTTACTTCAACTTCCATCAAAATTGCGCAACAAATTTAAAGTGATGAATCGACAGTATTTCCTTATCTGCTGAAGTTCCAGTGACACCCAAAATGTAAAATAAATTACATCGGGTATTTCATATTGTTAATTAATTCACATTATAGTTTAAGGCAATTAATTAAGAATCACTAACATTAGTTTTTAAGAGGTCATCCTTATAATCAAATTAAGTATCATAATAAAACTCATTGTTGTCATTATTTTTTACTTTTTTTCATGAGTTTTTTGTGACTTTTCTATTTTTAAAGTTTATTTGTTCCTTAAAAACAAACTGGCGTGTGAGATTACATTATTCATTTTCAGGTTTGAAGCAATACCTTTTTTTTTGGAAAGCGAAAATATCTAAGCAATTCTGTTTTTGTTAATAAGCAGATCAAATGTTATTGAACTTGGACCTATTAATTGTCTTAAATAATTTTTTTCTTGGATACAAAATTTTTTCTATAACCATCAAAATATGTATATCCCTTAAAATTATTTTAAATAATTTTTTTCTTTGATTTTTGCTTGATTGAGGATCACAAAAGTTAAGATACAATAATCTCACAGTTTACATGCAGTGCGCGAAATACGTATTTCACACTATTTCGCGCACGTTGTTATAGTAACGTAGGAAAATCAAAAAAAGTGTGAATTATTGTAAAAAAGAAAATTAATAATAATTTTTAATTACAAAAAAGTGTCATTTCGCATATTATTATTAATGCGCGAATCTTGTCATTTTTTGACGTTTGAAGAAAAAATACATAAAATATTATTTAATGGAAAATGTACTTACTAAACTTCATTTATTACTACTTGTCTATAAATATATTTATTTGTTCAAAATAAGTAATAAAAGGACCACGAAAGTCTCTTTGCCCTTGTATGTCCTGCAAATGCGCTTTTACCATGTGGTTCAATGACTGGCACAAGAATGTCTGGATCATCTGGCGGTTTCACTTTCATTTTGAGCTACTGCTATATTCTGTAGGGCAGCACAAGCAATAATTACTGCTTTGGCAGTATCCACTGATAGGCGAATACTACTTGACAGAACTGGAAATCGTTGTTTCCATACCTTAAATAACCGTGCGATAGGACTTCTAGTTCGAATTTGCGCCTCATTGAACAGCTGTTCACCTTGTGTATTTAGTTGTAGAAGTGGTGTAATCAAATAATTCATTACAGCATATCCAGAGTCTCCTAATATAATGTTTTCATTAAATTCTCTGGCTTATAAACGGGCATGAATACGGGAATTATGGAAAATTGTGTGATCATCATTTTGCAACTATATCCAAAATTTGTGAAGAGGAATCACCCACTACCCGTACGTTAAAAGAAAAATACCCTTTTCTGTTACGAAAATATTCTGCATGATTTCTTCCTACAACACAAGATTGTCAGGAAACAGATGAGGTGTCTTGTATTTATACATACCTGGTGATTGTATCCTTATATGTGTGCAGTCTATCGCTCCTATAACTTTTTATAATTTTATAAAATACCATTTGGTTGTGCAGTATTTCCTGTTTGTAGGCATGTATATATGAATGTTTCTGCTAAGGATGCTATTAAAGTAGTTACTTTCTTAATAATTCTACTCTTGCTGTAACTTTATGTACACCACCAAAATCCCCAATAGGTGTTAACATATTGCCTGCAACGTAAAAACGCAATGCTAGTAAAAGTTGATTGCGAGGAAAAAGAGTATAAGTTCTGTACGGCTCTAAATAACCATTATTATAGCTAATAATGACAACACTGTAGCCTTTTGTAAGCGAAACCTCATAAAAAATTCAGCATCGGACCATTTCAAGAAATACTCTGATCGTAGACGAAACGTGCGCGGGTTCCTTCTACGCCGAGTTAATTCTTCTATTAATTCACCATCAGAATCTGCGGTGTAACATTGATTGTGGTCTATGTACTTCTATCACAACATCGTCACATTTAGATGAACTGTTTGATTCCATGTCAGTACCTAAATTATAAGTTATATGTTTATTGCATGAACGTTACTTCGGCCCTGGTTTTACTACTTTAGGAAGACTACGTAATAAAATACTTATCTTTTTTGGGTTTTTTTTAATGATGTATTTAAATTATACAATCTAAACGTTTCGATAACACTTACTGTTATCTTCGTCAGTGGTAATATTTGTAAAAATTGTTAATGATGTTGTAAACAATTTTGTCAAAGTTGAAAAATTTTTCAACCGTCTGGGCCAGTAGCCTTATTGAGATCAAGCCTACTGATGATCGATTCCAAGAGCTTGTACCGAAAATGAATTGGTTTCATAGCGTATGAAGAAGAGTTGACTAGGGGCACATCTTTTCCAGAATAATTGAGACACGAGTTTGACGCAAACAAATCCACAAAAACATTGGCTTTGTCTACAGAATCAGCAACTACCTATCCGTCAATAGACGTCAGGGGGGGAAATGAAGATGTTCCAAAGTTTTTACTAATGGATTTAGCTAAAGACCAAAATTTACGACTGCCTAAGGAGATGTAGCTAGTTCATAGCATTTTCGTTGTTCGAATAACTTTTTAGTTTTAGTGATTTCACTTTCGCAGATATTTCTAGCACCAACGTATTGTACATGACTGACGACCGATTTATTAGATTTCCATTTAATGTAATATTTATTTTTTAAAGATATTGCATCAGTACTAGCCTTTTTGAACCAGGGTTGGGAACGTGAATGACCTATACGGTACTGTTTTTTGGGAATGTATAACTCCATTCCCATGAGGATGACTTCAGATACTGAAAGAGCGATGTCCGAAGAAGAGAACATAAATCACCCCATCGAGATGACATAAAACACCACAAGGTTCTATCGGTTTTGCGAACAACAGTGGAATTAGGTACAATAGAAATGATTTCTGTTAGATAATGGTCGGAAAGACCTAAAGGCGAAAGAACGGAAGTTTTATAAACAAAAGGGTTTGATGTAATAAAGATATCTAGAAGATGTGGAGTATGGTTAGGGTTATCAGGGATTCTTGTGGGTTCAGAAATCATTTGTGTGAGATCACATGAAATAGCAAATGTTTCTGCACTATGACCAGCGGGATTTGTAGTAGATGAAAACTGAAGCCAATTAGAGTTATGAACATTGAAATCGCCTACAATTCAGATATCGCAAGATGGAAACTGAGATAGGAGATAGTCAACTTTCATACTAAGGTAATAGAAGAAGTCTTGAAAGTTACTGTCATTAGGAGACCTATAAATACAACAGTAGAATTTCACAAAATTAGGACCAGGATGTTTAAACCAAATCACATCAAAATTTTTATTTTCTAAGGAAGAAACCCTCTTGCAAGCAATTCTGTCCTTGATGTAGGCACATACGCCTCCTTTATATCGAAAGTTAGAGTGAAGGTGGTATTGAGGAAATTGCAAGTCGGGTGACTCGGAGCTTTCAGAGGAGACTTGTGTTTCAGATAGAAACAAAATATCAGGTTGTAATTGTTCAAGATGTTGGTGAATAGCATTAAGATTAGACCTGATACCGCGGATGTTGCAGTAGTGAATCAGAAAGTTAATACTTTCGATGACCGAGGAAGCTTGGGTCCTACCCTCCCGGACATCCGAATTGGGCAGGATTTTTCGTCCGGAATTGATTACCCGAGAAACCACAGCCATCTTATTTTTTAATTTGGAACTTTTAATCCGATAGGAAGCCAGTGAGGGCGAGAAGGAAGAATAAGGATGATGGAAAAGGTAACCGGCAGCCCTTACCGAGCTCAGAAAATCGGAGACCCAATATTAAGGAGCCCATGATAAGGGTGGTGATACCTATCCGGCTGGCATGGAGTATACATGCCTACCCTTTGGTTTCGTTAGAAATGTTGAAGCTAGATTGAGGGAGACTTAAGTAGTTCATATTTTGTGTCTACATGCAAATATGTACAAGTGGCAACATCGGTAAAGTTATGTCTCTCTCACACTCACATAATACTTATTGGGTTTCTTTCTAGCTTATTATGAGTAAGAGCCGCAATAATGTTTTTCCATATCTGTATACCATAACAAGCATTACGCACAGCTATCTTAAATCCTATTTAAGGCGGCAATCCGACATAAAACCCTAAAATCTTTGCCGATAAATGAGAAAAACATTCAATTTCCAAAAAAAAACATAATTATCTATGCCGAGTAGAATACATTTAATCATTTGACATATCAGTCAAAAGCAGAAAACGATTCGATTGGTTAAAATGTCCACCATCAGGATTGCAAACTTTTACAAATATTTTTGAACCGACGGTTATTGTATCGACATAAAATTTGCTGTCATACAACGCGTGTACTTTTGCTCAGTCGATTGATGCTCAACCTGCGGTTCTCGAACCTACGGTGGACACGATAAGATCGAGCCTTACTGTTGTAAGTTTACACGTGTTACATTTTTGTTTGGATGATTTTGATTAAAAACTCTTGGTGCGGCTTTTTCTTAATTATTATTACGAAAATGAATTGCAGGTGTTTCAATTCTTTCTTCTTTAGAATAAAACATTTTGATTTAGTAGAAAAACATTTCTTTTGCCGACTTTTGTTGCGGTACACATTTTCATTGGGGCACCGTGTACAGGATGGTTCATTTTCGATGTTTTCTTATGGGAAGTACCCTTTCTGTTACAAATAGACAAAAAGTAATATGGGGTTCTTGTGCTCGATTTTGGTGTTAATTAAGATCCAATAGTGGTAATCAAGATATCTCTGACCGTTATTGCGCAATTAGCCGAAATTGAAAAAATTGCGATTTTGAAAAACTTGAATAATTTTTTTATTTCTAAATGTATCGACAAACTGTAAAAATATGACATAGTGGTATTTTTTTATATCGAAACCATAGTTGGCTATGACATTTTTAAATGACATTTTTTGTGCTCTTCAAAAATATTTAATACTTCTATGCTATTTTAATAATTAATTGATTTTTTAAGTTTTTCTTATTTACGTTTTATATTAAGAATACACAGTAGGCATAGAAGGCTGAGATTTATTTAAGTAAAAACAAATGATAAGTATATGTCAATTAATAAATTAAAAATTAGAAGTGTGCAACAGAGTGATATTGGAATTTAGTTATTAACATGCCTAATTACACAAACTCAAAAAAAATGTGCATGTTAAAGTGTTTTATATTATCCGAAGGTGATAACTTTGATAAGAATGTGTCATCGGAATTATATTTACAAAATTTTCCTGAGAGGCAGCAGCCAAATAAAAATATTTTTGAACGGTATAGTTAATAGAAATTAAAATTTTTCTAGCTCAAAACAATATCTTAATTAATTTTAGGTTACAGAAAAAATTAATTGAATTCGGTTCTTTTAAAAATCCCTGGCCAAAGACTTGCTTTAAATGAAATTCTGAAGACAATTCAGTGGTCGTCTTAGGACAAGTCGAAGCAGAGCCAACACCTTCATCTAGACAAATAGTTAATCTAGGCGTGTTTCGAAGCAAAGCCCTTCGAATTTTAAAGAAACACAAATACCATTGCTGTAGATTTCGGAAAGAACATTTTTTGTACTACAGACGACAGAAGGCGGCTTATTGAGTTTTGTAACTGGTATGTAAGTCAGAGCCAAAATATAAATAATTTTTCAAACTCTATTGCATGGTCACACAAGGCGCATATCATTAGTGATGGTAATTATAATAATCACAATTTACCTTACTGGGCAGATATTAACGCTCATGTCCGTGTTGTCCGCAGGAGGCAAGGGAAATTTGGAATAAATGTGTGTTGCTGCATTAAAAACGGACGTTTTTACTATCACTTGTATGAAGGAACATTAAACTCAATGAAATATCTCGATATCCTACGAATTCATTTGGAGGGATTTCTAGAGAGTCTTCCTTTAGCACAATATTGCAATGCCATATTTCAGCAAGACGGAGTTCCCGCACATAATTCCCGTGTAGTTAGTGACTACTTAAATTTACGTTTTCCTAATAACTGGATGGGAACGACAGCACCAATTTTGTGGCCTGCTCGTTCGCCAGATCTTACGCCTCTAGATTTCTTTTTATGGGCTTCTTTGAAAAACATATACAAAAGAACTAATAATACTCTGAATGAGTTAAAAGAAAGTGTTCGTGTGGCTTTTACACAATTAACAGCAGTAGGTATCTATATATCTCTATAAATTGAATTAGAAGACGATGCGAAGTCTGCATCCAAAAAGAGGGCGCACAGTTTGAAAAATATTTGTAGTTTTAGTGTGTTTTTTATATTGATATTCTGTGTTCATATCTTTGTTCGTTTATACAATTAGATGTTTACATACGTATATAAATTGATTTGCTGTTAGCTTTTCATAATTTCTGATGATGTTGTATTGTTTATATTTTCATTTCATTTCAATTTGCATTTGAGGTTTTTTGAAAATTTTATATTCAATCTGTAGATTTTAAAATTTAACATTCCACAAGAACAACATTACAATTAAACTTATTTGAATTACAAAATGTTTCTAAAATATTTTACTGGAAGTGAAATTTCTTTTTTGAGTAGAATATCTTCATTCAATTTCATATCTGGTTTTCTAAGCCAACTGTTATCCTTAATAAATATACCAATTAAGAAAAACCTAAAAAAATCAATTAATTATTAAAATAGCATAGAGGGGTTGTATATTTTTAAGGAGCACAAAAAAAATGTCATTTAAAAATATTATAGTCAACTATGATTTGCATATAAAAAAATACAACTTTGTCATATCTTTTTAATTTAAGTACGTATTAAAAATGTGAATGCACTAACGGATTCTACTTACAAAAGTGCCTTAGGAATATTTTTACAGTTTGTCGATATATTTAGAAATAAAAAAGTTATTCAAGTTTTTCAAAACGGCATTTTTTCAATTTTGGCTAATTGCGCAAAAACGGTCAGAGATATCTTGATTATAACTATTGGCTCTTAATTAACACTAAAATCGAGCATAAGGACCCCGTATTACTTTTTGCCTATCTGTAATAGAAAGGGTACTTCCCACAAGAGAACATCAAAAGCGAATCACCCTGTACATTAATTTCAATCGCCTTTATAGTATTATACTTCGAAACAAGATCTCTTAAATTATCAAAATTCTTACCTTGAATTTGTACTAGGCACATCCTGTTTAACTTACCCATTTCAGCAAGTCATTATTTTAGTACCTTGATAGCTTATAATAGTAATTTATGAGGACAGAGATCTGCAGAGTCTGTACGTTCCTAGATTAATTAGTAAAACGCCGCAACAAAATCCTTTTTGCTAACTAAAACGATAATAAAAAGTATAAACTATAAAAAGTTGAAATAAAAATAAATGTCTAAATAAGACTTTTTTACAACTTCAAATTTATATAAATCCAGCAACTGAATTGAATTTTCTGTAGTTAAATTTAGTTGTCAGTCTATATTTGATTTTGAGGTTGCTTGAGGCACTGAAGAAGTTACTTTTAAAATTTATCCTAATACCTACTTTTTTATATGCTACATTTACAAGTTAACATTCTAAAGTTTAAACCTAAATCTTTTTTTAGATTCTTTCAGGTACCTAGAAGCTTTAATAAATAGTGCTATATTCATTCAGATACTGTCAGGAAGAATACTGATTTACTGAGTGAATATTTCTTACTGAATATACATTTTAAATACACATATATTTTTGTCAGTGTCATATTATCTAGTTTCTGCCTTTTTAAATATTTCTGCTTTAGCTGTTATGAACTGAAATTTATTTAGTATCTTTACCAGTGTACAGCACAAATATTATTTACAAGGGAAACACATTTTTTAAACAAAGCTAATTACTTAATTAAAACGTGTGATACCGTCAGTATTACTTAGGTTTTAATAAAGTTTTAAAATTTTTAATTAATTTAGAAATGTTTCGGTTATTTTATAATTTAATATAAAGTTGATACAAACAAGTAAAAAAATTAACATTGTTTTAATTTAATTTAGTTAACCGCAATTCTCAAGCGTTTATCAAGCTTTTAAGATTGTTGTCGGAAGTGTGTTTAATCAGTGATTAAAGGGAAGGCTTAATTACTTATCAAAATTTGTAAAGGAATTAGGGAATGAGGACTTTTACTAAATGGACTATATCTTATAAATTTGAAATTAAACTTTAAACCAAAAATTTACCTTTGTTGTTTTAAACAGAAGTGTTATTGACTTTCTTGTCTATTCTAAACAGCTGTCAAACTGCAGGCATAAGTGTAAGACCTTTATCTACTTATACATGTTATATACTAAACGTTCATCAAATTTAACATTGAGAAGTTCAAAGTTTGTAATAGCTATGACGTTTAAAAGGAGAGAGTTTTATAAAATGCTAGATAGGAATATAGTTAAGTACAGGGTGATCCAGATTGATTGAAGTGGCCCGCTTACTTCAAAAAAGCTATACTCCACTGATCTCATTTAGTGATCCCAACTATTTCCAGTGGTGTACACTGTGTCCCATTTTGGTTGAAATTCATGCGGTTTTGCGCGATCCTGCTCTACCTTTTCGTGAAACGAAATATGCCACAAACAGAATTGTCATAATCCTATTACTATTTGAGATACAGGGCGGAAATCAAAATTTGCACATTTTAAGCCTTGAAATTTATCGAAAAAGCGAAGAGAATTTTCCGTAGAATTTAGTGGCGTGTATAGTTTTCCCCACAAAAAGTTAGTTTTTTCGCAATAAATACGAGTATTACTGATTGGGCGGGAAGTTCAAGAGTTGATCGTATATCAACAATAAATCCAGCTAAATTTTAAATGACATAAATAGTCTGTGTTACTTGGTTGTTGAACTTATAATAGGTACGGAAAAGGTTGTCCATTGTTTTCTAAGCATAAATTTACTCTACGTTTAATACTCTCGAAGACGGCTGCTAACTTTTGTGGGGTTATTGCATTAACAGCTTTCACTATGCGTTTCTATAACTCCTCAACCATATTCAAACGATTTGCATACACAAGATTTTTAAGAGAGAGACGAGCGGAGTTAAGCAGGGAGATTGTGGTGCCCATAGATTTTTGCTTATTATTCCATCACCGAAAAATTGTGATAAATATCCCAGTAGTAAGGTTATGTGACATCACACTAATCAGCGACGTGAACAAGCGCTTAAGTCCAGCCCCCCACCGGAAATTGCGGTTGGAGGACCATTGAGAGAAAAGGTCGTGGCTCCTCCTACCGGAAGGAGCAATGACGTCAAGCCAATGGGATGCGGTGATGGGCTCCGCCCCTTATTGAGTTCAGAAAGGGGATGGCCCATTCGCTGGCAATGAGAGCCGTGGAGGCGATATCGGAATTCTTCAGCGGCCTCTGGAGCCTTCTGGTAGCGTTTGATGGCTTCTTTGGATGTCTTCTGCGACTTCCGGTAGATTAGGCGTGGCTGTCTTCTTTAGAGGTCTTGAACGGCTTATGATCTAACCTAGAATATGAAAATTTAAAAAAAATTATTCAATAGTCATGTTGTCGATTACTTGATGGAGCGATTGCTTCAATTTGAAGGACAGGACAGTGGTTGGGCTCTATCAAAGATTATCTCGTTAACTTTGAACGTGAACAGTATAACTCTAATAAGAGCGTCCTCTTATATGCTTTTACCACTTCAAATACAAAATAAGAAATGTGTTATTAACGTGGAAAACAATGATATAGCCTGTTTCGGGTGGGCTTTAGCATGGGCTCTCTTTCCCGTTACCCACTTCAACAGTGCTCGCTTATCATCCTATCCCTACTATGCCGAAATCCTAAATTTTGAAGACCCACGACCTAAACCAAATCCCTAAATTTTTAAAACAAAATCCTAATTTATACCTAAACGTTTATGCTCTTATTAGAAAAGGCTTAACTACATATACCACTGTACTCATATACTTATGTAACGATAAGAAGCAGCAACATGTTGATTTATTCATGATCGAACAGAATTATGTAATACAGAGCGAAATAGACGATCACATTTCGACACTTTGAACAACTAAGGATGATGAAGTCGTTAAATTTCATTTCTGCTGGATCAAAACTGTATCAGAATTAGTGCGTTCACAGTTAACGAGGAACCATAATAAATTATATCTATGCGATGGATATCTCCACTATTCTGGTTCCCAAATTAAGCTAAGTAATCACCAGTTAGATTGTAAGTTAATTAATAAATGTAGGATAGAGATGTCAAAGCCAGGTTCGGATGTGTATTTTAAGAACTATGAGTTTAAGCAGACTGGACCATTTACTTTATATTTCAGGAATTTAAAGAGGACGAAACGCGAAATACGGTTAAGTATAAGAAACATAACGTGTACATCATCGGATATCATCTCCACGTCACGTTTAACGATTCCTTATCAAAATTTCGGTTGCGGAGGGATGCGGGTGTATTAATTGGTTTAGTAACGAGCTGCTAGATATTTCTAGTAGTCTGCAGCAGTATTTTGAAAATCCCATACCTATGTAAACGTTAAGCGACATGCAAATGCTGGAATATATTGCATCCACAAACTGTCATATTTGCGAACACTCCTTTTTAGATCATGATGTTAAAGTAAAAGATCATTGTCATTTCACCGATCAATTTAGAGGTAGTGCTTATCAAGCATGCAACATCCGATGTAAGGCCTCGCTAACAATACCATAATTCCATAATTTTTCTGGTTATGACTCACACTTTCCTAAGCCATCTCCGGTCATATTTCATTAATACCTAAAACTAAAGAATGCTACATATTATTCACCAAAGATATTTATTCCATAGTTAAATTTCGATTTATAGATTCATACCGCTTCATGAACGAGTACCTAGATAAATTATCCTCCTATCTATCATTTAACGATTTCAAAATTTTACACCGCACGTTGTCATTTGAATGATGAGCAGCTGCAGTTATTAACTAAAAAAAGGGTGTATCCGTATGAGTATGTAGATACGTGTCCTAAATGTAATGAAACTTGTCTTCCACATAAGATAAATTTTACAGCAAGCTGAGGCAACCACATATCACAAATAATCATTATGCGCATGCTCAGAACGTTTGTCAAATGTTAGAAATTTAAAATTTAGGTCATTATTGCGATGTTTATCTGACATGTGATGTGCTTCCACTTGCTGATGTATTCACAAATTTCACAAATAAGTGCGTAACAACGCACAGGTTAGCTCCGGCATTCTTTTACACCGCTCCCGGACACACCTGGCAGTGTATGTCAATTTACACTAAAGTTAAACTGGAGCTACTCACCGGTGTTGATATGTTATTGTTGGTGGAAACAGGTATAAGAAGAGTGATAACACAATGCTGTATAGAAAGGCTAATAATAGGTACATGGATGAATACGATCCCAGCAAACCATCCTCTTATGTCCTTTACAGAGGTATGGTTAATTTATATGGGTGGACTCAAGGTCAATGTTTTCCCGGGATGATTTCAAGTGGCTTAGCGAGGGGTAATTAAATTTACTAACCTCTGAATCAATTTTGAATTTACCAGATGATGCATGCAAAGGTTTAATCCTAGAGGTGGATCTATTATATCCAAATAATTTTTATGATTGTCATAAATACATTCCATTCTGCGTTGAACACGGTACTCCACCTGGTGGTCAAAACAGGAAACTGCTCGCAACGCTGCATTCTAAGACTGAGTATGGCATTTATTACCGCAATTTGAAGCAATGCCTTCAAGCAGGCCTTGTGCTTGAGAAAGTTTATCGTGCGATTAGCGTCAACCAATCACGTTGGCTCAAACTATATATGAACTTGAATACAAGATAGCGACCAGAATCCACTAACGCTTTCGAGAAAAATTTGTATAAACTCTTAAATAACGAAAATATCGGCAAAACCATGGAAAATTTTAGAAATCATTGAATTGTCAAGCTTGTCACCAGGTGGAGTGGTAGGTATGAAGCAAATTATTACATGTCCCAGCCGAATTTCCTCAGCAGAGAGATATTTGATGAGGAATTGATGGCTATCGAGTTATATAAGGTGGAAATCTACTTTAATAAGCCACTATATGTGGGAATGGATATTTTAGGCGTTTCTAAAACATTAATGTACGATTTCCACTATAACTTCATGCAACGTCAGTTTAATGATGATTGCATGATATTATGTATGGATACCGATAGCCTGGTATACGAGATAAAATGTGAGGATGAATACGATCTTATACGCAACAACATTTCGCATTTCGACACTTCTGATTATTCTGCAGACAACCCCTATAACATTCCAAGATGCAATAGCAAAGTAATTGGCTTGATGGAAGATGAATGAAATAAGTGGAAGAGTAGCTAAAGAATGGTTGGGATTGGCATCTAAAATGTACAGCTTTAGACTTAAGGATTATGAGGTAAGGAAGTTAAAAGGTGTTAGTGATAGCATTAGTTATAATGATTATTTAAAATGCCTAAGAAGCGGGGATATTACAAGCGTCTCTCAAAGCAGTATCTTATCGAAAATCTACCACGTTTATAGTATAGAACAGCGTAAAGTCGCTCTTAACAATTGCGATAACAAGAGGTATTTGCTACCTAATGGTATCGATACACAGCCTTGGGGACATTGCAATATCCCCGCTACTATGGATTTAGGTTAAGCAATCAGTTATTGTTATTACATTTTTGATTAAGAAATTATTTTTACTATTATTGGTATTACCATCATCACTATTATTATTATTATGTTATAGGTTAAGAAATTTATTACATCATACATTAAGAAAATTATATTATTGTTATTATTTATTATATCAGAAGTTATTTATCATGTATGAAAATATACCTACGTTACATAACAAATTATTTATATACAAAATCTGTTTTATTAATCAATGAATCATGTGTTTTATCCATACCAAGCCATCGAACATATAGCTGGTTTCCCTTACGTCGTAACACCTTAACAAGAAATATATCCGGATGAGCTGTTTTCTGTAGTTCTTCAGCGTAAAATTGACCTAGTATCGGTTTAGCTTGTAGTCCTCCAGTAAATATGTAACTGGATTACCAACCTTCGCCTTAAACAGTTCGGTGGAAAGATTAGGAGTGTAGCCCTTTGCAAATATTGATTTATATTTAGAAATCCGGACGTAATCACCAATTTTAAATTTTGCTGTCCCCATTACCTTAATATTATGAAACATCGGTAAATATGTTGATGATGTTATACTTTAGGCTTCATTCTAATCGTGGAATGTACTTTATTATTATATTCAGATGTAACTTCCTGCAACACATCCAGCCACTTGTATTTACCTCTGTATAACGCATTTTTCAACGTTCTTGAACCCTTTCAACAATGCCTGCCATTTTAACACTATACGTTGAGTAATGATGTATGGCATAAGTGTTCATCAACCTTTCAAAGTGTTTATTATAGAATTTACGTCCCTGATCCGATTGCAAGTCATCCGGAGCTCCGCCCTCCTTCAAAATATAAGTTATTGCTCGACAAACTTCGTCGGCATTCTTCGACTTTAGGAGGGCGCGTCCATAGATATTTAGAATAGCAGTCTATCACTGTTAAAATATAGTTATGATTGCGGTTATCTTTAGCATACGGAATAAATTGAGCTAGAGATCATCCGGATGCTTAACGATGGTTCGTTTTCTCACGAAATTTTTCCGCGTAGGCTTATGCAATTCTTTGACAACCGCCAACTTTAAAGACATTACTACTAGTGTAACTTATTCCCAATGTTATAAATATCCCTGCTGAGGATGCTTATGTCACCATCTATACGATTAATTTTCTCCTCAAGTTTACGATCGCGCTCAGCCAATAATTTTGCAATCGATAAATCGACATCACTCTTTATTGTAAGCTCTAGAACCTCCTTACACTTATCAACATAGTTTTTGGTGGCTACATCCGCATCTAGAATTGGATCGACGACTTTGCAGACTTATAACTTATACACTTAACTCGGAAAGCATTCACTGATTCCGATCTAAATAAGTATGCTAAAGATGTGCAATTATTTAGAGGAGTATTTATGCGCGATGCTTTACCCCATAAACCAGTGTTCTATCGTGAACCTTGACGATTGGTTTGCTTTCAAGAAACACGGTAATGATGTCATCTACTACGATAGCTTCGGAGATTTAGCGCCACTAGGTTTTTGTATTGGCCGGTTTATTAAAAATTTTTTTTGCGCAAGCGTCTACGATGGATAGTTTCCCAGATACAGTACCTCGCATTCTCTGTTGGCCACCCTGTACAGGGTGGTTTTTTTTTCGTTAATATTATAGGGTATAGGCTAAACGGTAAGAGATACAAAAAAACTAAGATACGTGTCCCGTTCTCTTTTTTAGTGTTTAGTTTAATGGCGCAATCGGATCTACGCTAACTAAATTGGTTTCGAAGATACAGAGTGATTCTCAAAATCTGCCGGTTTTTATTATCTCGGTTATTTATGGAGATAAAAAAAAGCTTTAGATACGAAAGTTTATGACTTTTTACGTTGAATCTAGTGGCGTTCTTAAAAAAAATATAGATGTTTGATTTTTTGAGATATTATTATAAAGTAGCATTTTCTTAAATGGGACACCATGTATCTCATAATCTCAAAAAATTGCATTTTTTCTTGATATTTTGCAACAATATATAACGCTTAATATTTTGCATTGTCCTAAATAGCTAAAATACTAAAAAAACATTTTTTTTAGTTGGCCATTAATTGAATGTTTTAAGCAATTGTTTTTGTTTGTTTACATGTCATAAAATTCAGTAACAATTATGTATTGGTATTCTTATTTCGATTCCGATTATATTTTTTAAACAAGGTGATTAAAATAAATAATTTTCAAAATTATGAAAAATTAAATATGCTTGAGTGCTACATTGAGAGTAATAAAATAAAGACGCAGCTCTAGACCTATATTTTGAGCGTTATCCGCAAAGACGACAGCCAGAACAACAAATATTTGAAAGATTATATCACAATTTAAGTGAGTATGGATCATTTGGAAAACCAAGAAGTAAGGTTTACAATAAGGCAAATAGAGAAAGAGATGAAATAAATACATTAGCTTGTGTTGCTGCTGATCCGACGATATCTAGCCGTAATATTGAGAAAGATATTGGCACAAGTAAATCTAAAGTTTTAAAAACGTTAAGAAAGCATAAGTATAAACCATATAAAATAAGAAAGGTTCATAACTTACATCCTGGACATGAAGAGCGGCGTTTAACATTTTGTCATTGGTATTCGCAGCAGATTAATCGGAATCCCAATTTTTTTCAAAATATAATATGAACCGACGAGGCTTTTATATCTAGCGAAGAAATTTTTAATCGACATAATAATCGATATTGGTCAAACATGAATCCTCATCAGACGGTCGCCAGGATACAACAAGGACGGTTTGGGTTCCATGTATGGTTGGCGCTATATCAAAACAGAGTCTTGAACTACAGAATTGTTAATGAAAATTTGAATGCTCAAGTATACATCCAAATTTTGGAAGAATGTGTAATAATGGAGTTGGATAGCACGCCATTAGCTGTAAGAAATAATGTTTATTTACAACAAGACGGTGCTCCAGCACATAATAACCACATGGTAAGGGACTTACTAAATGTCAATTTTGGCGAACTCGACTTTTATTTTTGGTGATCTATCAAAAATGAAGCCTATAAAACCCGAAGTAATACTGTAGGAGAACTCAGAGCAAATTTTATTAATTGCATTGGAAGAGTGCCAAATATTCAAATCTACAACACCACTCGTTCAGTTACAAGCAGAGCCCAAAAATGCATCGAGCAGAATGGAAGACAATTTGAGCACCTTTTGTGATTAACCACCTATGCTAATTGTTATATATAAGTATTTGAAATAATTACTGTTGAGTTGTTATAAATCTTTTCTTGTTTTTTGTAGTTGTTGTTTTAGTTTATTAATGTTTTATTATTGTTATTATCTGCAATTTTATTATGCCTATTATAAAATAAAGAATTGATTAAATCCATGGCCAACTAAAACAAAATGTTTTTTTAGTATTTTAGCTATTTAGGACAATGCAAAATGTGTTATATATTGTTTCAATCTCAAGACAAAATGCAATTTTTTTAAATTATCAGATACAGGGTGTCCCATTTAAGAAAATGCTACTTTTGATAATATCTCAAAAAATAAAACATCTATATTTTTTTTAAGAACGCCACTGGATTCAACGTAAAAAGTCATAAAACTTTCGTATCCAAAGCTTTTTTTTATCTCCATAAATAACCGAGTCATAAGAGATAATAAAAACCGGCAGATTTTGAGAATCACTCTGTATCTTCGAAACCAATGTAGTTAGCGTAGATCCGATTGCGCCATTAAACTAAACACTAAAAAAGAGAACGGGACACGTATCTTAGTTTTTTTGTATCTCTCAGTGTTTAGCCTATACCCTATAATATTAACGAAAAAAAACCACCCTGTACAATGTCTTACAAAGTTAATTTATCAATACTGGGCGCCAACAGCCACGTTTAAAGGACTCTAACAACCTAAGAACGCATTTTCGGATAGATCTGCATAAGACTTTTTTTTGCTTAAAATTAAATTTTCTGTGCGTGGTTTACGTATGGATCTTTAATCCTTCCTCACCCTGTATGTTTAAAGCATTACTTTTAACAGAAAGGCTTGTTTACACATGCTAATAATGTTGATAGTTAAGCACTAGCAAAAATGCATGAATTGCATGACGGATTTTATAACGTAATATGGTTTTCGATGCAAAACGCTTTTGAAGGATCAAACTGTAAATACGATAGTGTTTGTTTGAAAGAGAATAATTGATTAAGTTTACGGAAACAAACTTCCTTGATATTTCGAGTATCAAAGCAAGTTTGTTTCAGTTTAACCACAAATTTGTAATGATAATGAGTATGTCTTCCAAAGTTTGCCTTACTAAGACTTAAAACCGGTCTATTTCAAAGTTTAATGCTTCTGTTATGGTCTTTGATTGTTGGTAAACGTTTACTACTAACACCTGCTTAACTATTCCTACTGTGATTATTTATACATATTCTTAACTTAAATATAAAATAATTCTCATCTTCAGGTTATTCGCTAAAAGTTCAGGAAGAAATTAAAATTTTGATTAGAAAATTATGGTATTATTTTAACGTATACAGGCTTAATGTCCAATTTAAGCTCAGAAATTAAATGCAAAATGAAAAGCAAGATGTAGAGCCATTTTTAAAACCATCACCAGGATATTCACCTGCCTTCGAGCAATATATAGTCAACGCCCATTTTAACTTGATATTTTCTGATTTCGCTGATTTTAGGGAAATTTGCGAAGGAAATTAAACGTTAGATTGATGTACGCTGATTCGTCCAAAGATTTGAATTTTCATTGGTATACTTCGATTTCGTTATTAAAAAATCTATGGAGGGGAAAGGATTTAAGCAACCCTAAAAACCTCTGGTTATTGGATTTTTCTTAGGAAATTTATTCAAAACACTCTGTAATCGTATATAGGAATAATTTTCTGTTTGCGATTTGTAAATTGGCTGCTAACATTAAAGGAAATTTGCAGCCAAAATTGCATTAGGAAAAATTTCTGTGTTTGTCGCCGGATATTGTACGGTAACTTCGTAAGCCGAGGAAACTGCGTCTCTGGCTGTAAATAGTTTTACCCTGTACTGCATCCGCAGGGGATTGTCAGTATTCATTATTAGAAAAGACAGAAAATTATTTTTTACCGAGTTGCGGTGCGAGCGTTATTATTAAAAGTTTTTTCGAACTTCAGTTATTAAATAACGTAATGTGTAAGTTTAAACCGGAACTCTGGACTACAAACTACTGTATATATGTTATACTAGGGGGTCAACTCCATCCGGGTTTTGTGCTCATGTTACATTCATGAAGTAAGTAAATGCATGACATAAACTTGCTCCTTCTCATAATATTACTAACAACCCCAATAACACATTAACGTCATCTTCTCGAATACGATCGTTTTATTATTATGCTCTGAAATGACTACCGAGATTTAAACTGTTACGTAACATTAACAATGAATGACCTTTTTTGTTGTACTAGGGGAGATTTTTTGTGTTATCCACCTACAGTTATGATAGCCACGATGAGCTAGTAAATTTGAGGTTGATTTGGTATTTTGGAGGTGGTGTGTGAATGAATACTAAAAATGAAGGATAAGTGCTTTATTGTTACTAATTTAAAGCAGATTAAAATCAAACATTTTAACATTCTGTGTGTGAATTTACCACACTTTGCTTTAGATTAATTCGGAATAAAGTGGATAAAGAACATGTTTACATAATCGAACGATATGAGAAGCTTTTAATTCTTGTTATGATTGTTAAGTGTGCATAGCGTGATTTTAACATTCAGGAATAAATGAAGATATAATGACTGTAACTTTCACCCTTAAACATTTTCTTTGGGAAAACGGTATGGATTATTAATTTATTTCTTTATTTGGAAACTTTCAGACAGAAACTCTGTCCTTCGTAGGCGTAATATCAAATTGACAAATATTGACAATGTAATATCAAACTGACAAATTTAATAAGGTATAGCTAGATTGCAAACTTATGTCCTATCCTATCGCAAGTGGAAATTCTTGTGTCTTCAAATTTTACATTATACAAAGTGTTTAAGGTGTGTTCAGCAATTGCTGATTTAGTATGATGAAGTAAGCGAAAGTTTCCTTTATGTTCTGTTAAGCTGGTATTAATGCTTCCAGTTTCACCATTGTGGACTCTACCACAATGGTACTTCTTAAACATCACATGTATGTAATGGTATTTGGCCCTTGGCAGAAGATTTAAAATTTATTACTGTTTTTGTAAGCTACTTTTATACTACGCTTTTTTAATATTTTAAGGATATTATTCGTGGTGTTTGAAAAGCAAACTTATTTGGAGTTATCGATTAATCGTCCATAGGCGTCGTTTGTCTCGGCTGAAATGATTTTTTAATTTGTTGTTTGTTAAAGCCATTATTTGTGAAGACCCTTTCAAGATGGTTTAATTCATGTTATAGTTTATCTGGATGACAAATCTTTGTTACACGGTTGTACAAAATAGGTATCGTACTAAACTTTTGTGCTGGATGATGGTGTGATGGAACATTAATATAATGGACTGTATGAGTTGGTTTACGATATACGGAATGTGCATCTCGTTTTCTTTCAATTAGTACATCAAGGATTGAAAGACCACCATCTTTTTCTGTTTCTATTGCAAATTTAATGTTGGTATGTTGATTGTTTAAATGGTTTAGGAACACGTTAATTCTTCTTCCCAAAAAACGAGATGCCAAAATATCATCATCACATCTAAGCCACAGTTTTGGTTTCTTAGGAGCATTGTTTCGAGTGTTCTTTGAAATGTTCCATAATGTAAGAATGTCTAATCGATGATGAAACTGGAGTTTCCATAGCCACTCCATCTAACTGTTTATAATACTCGCCATTAAATAAGAAAAATTATGCAGTTTGCCAATATTTAAGTAATTTGATCTTGTTTGTAGCGTTTACCAGGTACCCTATCTTGAAAAGTGTAATTTGAACTTATTTGCAAGAATGCAAACTCAAGAACAAAACAATCGCTAAGTGATTTATATTAACTTTACTGACAATAATGTTACTATTACTCAAATTAATTGCTTGCCTTACGTGGACTTTCCTGACAATAATCAAAAGATTAGAATTTATTTGCAAGTCTGATATTTAATTACTCGCAAACCTCAAATCCGAAGTGGCCGTCTAGTGGTAGGTACGCTGTACTATTTGAATTAGATAGGCTGGATGAGGTAAGTGTTGCATCATGAGGGGCAGGTAAACAATGAAACTACTCAAATTAAAATTAACGAGCTTTGCGCAATGGTAATTCAACCCGTTAATATACTATTGTGGGATAAAACCACCAATAAAACCCACTTTACTCATAAATCAATAAATCAAATAACATAAAAAGACAATGAAACAACAAAGCACCATTAAAACAGGTTCAAGTGTGTACAAAATTATAACATTAAGAGAAAAATTGTGCCATAAATAATTAGAATAAAAATAGTAATACCAAACATGTGGCCCTTTAAAATCAATCATGCCGGTTTTTAAGTAAAGAAGCACATAAAACAATAAGGCGAATTACAACAACAGTAAAATTGCACAGGTAAAGGCAAGGACAAAAAGAATAGACAAGGGATTTACACGTGACTACTATAGCACGAAATACATAGATACAGTTACAATAAATTACATATAAAGAGAAACTAGTTCGCAGACAAACAATTCTACTTAACAAACTGACAACAAACTCAATAAAGCAAGCCTTACAAGGGTAAGTTACAAATAGATCATAACATTGTGACCGATATATAAGTGTAAGTGCGTTAGAAAAATACAGCGCCCCTTTCTCAGGTTACACATTCATCTATCCAACATTAAAAACAACAAAAATAAAATTCGAGATGTTTAATGGGAGAGCGTACCCGTTTACGAGCCCACCTCTAAAAAATATAAATATAAACAACAAACAGCAATGCTAATTCATGCAAATACAAGAGTGATGGAGCTCTGTACTGTCTTTTATTTTAGCAGATTTCAGCTTAACGAGCCCGTGTGCGAATAGGATACCATCACAAGGCAGTGCTCGATTTTTAATAGGTTATATACGCTTGTAAAGTTGTTTGCAGCCAAGCCTTAATTTATATAAAAATACCTACTTACACCTGAATATATACTCCCGTAATTTATCACAGACACAAATCGTTAACATATGAGGTTTAACTTCAAAAAGGGTGACAGTTATTCATAGATTAATATTTGAAAAACACACTAAGCTAACTCTCGAAAGAAAAGACAAATTAGCGTTGGCTAATTCAAAGGAAAATGTACACGTTAGAAATACTTAAAGACAAGCTGTTTACAATGAAGTATTTAATTATCCACTCCGATCTGGCTCGATTGACACGCTAACTGTAACTACCTTTCACCCGATTTCAAAACTAACCACATTTACTCCCGTAATCACCCTCATTTTTAAAAAGTAATGCAAAACAAAAAATTATTATGTTGGAAGAGTTTCATATTAATGATTGAACATCTCAATTTAAAAAATATGCATTCGTCCATAACAAGCGCTACATTTAGGTCTGAAGTTGTCCCGTACCAAACAAAGACGTCTTTGATTGCAGTGTGTACCGACGTAATTAATTATTAACTATTGACATTTTTACATCAAGAATGTGCACATAAGAATTTCCAATGTTTTGTTACGCCCTTTCAGTAAAGCAGCTTTTAAGTGTACACCTGCTAGTCAAACCTCAAAACACATGTTTTTCAACCCTCAGCCAAATGTTACTTACAAAAATAAAATATTCCGGAAACCATGCTTAAATGACGACTTAATATTTAATAAAATATGTCAAAACCCCATTAGTTAACTTTCCTATCGCGGTAACAATAATATTTTCGCAGTCCGCTACCTACGGTTGAAATATTGTTATAATGTTGTAAGGTGTCATTTATTGGTACTGTTGTTAAGAAGGAATCAACCTCAAAACTAACTAACACACATCTGCAGTTAATGTTAATTTGCCAATCAATTCAGTAAAATGTTCTGAATTATTTATAAGGGGGTTACTCGAACCAATGAAAGGTCGAAGTAGAATATTTAGATAATGCGTAGGTTGGATTTATTGAGCTTACAATTGGTCGAAGTGGAACATTTGGTTTATGTATTTTCATCCATAAAGTCTTGGTACTGTAGGATCTTGTGGTGTTAGCTTCTTAATTATTTCAGCTAGTAAGTTTGATTCCTTTAACAGTTCCTTAGTTAATAATTTGAACGTGTCATCAAGATTGTGTAATAGTTTAGTGTAAGCAGAATCATTTAGTAAACTCTTAGCTTTGTTTATGTAATCAGTGTTATCCATTAAACAGTACCTCGTACTCTATCTGCTGGTAAAATTATGACGTCTTTGCTGTTACGAAGTAGAGGCTCTAAATAATGCACCTAAGAAACAAAAACTTGGGCTTAAATACGTTGATAATATTTTTGCTATCTGGATTTCTGCAATAAAACACACAACAAGTTCCGTATATCGTAAGCCAACTCATACAGCTCATTATATTAATGCTTCATCACACCAACATGGAGCACAAAAGTTTGTACCACCGAGCCACAAACAGTTGTCATCCGGATAAACTACAACATGAATTAAAGTATCTTAAAAAGGTCTGTATAAATAAGTCATTTCAACGAGACAAACGACACCTACAAATCGTAAATCTACACCTTCGAATAAGTTTTCCATTTTACCATTCCTTCCAAACACAGGTTGTATTTAGACCAAACAAAGCTGATTTTAAACAATGTAGATGTGATTTGTGTATTTACGGGTGTTTTAGATCATTAAATAGATTTTCAGGTAAGCTTTAATTTACGTTTCTTTATATTCAAATACCAGGATCAGTGGGTATTAATTAAACTAATCGATGTTAATTGGAATGAAAGTATGCTTCTCAATTACAGTGACAGACGTTTAAGTATATTAACTGTAGTCATTATGCAGGTGGTTGTGGGTTGTTATCAACCATTGGAATGTGATCCGAATAATAGAAAATTTTATATGTTGAAGTGAATTTTATTTTTATATATTGATGTTGTGAATGTTGATGTAAACTGTAAATCTGGTGTAATGCACAAATTCGGAGTTTTAATTATACAGTGTCGTCCTGAAGAAGCGATATGGTATGTGGTGTGTAAAATGTGAACTATGGCGATTGGGATAATAATTATGATTCAAGTAAGCAGGGAAATGATGTGATGATGGGTATGAATTAGTGTAACACAAATGACTGTATTACGGGCAGGTGGATGGGTATGATCGGTTTGGAGTACACTGAAACAGGGGAGGTTTGTAGGAGGCTATGTAAAATGAGAGATTTTCTGGTGGTGGCAAAAGGGATAACTATATAGGGAATTCCCTTATAGCTCAGGAATTGCCAACCCAGGGTAGAAAGTACTCCGGAGTTGGAGGAAAGAAAGGAAAGGATGTTGTCCTTCACAAGAGATCGCTTCTCTGAAGGAAGGGACATAGACGCCTGCGCACTATTACTTTTGTCTTCGGAGTCAAAACCCACGTTGGCAAAGAAATGATACTAAATAATTTCTTGTATGCTCTGCGAGTACGTACATCGGGATTGATTTTTCGGTTCACTGTATTGAGAGAATACGTCTTTATGTAGGTAGGATTAATAAGCGGAACGAAAAAGATACACATGCAAAGGCAGGTACGAGAATAGGAATACCAGTAGAAGTAATTTGGAAAGCGGTCGGTCGGGTATTTATAGAGGAAACTGGACGGGACGGGAAAGGTATGCGCAACTGGTAGGATTTAGAAACAAGCCAGGAATGCAGTTGCGGAAATAACTATGAAATAAGTTTTGATAGGAAATTGATTTCTAGGATAGGAAAATTAATTGGAAATGATTTTAGGATTATTGCAAGGTATTGGTTCTATAGTACTTACATTTCCTCTTTTGGGAAACATTTGCACCAACCTCTCTTTGAAAAGAAAAGCATTGCTGTTTTGTAGCACTTTTCCGTTACACGACATCTTCACGACGTCCATATTTCAGCGTTTAGTTCATAATTCCATCCACATCTCCAGATTACCTTTCCATCATTTTCTCAATTCGTACTCCTCTTCGCTATCTTTGTATAGGTTCTCTTTACCAACCGCCCGTTTTCTGCTTCCCAACAGTCGCTGTTCCACATATCTGTGCAGGAAAATTGACAACAGTACCTTTCACCCACGCACTTTTATTATTACCGTTCTTCATTTACTGGTTCCCTATCTTTTGATTGACAATAAAATTTCTTCTCAAAGTTTCTGTATACCTCATTTTCACTTTGTCAGTTACGATTTTTTCTAATTTAACTGTGGGTGTTCGTGCATTGTTTAACTTTCTCTCACATACCCACTTTTGTTCGAATCATACTCCAGCTAGCTACACACACACACACACATACACATATACACACACAGATATATATATATATATATATATATATATATATATATATATATATATATATATATATATATATATATATATATATATATATATATATATATATATATTATACACACACACACACACACACACACACACACACACACACACACACACACACACACACACACACACACACACTGTGTCCGTAAAGTATGGAACAAATTAATTTTTAGCTAAACAGACCATTTTAAGAAATAATCCTGAAACACGTCGATTTTTGATTTTAATTTACCGTATTTTAAAATAATAATCTAATATACAGGGTGAATTACTTTCGAGTAATGACGTCACCGCCATTTTTTTTAAATGGAACACCCCCATTTTGTTTCAATTTTCGGATTGCTCTAGCTGAGCTGATTCCAAAAATGTATCACATGTTGATTCCAATTGGTACAGGGTGGACAAAAATACAATAGTTTTGTGTGTGCTCAAAAAGTAACGCATAACATTCTTTATTAGTTAAATTAACAATATATTATCAAAAATTTTTTATTAACGGCTTTAGTCGAAATTTGACTTTGACGTCAGTTGGTGCTTGGAATTTGATCCAAAATTACACAGACAATTTCAACATGTTGCTCTATCAGTCAAATTTGACATTTAAAAAAATGCATGGTCAAAAAATGGGTTTTTTTGAGAGAATTTGGAAAAACTTGATTACAAAAAGTTGTTTCTTTTGTAATTTTAAGTATTTATACCAATTTTAAGACACCTAGGTTAAATTTGATTTTTTGGCAATTTTTGACCGATAGCAGCCTCTTGTCAAGATAAGAGCAAAAAAACAACGGATGCTAGCCCATTTGTTAATGAAATATTTAGCTGATGGTAATAAATTCATTTAAATTTGTCGATCCAATTATTATATTTTAAGGAAAAAATAATTTGATTGTGAAAAAATTGACTTCAGTGTTGCAAAGTTTGAATAATTCTCCCATTTTCTCCAAGTGACAGCGTCCGTATATTATTTTAAATTCCAAATACTTCCTTAAAGTTTACAGATGCTTTAAAATAATCTCCACTATGATAGTTAATTATCTAATCCACTCTTTTAATGCAAAATCTAATTTGGCCAGAAATCGTAAAGGGAAACGTAGGCATTAAAAATTTTACAAGTAGGCTGTTGAAAACCAAAGTTTACGTGATGGAAACTTTGTTTGTTTTGACACAATGCAAAATGTCACAAGTAGCAATTATAATATTTAGATTTTGACTGTGTTTAATGCACCTACGTCATGTTGTCGGTAGAAGAAGTCGAAATTGTTTTATGTGGCGAAAATATACATCACCGGCAAGTAGCTGAAATTTTTAATGGCCGTCACCCAGGGAGAAATGTTAAACAAAATACAGAATACTTAGCAAATTTGGTCTGTTGTAAATACATTTAAAAAACGTCGTGCCTCAAACAAGTATGATGAAGAAGTTCAATTAAATGTTTGCCTAGTTAGAAAAGAACAGACCAACATCACGAATATTGCCGAATCAACGGGATATAACAGGAAGCTGTGAGGATAATCCTGCACAAAAATAAGTTTCGCCCATACAAGCCAAAATTTATAAACGTTTTAAAGGAACGGGATTTCGAAATCAGAATGCCTATTTGGATTTAGTACCAAGGGATGAAGGAAGAAAATAACCGTGTCCCTCATCAAATACTCTGGACTGACCAGGTAAGTTTTAGTTCAAATGGGACCGTAAGTTTACAAAAATGCCGTTGGCGGAATCAAGAAAATCCGCACTTTAAAATCGGATGTCGCGATCAATATAATTTTAAAATAAACATTTGGTGTGGTATATTGAACAATCAATTAGTTGGACCATTCTTCTTCAGGGAGAATTTAACGGGGGAAAGGTATCGCTACTTTTTGGAGAATGAACTAGGTGACTTTTTAAACAATTTACTTTTATTTATTAGAAACGATTTGTGGTATCAGCTCGATGGTGTGCCAACACACCAAACGAATGAGGTTAAACACTGCTTGAATCAAATATTTAATTGGAAAGTTATAGGGCGAGATCGTGAAAATTATTTGCCACCAAGGTCCTCAGATACGACACTCCTGGACTTTTATTTGTGGGGTTACCTTAAACAAAATGTGTATAAGCATAGGTCATTTGTGAACTTAGAGTTGTAGTTCGTGTTTGTTGTTTTAATTCGTTCCTTGTCATCATTGTCAGTAATATTTTCTTGTTCTAAATTGTTTTGTATAATTATTTAATACACTGGAGATTACGAGTTCAAAAATGCAAAAATGACATAAACTTTTGTTTCATAGCCTACTTGTAAAAATGTTAGTGGCTACTTTCCCCTTTATGATTTCTGATCAAATTTAACGTTTTACATTAAAAAAGTGGGTTTAGAGAACTAACTATCAAAGCGAGGCCTATTTTAAAGCATCGCTAAGTTTTCAGAATGTGTTTAGAATTTAGAATAATATCTCAATGATGTAACTTGGAAAAAATGGGAGACTTATTCAAAGTAAATTTTTCTACAACCAAATTTTATTTTTCCTTAAAAACTAATAACTGGATCGATAAATTCAAATGAATGTTTTACCATCAGCTAAATATTTCATTAACAAATGGACTAGCATCCGTTTTTTTGCTGTTATTTTGGTAAAAAATTGCCTAAAATCAAATTTAACATAGGTGTCTAAAAATTGGTATAAATACTTAGAATTAAAAAGAAATAACTTTTTGAAATCAAGTTTTTAAAAATTCTACCAAAAATGCTTTTTTGTTCAAGATAAGGATTCTCACTATGGGGATCTCGGAAATGGTAATAGATATAACTTCGCATAAATGGGAAAAAGTTGTGTAACTAACGAGCAATCAAATGCCACAAAAAAATCAATGGTGTGACTTTTTGTTTTTTTAAAATATTTGAGTTTTTGAAATTGGTGTTTTATTTTTTTCTCGCGTTTTTGTAAATCCTAGAGCAAAAATACAAACATTTCTTCATAGCTACTTGTTACGGACTTTAACATGGCATAGTGTGCTTCAGTCGGACGTTTCCTTTTTATACAGCCATCATCAACTTATTTTTTTTTAAAATACGGTCCTGATATTTTGAAAACTGATTTTGAAAGGTTTTTCTTATTAAAAATTCAGCAATGTATTAAATTTGATGGTCTGATTGCCTTTCTGAACTTTTTATGAACCATTATCGCGAAATTTTTGAATACAGATCTGCATTTTCAAGAAGTCGAAACAGTAACTTTCATGTATGATTATTATTAGTTTCTTGATATTACAAGTTAGTATGAATAAAGTTTCAGCAAAAGGAAAAACTACTAATTCCTTTTGTTTTTAGTGTAAATTAAAGTAAGAATTCAAGCATTGAGAAGCATTTGAGGCGTATTACTTTCAAATATTTTGAGAACTCATTTCCACAATTGATTGTCATTTTCAATATTGTGTCGGTAAATATAATTTTTGTCGTATCCACAGAGAAAAAAGTGAAGACGCGCTATATCGGGAGATTGCGTCAGTCATCTTACTCTCGAATGTGTTCTAATCGATCTTGCTGGAAACCTTGCCAATAAATATGCCCGACGGCTCTGGAATTATGTGCCAGAGCACCGTCTTATAAAAATCAATAATCTTCACTATGAGCTTGATGTAAATCAGCTAAAACTGCTTCTACTTTATTTTCTAATAAATTCTGGTAACGTTCAGAATTTAAAGCCCCGTTATAGAAAAATGGACCTATTATTGGCATTCTGAGTCCACATATTAAAACCGAAAAGGTGTTGGTGTCTGCGTACTTTATAAAGTCTAGGATTTTCTTTCGCCCAATAGTGAGCATTTCTTCTGTTGAAAATTCCATTATTGGTCACCTGACTTTCATCTGACCAATTGATTTTATATGGAAATTGCTCATTATCTGCACATTGCCTGGTATACCGTTATCAGACTTCTCTGCGCCTCGCTGAATCTCCTGGTCGAAGTTCCTGACAAATTCTAAATTCAAATGAACGTATTTTTGCTTTATGTAAAATAAAATAAGCAGTAGAATTGTTTGTCCAATGTGTCGTGTAGAAATTTCTGGATTCTCCGTAACACATAATAAAGCATTATTTGCTTCCTTCATTGCAAGTTTTTTTGCGGGAATTTACAGGCTTTTTAAATCCACAATATTCTCTTAAACTGACTAACAAGACCCTAAATGTGGTTTTATGAGGCTGCTGGATATTTGCTTAAATACATGCGTTCCGCTGCTTTGGAATTTCGTTGATATAGTATGTAACACGATAGCATATCATATTTTTTCTACATCTGAAAATTGCGCCATACTTTTTTGATAATAACTACCACAAGTTAACTAATTCTGAATTAAATACTGGTACCAGCTAAATACAGCATTGGACAATACAAAATTGTGACAGATACTGAATTACTTCAAAGCTGTTTACTATTGCTTTTTTCACATCGTTGTTATAATGTCGCAGATAGAACTGTAAGAGATATTATTTATCTTTGGAAATTCATGAAAAACTCTATATCAGCATGGCAAAATCAATTTTTTTTAGGAAATTATACATATGTGTTTTAGCAGTGTTTTACAATGATCATTTAAATAGGTAACTTTAATGTTAATTTTACAAGCATTTGGTTTTTTATGTTGTTGTATAATTAACAAAATGTATTTTAGTATTTTTCCTTATTTTATAAAACATTAAACACAAAGGAAAGTTATTATAAGTTTTTATTATGAACGAATAAGTTCAAGGTAAATATGTAATTAAAAATTATTAATTTTATTAGATACATAAATAAAAAGTTTACCTCGAGTAGGATTCGAACCTACGACCTGTACTTTGCTAGAGTACCGCGCTACCAACTGCGCCACCAAGGTTCAAGCCCCAATCGATGCAAATTTTGTCTTTATGTATGTAGAACTGATGTAATTTCTAAATATAATGAGATTACAGTCAAATTACTTATATTAATGGAATGTGAGCCTGCAATATCGCAAGGATTCACACATACCAAAGCAACTTGACTAATATTAAATTATTATAAGTTTTATTATGAACGAATAAGTTCAAGGTAAATATGTAATTAAAATTATTAATTTTATTAGATACATAAATAAAAGTTTACCTCGTAATTCGAACCTACGACCTGTACTTTGCTAGAGTACCGCGCTACCAACTGCGCCACCAAGGTTCAAGCCCCAATCGATGCAAATTTTGTCTTTATGTATGTAGAACTGATGTAATTTCTAAATATAATGAGATTACAGTCAAATTACTTATATTAATGGAATGTGAGCCTAGAAATTACATCAGTTCTACATACATAAAGACAAAATTTGCATCGATGAACCTTGAACCAGTATACTAATACAGGTCAGGTTCGAATCTACTGAGGTAAACTTTTATTATGTATCTAATAAAATTAATAATTTTTAATTACAAAGGAAAGTTAACGAAATAAACCTTTTTTTGGAAATGCAGGTCTGTATTAAAAAATTTCGTGATGATGGTCCGTAAAAGGTTCAACACGCGATCAACCTATCAAATGTGATACATTGTTGAATTTGTAATAAAAATAAACTTTCAAAATCAGTTTTCAAAATATCAGGACCGTATTCTGCCATGAAGAAGTGTTTGTATTTTTGCTCTATCATTTATAATAACGCCAGAAAAAAATAAAATAGAAATTTCAAAAATTCAAATTTGTTCAAATATCTCAAAAACAAAAAATCATACCATCGATTTTTTTGTAATTTTATTGGTCCCCTAATTACACAATTTTTTCCCATTTGACCGGAGTTGTATCTATTACCATTTCCGAGGTCCCCATAGTGAGAATCCTTATCTTGGATACTATACATATATATATATATATATATATATATATATATATATATATATATATATATATACTGTTTGCAGAGTCTGTATCCTATATGAAAGATACATAATTGCACAGATATGAAATGGAATTTACATTAAAAGTCTTTATAAATAATTCTAACTGAAGTTGAGACACCTCAGACAATCACAAACTCAGCAGTACGAGTCACTGTTACACTTTGTAAATGTAAATTGACAATCATGGCAAACCAATATACAATGATTAACAGTTATTTATACAAGTTACACACATGTATGAATATAGAATATGTAAGTGAATTTTGTAATAATTTGTTCATTTAACCAAATCTAAATATTTTAGTTAACGTGCAACTGATACGAGCAACCAAATAGTTCAACTGAAATTACTATATTCAATATAATAGCTACACCATTCGCACTTGTGAAAACAGGCGGTAGATTAGTGTTATTTAATTATGTATCCTAATTTCATTGCTACGACGACCAGTTGAAATAAATATAATCTTAGACCAACCTGTCTTGATGTCCCCAAAGAAACAGATGACACCCAAACGTATATTAGTAGTGTGTAGATGATGAAATTAACAGTTGGTGTGGGTAATATTGAGCGTGGACAGAACTCCCGCCGTTACCTCAAACTTTGGTACTTCATCTCCATCTGGCTGTGTATTCTATCCCTCAAGTAACTTTCTCCTATTCCTTTCAAACATTCTGGTAACTTAGTGTTATCCAATGCCTCTATGATCGATTCCTTCTTGATTGAGACAAATGGTATAACCACACAATTTTCTTTCGTTCTCTATGTCCCTTTGTTGGCCTTTTGATTTGCCTATTTCTATTCATTAAGGCCCGTATCGTCGACTTCCCTTTTCTAAATCCATGTTCATTACCTACCAACTTGCGTTCGACACCCTTACTCTTTTCATAATTTTTTTAATTAATCAATCAGACATATTGGTCGGAAAGCCATATCTACTGCCTTCGGTATCAGCACAACAGTTGCTTTTTCCATAGGGTTAGAAAAATACCTTTCCAAAAGCACCGATCAAATAGGTCTTTCAATATTTCCGGCCTACGTTTAACCATTCCTTTTATGATTTGATCTGGTACTACGTTTGGACCCGGAGCTTTCTCTTTGTCCAATTCTCCTGTGGCTGGTGTTATATTCACAACTGTAGTTTCGATGAATTTTGTGTATGTTCTTTCCTTTATCCTTTTCGTGCTCTGGAAATAACTTGCTAATAGCTTACTCCATCGTTTCGTTGTTCCGCCCATCTACTATTAGCCTTATGCATATTTTTTCTTAAGGATTAGTACGCTTTACCTCAAACATCTACATCCAGCTCCTTACAAAGATCAAGCCAACACTTTTTCTTGCTTATACTAATCAGGTCTCTAAGATATTTCCTCTCGTGTTTTAGCTTTTCCATCTCCTAATTTGCACTTTTCTTCGCTCTAATTTGGTGCTGCGTGTTTCTTTTTGAGGCTAAGTTCCGACTTCCTCACTCCAGCACAGTTTTTCTACCCCTATTTAAACGCGGCTTTGTCTTTTCACAGAACCATCTCAGGAATTTCTTTAACGTTTATTCATCTCTGATTTGCCCCGGCTTCTCATTTTATATCAGATTTTTAAGCTATTCTGTGCCTATTTTTGCTATATTGAGTTTCGCCTTTGTCTTTCTTTCTATATTATTGGTGTTTGTACTCCACCTCCGATAACCCCTCCATCACTTGATATACTTGTGGTTACTTAGTGTTTCTGTGTCTAGCAAACCTCAGCTTCCTACCCTTTGTTACAAACAGGTTGATGAAAATGTAAAGTCAATTATAGATTTCTTTTCCTCTCTTTCAAACGTGCCCTGCTTACCATTATTCAATATCACGCAATCCATGCTCGCAATCCACCCTTCAACGATTATTCCTGTTTTATTACATTTTACAGCCTTCCCCCCAACATTGGTGATACTGCATTAAAATCCCTACACATAATGATTTTCTGCACATTATTGTCTGTCTATTTCTACCAGTGTTTCCTCACATATTTCTTCGCTTATATTGGGTGAGATGTCAACACTGTACAAATATACATCATTGAGTTTTGCCTACACAAACCCATTTCCCTATCCTACTTTATCAACACTAATATTCCTGTCCATCACTTTCCCAGTTTTGTCCACAAATATGTCTTTCCTACGATTTATTCCTATTTCCGACATGCATATCACATCACATCGTCTTCTTTTGCGACTTGTTGCGTGAGGATTATTATGTGTTGGTGAGATACTTTATTGCAATATTTCCTCCCCTTCCACGGTATGTATATAAATCCGTACCAGGTGGCTTATTTATCCGCACCAGTGACATACACCTTTCTTGGACGGCCGCACAACTGACCATGGTTTGTGTTTTCAGTTCCGTGAACTTGGCTTATGTGCCGCGCCTAGTACCTCTTCCACACTATCGCACAAGACGTAGCTTGTAGGGTTCGTGTAATTTGCTAACTTGTGTTCCAAGATAACACAGTTTAAGTACATTTTACTTTTATCCGCACTGCACGCCAACATGACCTATTTGCCAGATATTTTTCACCTTTCATATTCTTCCATACTCAATACACCATCCACCCCATTTTCAACTGACCATTATTAAGCAAGTTTTCAGTGATTCGCCTTTGTACCACCACATGTAAAATTGTTCTTCGGGACCTACTTTAACAAGGTTGAATGCCTTCATTGATTCAACCACCTCGTCATACTGTGCAGGTTTGTCACTTTCGTTTCCTGAAGTACCCTAACTTGTCTATCTTTCGCTACTTACGATATATTTTTACATAATTTCTCCGCTTTACTTTCGCCTTGTCCACTTGCACCAATATACTGCATTTCTTGTTTTTGTTATACCTTGGATTTTAATATCCACGTGTTAAATACATCTTTACATGTTTCTTCGATGTGTAATTTAGTTACCACGGCATTTGTGTTCATTGTTTTCTTCACCGTAGTTTTCTTTTTTTCAGTTCTATGTCTTCTATTCCTTCCCTCTCGGCTGCTAAATTCACCTCCACCCTCTCTTCCTATCCCTTTGTTGCTTATGTCTTCCCGTTCATGTTCCGCTTATGAACGACAACACCTTCACCTCCGCACCGCAGTCCCTACGGAGGTATATAACCGCTTTGTGAACCGTATCGTTGTCTCACCTATCGCACATTTCTATCAGTATTTTTTTTTCTGTTCCAAAGACTTTGCGTACGCCCTATACTTTCTTCTCCCGTTACCATTTTATAAGTTTTTTTTAATATTCTTGAACATAATAAGCATGCTCTCCCTTATCACTAGAATCGGTCTTTTTTAGTTGATCTAGCTCGAGAATTCTTCCAACAACAGCTTTGGATTTTTTTCCTTCCACTCTGTGATCCTTTTCCACATAGAATATTATGTCCCAATCTTTGCCTCGCCCGAATGGGTGATTACTACTGGTTTTAGTTTTTCTTGCAATTACCTCGGGCTATTTTATATCAGCTCTATAAATAAAATCCTCCAGCGCCTCCCCATTTTAAAAACCTCTTGAACTTTCTCGTTCGCCTTCACTTAATCCTACTCAGTTTGCCACTTAACCTTTTCCTTTTGGTGCCTCTCTTGTAGCTCGAATTCTTCCTTAAGAATTCTGTGCTTCTCTTACAGCTTTCCTATGCTCTCTCTCTCTCATGTTTTCTAGCATGAACTCTTCGCTTTCTTTTAATGTCACCCCTCTCTTCCAGTTTAAGTTTATATAGTCCTCCTTCGAGTGCGCGGGATTGCTTCCTTTCCTCGTTTCTTCTAGTTTCTATTTTCTTAACTTTTGTGTTTAATGCTTTAACTAGTTCCTTGATTTTGTTATGACATTAGTTCCTGCGGTTTCTCTCAAGAACCCCATTTCATCTCCAAGGTCTCTTATCTCCTTTGACAAAAGTTATGTAGTAGATGCGGTATCTTTAATCAAACATGTTAGTAATAAGTACGACCTTGATTGTTATGAAAGTCTAGAGATCTTCAAAAACAAACTAATTTTAATGAATAATTATAACCAAAGACCAGGCTACTCAGAACTCATAAATCTTTTCTAACTTTTACTTTCTCTAGTTAAGCTGATGGTATATATATATATATATATATATATATATATATATATATATATATATATATATATATATATATATATACATATATATATTAAAGATTTCTTTACTTCGTCCCAGTCAACCGCTGATGGTGATAGCTTAGCTATCATCATTTTAGTTTTTGTGTGGCACGTAGGGATATTTTGTTTGTTGCACCCAATTTACTAAAAGATTGCGAATGTGGAATAAAATACGCGAAACTCAATTAAACACTCTACAACATTTATGTTTAGACCACGTATTAGATACAAACAGAGTACGTTCTAACGTTATAGGTTAGTCAATTTAGCAATAAAAAGGACAGTTAGTACAGCCCTGATAATATTTATTCTTTATGTTTCTTGGGTCGCTGAATAAGAATCTGAGGTTTACTGACATGTACTATTCTAGTGTCTAGGAGCTGGTGCTCAAAGTTGGGCGTTGATAAATGAGGTCGACTGGCGAGATTACGGTTCGTAAGACAAGCTTTGTGGCGTATTTTTGGTCACCCGAGAAACAGATCATTAAACGCAATAAACTCTATAACATGCGTTATCACACAGAAGGAAGGTATAAAAACCGAATATTTTCTGAAACAAACTAATCACTATCGCCTTCTTGACCCTCCCATCTCTAAGGAAGTTAATTTGTACGAAATTATGCGTCAATATCCCATTGCCACCCAACCATGATGAGGGGTCTGTTCAAACCTGAGCTTGAATGGAGCTCTTTCCTTTATTATGCTGTGAGTTACCGGCACCATTACCTTCTGTCAGCGTATCTCCGCCATTTTGGATCCCTAACGCGACCCCTCCTCGCTCTTCGGGAAACGACCGTGGGGAAAACTAGTTTTTTTTTCTAGAGCTACGGATGTGATTTGAGGGCCAGAATTACAAATTAAGTCAACGGGGTGGGATTTTTGGGACATATTATAACTAGTGGGGGCATTCAATCTGATCCCGAGTAATTGCTTTCAATACGACAGTTCCTCAGACGGGAACAACAAAAATTGGAACAACCCAAAAGGTTATTTTTGAATACCGTGATGCTATCCTTTCCAGATTTTTTGAAACCCTTTTACTTACAGTCCAATAGTTCCCAGTTGGCCGTCGGAATTGAACTGTACCAACGTAGCGAATAAGGCGGACATTAGGGTATAGGGTTTTATTAGTCGAGTCCTTCACGTGTCAGAATTACTACATACGGTCACAGGAAAGTAATTGTTGGCTTCTATTTTCGGATTGAAGAAATACCGTACGCTAATTTTGAGCTAATCACGTTAAAGATATAGAATGTCTATTTCATATCGTTCCCTCATTTGAGAACGGGCTACCCCTCTTGTGATATTGTAAATATTCCGCGTCCGAGGGATTATTTGGCCACTTACCTGGGAAAAATGTTGCCCATCTCCGCAACTGAATCACCGGTGGTGATTTGGAATAAAGTTCGTCAGAATTTGGACAGAAGTGCAAGAGCGCGAGGGCGAGGTTTAAAACGGCAAGGTGACAAACTGTGTATCGACGACTACGTTTTACCTAAGGGAAGTAATATTTCGGACGCCTTCAGGAAACAAATATAAAAAGTTTCTCCTCCTATATTCTGGCCCCTTTCGTATTATAGCCAAACCCTACCCGAACGTGTACCGTTTGTTGGATGAAGAGATGGTTTCTATCAAGGAGAATTATAACATTACTAACAAGTTTTATCATAGGCCCGAATCCTAGGAATATCTACAGCTGTGCCCTAGACACCTTGCCTGTACCAAAGATAAGTAGAATCCTGGTTGTGTATACCCATTTTTTTTATTTTTTCGTTCTTATTTTTTTACTAGTTTTATTATTCGTATTATTTTATGCATGTATTGTTTAGTCATATTCTCTAATTGTTTATTGAGCACGTTGTCTAATAGCCGTGTAGGTTGCCGCTCGTTATTAATTAAGTTTTATTTTAGTACTAGTGGCTCTAGTTCATAGCAGAAGGTAGCAAAGGACTACGATCCGAAGTAAAAGATGTTGAAAACTCTCCGGAGGTTTCCGAGCGGACATCGTCGAGCTTTCAAAGGGGCGGTTTGTAGGTAGCGGACCGCGAAAATTTTATTGTTGTAATAAACGTTTGTCAAATCGCTATTGCTACCGTGATAGCAAAGATAATTAGTCGATTTTTGTTATCTTTGTAGTACGTCGTAATTTGCTAATGTTTTCGGAATATTTTATTTGATGTATTTTTATGTAAGAAATGTGGGAATGTTTGTAATGGATATATGAGTAAAGGTTGAACAGAAAAAGGTAACATATATTGTGGTAGAGAAACAGGTGTTTTGCCGAAACTGGCGTGACGAATTGTTGAAAATATATATACGCGCGCTCTTGATGTAAAAATGTCACCGATTTAATAATTCATTACGGCGTAACAGCGCGAATTCAAAGGGTACGTTGAAACTTGAGACCTAAATGTAGCGCTTATTACGGACGAATGCATATTTTTTAAATTAAGATGTCGTTCAATAATTTATATGAAACTGTTCCAACGTAATAGCTTTTTCGTTGTTTTTTTATTACCTAATATTAAATAGTAGATATGGTTAGTTTTGAAATCGAAGGGATAGGGCAGTTGCTGTTGAAATTTTGATCGAGCCGGATTGCTTTTATTGTTTTAATTAGAAACTCCCGTTGTAAACCGTTCGGTCTATAAATATTTTGTCATGTAATTTTTAGCAAAACCAAAACGCTAATTCGTTATTTTCTTTTAGTGTACGTTTTAATGTAAATTTTTCCAAAAATTCATCTGCAATTAATCGTCGCTGCACCGAGCCTTAAGCCGCGCTTCTTAACTCGTCGTGTTGGTGGTAAAGTGTTTAACTAAAGGGAATATATTCAAGCGTGGGTAAGTATTTTTATGTAAATGAAAGCTCGCAGCAAATCATTTTACAAGCCTATGTACCGTATTAAAAAAATAAAACATTGCCTTGCAAAGGTATTTCATGCGTACGCAGGCTTTGTAAGCGGAAATCTGCTAAAACAAAAGACAGTATAGGGCTCTCTCTCCGTCTCTTGTATTTGTGTGAATTAGCATTGTTGTTTGCTGTTTATATTTATATTTGTGTAGAGGTGGGCTTGGCGAATGGGTACGGGATACCGTTTGGTTATTAATTGTAATAGAGAATTGCCGAGTGTGCACATACTCTCCTGTCCAGATAGCCATTAAACATCTTGAATTTTATTTTTATTACTTTTATTGTTGTATAGGTGAATGTGTAACCTGATAAAGGGGCGTTGTATTTTTCTGACGCACTCAAACTTATATATCGGCCACGATGTTATGATACAACTTACCTTTGTAAGGCTTGTTTTAACGAGTGTTTTTTTTGTCAGTTTGTTTAAGCAGAATTGTTTGTCTGCGAACTAATTTCTCTTTATATGTAATTTATTATAATTTTACATATGTATTTTGTGCTTTAGTAGTCACTAAACAATTGTGTACGTGTAAATTCCTTGTCTATTTTCTTTTGTCCTTGCCTTTACCTTATTATCACCTGTGCAGTTTTACTGTTGTTGTATTTTATATGTACTTTATTTTATATGTAATTGTAGATACAATTGTGGGTGTGACTACATCGGTCTTTTTTTATTATAGGGTTATGTGTAACTAAACTGCTTTATTTTTCTCTTAATGTTATAATTTTGTTATATATTTAACCCTTTCATTGTTGTTTTTTGTTATTTGATTTATTAATGTACTTGTAAAATTACTTATTTATGAATAAAGCGAGTTTTATTGGTGGATCTTTCCCACAATAGTACATTAACGGGTTGAACCATCATTGCGCAAGCCCGTTCATTTTAATTTGAGTAGTTTCATTTTTTTACGTGCCCCACATGATGCGACACTTAACTTCATCCAGCCTATCTAATTCAAATAGCACAACGTACCTACCACTAGACGGCCAATTGGTTTGATCAGATTTGAGGTTTGCGAGTAATTAAGTATCAGACAATTTGAGTATTAGTCACATTATTCTCAGTAAAGTCAAGATAAATCACTTAGCGATTGTTTTGTTCTTAGATTTTCATTCTTGCAAATAAGTTAAAATTACACTTTTCAAGTTAGGGTACCTGGGGGACGCTACAATGTGATTAGGACTGTACCTAAACTTTCCGCTAACGTTCTTCATATGCCTAGGCTATGAGCATTTGTGTTTTTTATTTAGTGTATCTAGATATGTGCTTTAGGTGGTTCTATTTTGATGATTTTTAGTATGCGAAGTTGCAGTTTGGTCAACTTATGTTAATTTCCTTGTTGCATGTTATTTTGTTCTACTGTTGACAATGTCCTCATTTATGTTAGAGATCAGAATAAGTCTTTGGAGGGACATTGTTCTTTAAACCTTAACACCAAAATCAGAATAAAATTTGAAACCGTAGGTGTTAATATATTAAGTATATCAAAATATGTAATTGTGGTTGTGTTGCATGCACGAACGTTTATTTAAGGATTATGTATTAAGAATAGCTACTATCCAAATATATTTACCACTAAATCTGGCTTTTCAAAATTGATTACAGCATTACATAATGCATTTATAGAATAATAACACAAAACGTGGCGATGCCACCTAAATTACTTACCCGTGAGAACTACAACTTGTGTTCATTAATAATACAAACACCTCTACAACGTAAGCAACAATTATTACATTAATTAAACAGAAGTTTTAGGATTTAATCAATTCCAGCACCTTTTTGATTGTTTCCTTCCTTTCATTTTTGTAGCATTGTGAAATGTAATGAAGCAGTAAATATGTTTTTTTTGTTAGTAATAAAATGCTGGGCTAATAGAATTGCGTATAGATTTTTGAGTTCGCTTTCGTAAATCCTTTTAGTGCGAGCACGAAATATAACATGTTTTATATGTTCGCCTCTTAGGAGCAAACATGATAAACATAAAATGAAAGGGTAGGCCTTTCGTCCATTAGAGTGAAACACTGTGCTAAAAAGTTAACAAGGTATCTATGCTTTCTCCATATAACTCTACGTGTATGATGTGTAAACCTAACAAGGGGTAAGATGATGATAATTAAAATATTTTCCTTGTTATATTATCGTTTGTTAAGGTTTCTAGCTACAAGTATTTTGACCTCCTTTTTATAGACCTTGCATGCGGCTTGCGGGGAATAATTGAATTGGTAGAGTTACTGTATAAATTTTGTAATTATTTTTGAATGCTATTCTTTATACATAAAAGATGATCTGTTGGAAATATTTTATTCATCGTTACAGAGGCATAGCTTATTTAATAATTGACGCAGACAACGTTATATCTTGGCCTTTAATTTTCATAAATAATGCTCTTGAATTAAAGACACTATAATGTAACACTTATCCGGTCGTAAAATACACTAGCCTTAAGTTTTGGCTTGTTCTCTATTCACACGTACAAGAATAACAAAAAAATATTAAGTATTGATTTTATAACTAACATTGTTTTAGGACGCTCTAACTAGTCACTTTTCACTTTGTAGTTTGTGATTTTACCAGAATATATATATATATATATATATATATATATATATATATATATATATATATATATATATATATATATATAGAGGTCCGGCAACAAGAGCGCCTTCTTCTATAATAAAAAAAATTTAAATGGAATACCCTGTATATTATTACTTCTTTGAATTCTACAAATTGTTCCTAACAAATTCGCAATATATTTCCCTATCCCTAAATATAGCCGTTTTTGAGTTATGTCGATTTCTATAAAAAAAATTGAAATTGCAGAGATAGCTTTGAAAATATACCTCCTTAACCGTTGAAAAACAATAGTTATCTAATTTATATCAGAACAAGTACATAGATAGAGATTTCTTATAATGCAAAGAAAATGTGATAATTACATACAGGGTATTTACAATTGACTTGCCAATCAGACATTATTCCAACTAGTAAAAGTTTACTTTTTCGAATAGAACACCCTGTATATCATTCCGTTTTTGGTTTCTACATATTAACCCTTATCAATTCGATATACAATTCCCTATCCCTAAATATAGCCGTTTCCGAATTATTTTCAATTTTTCGAAATGTATAAGATTATTTTTTTAAGTCCATGGCCTCGTATAAATAGAAAAAAAAACAATGGAAGACAATTGTATTGCAAATTAAAAAACGCAACAGAAACTAATACACTATAATTATTAAAATTATTTCTAAAAATACAAAACTAATAAAATAAAAAAGAATAATTTAACGCTAATCATTAGCGATAATGATTTATAATAATTGTTCAAAATGTTGTCCGTTTTCTCAGATGCAGACATGAAGTCGATCTTTAAAAGATTGTTCAACTCTACGCAACAACTCAGAAGCAATTCTATGAAAAGCCTGTGTTATACGATTACGCATATCCCTATTCCCTATAGACAATACTTTTTATGTATCCCCATAAAAAGAAATCTATTCTTGACAGATCAGAGGACCTAGCTGGCCACCTCACAGGTCCATTTCTCCCAATCCATTTATTTGGAAAGACTCTATTGAGATAATCTCTTACATCTGCAGAATAGTGAGTAGGAGTGCCATCATGTTGATACCACATTGTGTCTCTAATATCAAGAGTAATATTTTCTAATAAGCCCGGTAAATCGTTACGTAAAAGACCATTTATGTTGATTATCAACTTGTCTTAATAAATGTGGATCTTCTGAGGAATAATAATAAAAATTATGTGTATTAACAAATCCATTCTTATGAAATGCTGATTCGTCTGTCCATAAAATATTATAAAAAAAAATTTGCGTTTTGAGTAATTTTTTGTCTGGCCCAGATACAAAACCTTACTCGATGATCAAAGTCCGCATCGCTCAATTCTTGGTGTAACTGAATATGATACGGATGTAAGCGATTCTTCTTTAAAAGACGGCCTACTGATCTCTCACTTATACCAACTAGTTCACTTATGTCCTTTTGGCTTCTGTGATGATCCTCTTCGATGGCGAGAAGAACCCTCAATTCACTATCTTCATTTGTCGAAGGTTTAACACATTCATGTTTGGAGTAATTGGCACATGAAGTTGTAATAAATCTACTCATAACTTTCTGAAACGATCTTGCGTTTGGATGTCTTCTTTCAGCATAAATTCTGCTGGCCAATAAACAGTTTCTTTCTGCAGCACCCAACACGAATATCATATCAACTAACTCATTTTGTGTAAAATTCATTTTATAAAAATCTTGATTACTAACAATAACACTCGTAAATGGTTAACTACAGTTTTATTTATTTACGTCAAACATTCAATTTTTATAAGAAGCACACTTGATTTTAGAATTTTACTTGAAATTGAAGTAAATATTTGTCAAATTCTTGTTAACATGCAATACCTCCAGTACAAAAATTGTAATTAGTATTCTATCATAATATATTAGTTTCTGTTGCGTTTTTAATGTATAATACAATTGTTTTCTGATGGTCCTTTTTATCTATGCGAGGCCATAGTTTTAAAAATGTCTCAATAATCTTATACATTTTGAAAAATTGAAAATAATTCGGAAACGGCTATATTTAGGGATAGGGAGTTGTATGGCGAACTGATAAGGGTTAATATGTAGAAACCAAAAATGTAATAATATACAGGGTGTTTTATTTGAAAAGTAAACTTTTACTAGTTCGAATAATGGTTGATTGGCAAGTCAATTATAAGCACCCTGTATGCAATTATGTCATTTTCTTCACATTAAAAGGAAGCTCTATCTGTGTACTTATTCTCATATAAATTAGATAACTTTTATTTTTTAACAGTTAAGGAGGTACATTTTCAAAGCAAACTCTGTAATTTCAATTTTTTTAGAAAAATCGAAATAACTCAAAAACGGCTATATTTAGGGATAGGGAAATATATTGCGAATTTGTTAGGAACAATGTGTAGAATTCAAAAAAGTAATAATATACAGGGTGTTCCATTTAAATTTTTTTATAATAATTTGATCCTCTTTAAATAAACAACCTGTATTCGCGTGAATAATTTTAAAATATGCACACAACTAAACTGTAACTGCATTCCAAATTTTATTAACCTAGCTATATAAAACGGAAGATATGTGTGTGTTTGTGTTTGTGTGTGTGTATTATATATATATATATATATATATATATATATATATATATATATATATATATATATATATATATATATATATATATTATATATATATATATATATATATAAATATTTATTATATATATATAATTAATATATATATTATATATATTATTTAATATATATTTTTAATATATTATATATTATTTTATATAAAATATAATATATAATATATTATATATATATATTTTATATATTTATATATATTATAATATATATTTATATATATATATATTATATATTTATATATTTTATATATATATTTATATAAATATATATATTATATTTATAAATATATATATATATATATTATATATATTTTAATATATATATTGTTAAATTAAATATTTATTTTTTTAAAAATATATTATATTATATAAATATATTTATTTTTATAAATATATATTTTTTTATTTTATATATATAATATTAAAAATATATTAAAATATAAAAAAAAAATTAAAAATAAATATAAAATTTTTATATATATTTTAATTATAATAATAATTTTTAAAATATATAAATATATATATAATATATAAAAAAAATTTTAATTTATATTTTAAAAAATATATTTATATTTTTATATTTAATAATATTTATTATTATTATATATATATATTTATATATTATATTTATATTAAAAATTATATATATATATATATATTATATTTTATATATATATATATGTTATAAAATATTTATTATATATTTTAATTAAATATATTAATTATATTTAATTTTATATTTTTATTTTTATTATTTTTATATATAATTTATATTTTTATTATATATTTATTTTATAATATATATTTAATATTATTATATTATATAAATTTTTATTAATTTTATAATATTTTTTTATTTAAATTTATATTTTTTATTATATTTATAAAAATATAATATATATATATTATATATTTATTTAAATTTAATATATATAAAAAAAAATTTTTATATATTTAATATTATATTAAATTTTTTATTTTTATATTATATTATATATATATTTTTATATATATTTTTATATATTAATATATTTATATATTTTATTTTATATATATTTTTATTATATATATATTTAATATATTATTTTTTATATTTATATATATATATATATTATATATTTATTTAATATATAAAATTTTTTTTTAAAATTTTTATTATATATATTTTATATATATAATATTTATATATTTTAATAAATTATATATATTATTTTTTTTTATTTTTATAATATATATTTATTATATTATATAATTATAATATAATAATTTATATATATATATATATATATATATATAATATATATATATATATTTTTTTTTTATATTTTATAAATATAATTTTTATTTTATTAATATTATATATTATTATATTATATATAATATATTTATTTTTTTTTATATTATTATTTTTTATATATTTTTTTTTTATATAATATTAATTTTATTTTATATATATATATTATTTATATTATTATATATTTATATATATATATAAAATATTATAATATTTATATTTATAATATAATATTATAATTGTATTTTTTTATTTTTTATTAATTTTAATTTTTTTTTGTATTTCATTTATTATTTTTATTTTTTTTTTTTTTTTTTTATTTTTTTTTTTTTTTTTTATTTTTTTTTTTTTTTTTTTTTTTTTTTTTTTTTTTTTTTTTTTTTTTGTCTTTTTAATGATATGTTTAAGTGTTAAATATGATAGCTAATAAGAAATAAAGTTCGTAATAAAGATTGTTGTTGTTATTGTACAGCACATTGTGAGCTAAATGATTCAGGTTTCACAATTATTGCATTTTAAGCATGGTTGTACAATAGAAATTTTCACATTAGTTGTTTCTGATCATCTTCAGGAGATTGAAATTATGTATTTTCTATAATATTGTTCATCATTTCGAGTAAGTAAATCCTGTTCTGGTAGCATGATCTGCTTCAATTCTAAAATCAAAGAAAATAGTATATATTAGATAACGCGCCGATGAAAGAAATCGTATGAGTAAAGTTAACGATAAAGACAATGATATTACTTTTATAAATTTTCTTAGCACTCCCTTACTAATCTTGAAAGTGAAATGTTACTTTTGTTCATAAAATGTAATAAATTTAATATTGGTAAGTGTTTCATAACCTTATTGGCAAAGTTAAACTATTTTAAAACAAAAGTGAGGTTAGTGTTAAAAATAAAGGAATTGTAATATGGATATTTCTATTGAGATATGGAATGTTTTTATTGATTTTTATTTTAATGTAAACTAAATTAATTAAACACAAAGTCGAGTTATTAATTTCAAAGAAATAAAATTTTAATAAAATAAAAATTTGGAATGCAGATAATTATTGTATTTAATGTACACAATATTAAAATAAAGTGCTTTGAGAAAAAGTCTATAAATAAAACTGAATGTTGATAAGTATCTCATTAAAATTATGCAATAATAAAATAAAGTGCTTATGCAAGAAAAGTTAAGAAGTAATTACCTGAAGAAGCCTATGGTAGATAGCAATCAATATGATGACAACATACTTCGTAGGAACACAACTGACTTAGAGAATGGGATTTTAAAAATTGGAGATTGCAGTAGCAGTAGAAGTAAGATTAATGATGCTGTAAGTTATATGAATCTATTATTAGTAATTTAAAGTTATAAAATACTTATCTTTTTTGGGATTTTTTAATGGTGTACTTTAAATTATACAATCTAAACGTTTCGATAACACTTACAGTTATCTTCGTCAGCAGTAAAAAATTTTTCAAATTTGACAAAATTGTTTACAACATCTTTAACAATTTTTAACAAACATTACTACTGACGAAGACAACTGTAAGTGTTATCGAAACGTTTAGATTGTTTGAACAAAACAACCTTAGTTGAACGAAATTTTATTTGCAAGTTAGTAAATGAGTTATATTATAATAATTTCAATATGAAAATTATAATTAATATCATTACATTTCCTTGAACCCTATCCCCGGAATAGCTAGTCGAGGCGAAATACATATAAGATTTAATTAATTGAACCCTATCCCCTGTGTTTAATAAAAAGTTTGATTTAATTTCATATCATAGCATTCCCCAGAGTTTATAATCTCAGAGTTCATAATTAAACATATATATATATATATATATATATATATATATATATATATATATATATATATACTATATATATATATATATATATATATATATATATATATATATATATATATATCACACAATATATATATATATATATATATATATATATATATATATATATATATATATATAATTTTCAATCATATTATGTTTCAATTAGATTATTCCCTACGTGGTGTTGGTTCTCGTGCTACTTACCGCGCTTGCTGGTATTTGTTTGCGATCAAATGATTGAACTATTTTTAATTTAGATTTCCGACTTAGAGTTAGTTATTTGTTTACTTAATTTAATTTTTGTTTATTTATTTATTATTTTTACGGATTTTCTTTTTATCATTACAGCTATACTGAATCTATTAAGAATATAGGTAGATGTATTGACTATATCTGCCCACAAACCTTGAGGTAATCCTTCTCGAGTATGCATCATTCCCCTTACAGTCTTGACAATCGTTCTATTGTCCTTTCTTGCGTTTGTTGAGGACTGTATGTTAACCTGCATTTAATTGCATTCTGTCTGAGAATATGTTTGATTTCACTATTTTAAATTCTTTTCCATTGTCAGTTGTTTCTTTATAATCTCACCTAATGTTTTTACGCCAGCAAGGAAGACTGTTCGATAATCTACGGCTTCAGGTGTTTACTTTATAAAATGGATATGTCTAAATATACAGATTCCATAAACATTGCAACACCTAGAATTTATTGAACGATTTTGTTGAAATTTTCGTCAACGATATTTTTCATTAGAACAAACAAATGATGAAAATTTGAAAACAAAAGAACAAAAACTAAAAATGCTTTTTTCAATAATGTGTTGCTCCGCCACGATTTGTAATGCACTCATTTAGACGGCGTGGCATGCTATCAATCAAGTGATCTATAGCTGCCTGTGTTATATCAACCCAAACTTCTTGAATTCGTAGCCGGAGATCGTGTCAGTTATCTGGAGGGTGTGGTAAATTACCCAGTCTCCTACCGACCTCATCCCATACATGTTCAATGGGTGACAGATCAGGCGACCGAGCAGGCCATCAGAGGACAGCAATGTTAGCTTCTTCCAAAAACGTGTTGTAGCCCTTGCCGTATGAGTGCATGCATTATCCTGTTGGAAAATGGGATGTTCCAGCCCCTGAAGATATGGAAGCACAACGAGTTCTAGCACATTGGCAATCTAACCAGCGGCGTTTAAGTTGCCATCAATGAAGACCAAGGGAGATCTGCTACCATAACGTATTGCACCCCATTTCATTCTACGACCATCGTGGGCCCACAATCAAAATCGGGACTCGTCACTAAACAATTCGCTCTTTCGTTGCTCCACTCTAGCCTACGTAGATGGTGAAGTGGTGTAAGAGGAAGACGATAAACAGATGGAATTGACATTCTGGGTCCTACACCTCTCATCCAATCATTTTCAATCGATCGAGTTGTTGAAAATCTGTCTCTTGTGGCCAAAAGTCTTAAGCGACGTCCTTTGCGATCTGTAGTCCTGCGGGGACGTCCAGATCCAGAGCGACGTTGCTGCACCCCTTCCTCGGACCATTTGGGCCAACATCTCAATACCGTTGTAACATTTCGGTTTACACGACGAGCAATTTCTCTTAGTGAAGGTCCGGCCTCTCTCATGCCAATGATACCGCCATGTTCAAAATCACTCAATTGGGAAAAATGTTGATGTTGACGTACTCTTGGCATTGTTCCCAAGTTCAGAGCGAAATTGTGAACAAAAATTTGCAAAATAGACAGTTAATTACACACTGATTGGTTTATTTCTTAAAATTTATTGTTACTAAGTGCAAAGGAAAAAAACAAAAAAACTACTAGCTAAATTTTAATCAAATTTTAATCGTTTGTTTGCTCTAATGAAAGACATCGTTGACGAAAATTTCAATAAAATCGTTCAACAAATTCTAGGCTATGGAAGTGAGTATATACCAAAATGATTTTTAAATAGACAAAAATATTTATATCCCGGTGCGGATTTTTCGAGAGGTCCACAAACATCGACATGAAAAAGTTCACATGGTAGTTTAGCTCTATCTCTTGTTCCAAACTTACACATGTGCCTTACTGAGATTGCAGCGTTCACATATCTCACTATCCAAATTAATATTTATACCAAATTCTCCTGAAATTAGCATCTTCTCATGTCTATGGTTTTGATGACGTAATGTTTCATGGTACAAGCAAAGGAGATTTGAGGCAGGTACTGTATTAATGTTGGTGTTTACTGTACTTGGAGGTATACAACTTTAGCTTATGAAGACCACCGCATCTTTTAAATACAACAATTGATCTTTTATCAACATTTAGGTTACACACTTCAGCAGACGATCACTAAAAATGTTTGTGCTGTGCTAGTAGAACATAACACAATATTTTTTTTGGTTTGAGCCACTTACCTCACTCCTTGAAGCATTGTGGTGAATATATTACTGCCTTTAGTTTAATAATACCTTTTTCTAGAGTTAGAACTAGTTTTTTTTTGTCACAATCGGCTACAAGAATCGCAAAGGTATCATCGAGTAAGATAACACTATTTGAAGAACTTGAAGAAACATTTGGTTTAGGAAAAATTCTGTCTTTCCACTTCTTACATTTTTTAACTCTATGACATAGTTGCTTAGTATAGCCACAAATGATGACTTTCTTAATACTTCCTTTGTACTAAAATTGCTCCCACTCAGTATCTATAATCTATGTCTGCTTCAAAATCTAATTTTACAGTAACTTCGTTTCCGAGCTAAGGTTTAGGAAAAAATGTTAGTAGGAATCCCTTATTTAATGTACAGTGCCTACGATCTATATCCCAGTATAATTTGGGTTGTTTAATACATGTTAAGCATTAATCCAGGTACATATTTTAATCTAATCATCATCGCGATTCTAGCGAAAACAAAAGAAAGGAGGATCTATTACCTATATCGCTAGTTTGCGATTATTGTAAGGCTATTGTGATGCATCGTATATATGTAGTGTTGTGATAATATATGGAACATGTTTTGAAGTGAGTTTGCACAGAGGAAAATTTTTTCTTGTGTATGTAGAATGTAAATTCGTGTAAATGATACACCACTGGAATTTTTAATGAAGCATTAGCTATCATATGAAAGAATATTTGAATGTTGTAGAAACATTTTCACGTGAAAAACATAAAATTTGAATGAAAAATAAAGTTTGAGTAGATTCCTACTGGGATTGCACTGGTACCAAATTCCTGCTGTGTGTAAAACATTTCAGATAAAAAGAATGGATGTAGACTCATAAGTGACTGAATCTAGGATATTGAAATTGTATTAACGTATTGAAAGGGATATGTATGCGTATTTTTGTTTGTAGAAATTTTGTAATATGGTGCAATAATGGAAAATTGAGTGCGCGTCCAAGAATAAACTTGTTAGAATGTGCTGGAGTTGGTTAAATTGATCGGAAATACAGATCGACCATATGAGAGGTTTTCATAGAAAGTTGAGTTATGGTCTCAATAATGCACAGAGTGAATATAATTACAATTAATGCTTTTTTCGGAGAGTTGTGAGTGAATTTACAAAGTGAATGAAGACGGCTACGTTGATCTTATTTTGTGGAGCGTTTCAGATTTCGACTCGGCAAACCGACGCACGAAATCAACGATTGTGGTAGGTAAATTTCGATATTAGCGCGAAAAGATTGGTAATATGTCGAGCACAAGGTATAAAAGGGCGAGCTTAATAAGGGGGGAAGGAGAGAAGCGTTCGGTACGAACCTATGTAGGGGTACATCGCGCGTTTTTTTAAGGGACCTTGGAGTGGGCCAGTGCTTGTTTTACTTGTAAAAATTCAGTTCTGCAGTACGTACACAAATGACTGCAACAACCCTTGGTGATAAATCGTATACAAACATTACAAATAAAACAGTTTAATTATGAGTTAAAGAAAAGAATATTTATTTTATTCAAGGATTTAAAAAGTGCAAAAGCAGACTTAAAAATAACAAACATTTTATTGACAGTGTTTAGTAGTAGAGCATGAGATAATAGAAAGAAAGCCTGAAGTAACCCTTTAAGTAAAAGAATTGAAAATTTGTTAACTTAGTTAAGTGATTGGTGGCCATAATTGACGTTGGATGAAGTACATGTGTACAATCGTTAGTAATATAAAATCGATGGTATAAAGGCAACTAACAATTTTAATATTTATATGGAAGCAGTTATTGTGATAAACGTTTACGTTGAAGGGAAAACTTTAAACCAAAGATCTCATGTGAATGACCCGTGTGAACGACAGGCATTTGCGTTCGTTAACGAGTTTAGCGGACGAATTATTCAGGCAGCACGGCTGTCTTCTGTGTTTTGTGCCGGTGTGTGTGCAAATTTGGAAAGGATTACGGAAAGCAGACCATATGGACTTCACTATATCACGGACAGGGGATTAGCTAACGTAATTTGTAAGAAATAGTTTTAGGTTTTGTTTAGGAGATAAAAGTACGATTACATTTTTAGGTTCATTCTTGCTTGTTAAGTTGATAATTTTTTATTATAAGTAAAAGGATAATCGAACTTTATCTATTTTAATGTGTTTAGTATGTAAGATTTTGGGGGAATTTTTGTTGTGTTTTTAGAAGCCACGTGTTTGTACATATTGCAAATTGGTCAAAACATATCCATTATTTAATTTACTTTTGTTGTATACTTGTGTCAGCTGAGATAAAATTTTAGCAATAACCTGTGTAAAATTACATATATGGGTAATTGAAATGAGCTTTGACTATTTTTGAGCTTAATGATCGACCTGAAATTACGTAATTAGCCAGGTCGATTGCAAAATTTAATTATTTACAATTATTTTACAGTCAATCAAATACAAAACACTAATAACGGAATATCTTTGTTAAGTGGAGATTCTAGGTTCAAATGATTACAATTCATTCAATTGACAATGTTTAAATACGATTATTTTAAAGATAAATTCAGAAAATATGTAGATGTTACCTATGAGGATCGTTACGTATTAAATATTTCAGCAACAAACGAATTTTTCGTTGATATAATAACTATTAAACCGAATTTTTATTTTGATTTTTCTAATTTGGGTAATTCAGAGTTTTATAACAGTTAGAAATATAAATTTATATGTATACGAGGGATACCTGAAAAGTATTCAATTATCGTTTTATAACTTGGATTTTTGTATCTACAGGGTGACATAGAAAAAAGTTCCACGCGATAGAGGACACTAAAATAAGAAAAAAAGTTCCTATGAACGCCTTCGCTTAAAAGATAAGGGTGTTGAAGTTCAATTATTTTTTTGTTTTTTTTTAATATCTTTTTACAATGATGTAATGAGCGGATGAAATTTTGTATACAGGGGCTCTATATCACGCAGAATTCAAATATGATCTTAGTTCTTTTATTACTGATAGAGGACGCCACACACAGGTTTCCATCTTGTTTGAATCGGTCCTAACTTTTTTGCTTTACACTGTATGATTTTCGACTGGAAACATTTGTTTTCCCATCTTTTCTGCTTCATAAAGGTATACCTTATTGAAGTCGCTAAGACCAACGGTTTACGAGACAAATGCATCCGATGCATGCGAATTATCCAAAAGCTCGGTAAAACTTCTCCAAAGCTCAACGTATCTATCGAGAATGATATCCTTTAGGACAGGTTCCTAATGGTCGAACATTTATTGACGTGCATAGGCGTTTGGATGAAGATGGGTGGTGAAGATGTCTGTTTAAAGAAAAAAGTTAATAGTGGGAGTTTCCAGAACTCGTCGCACTGTTGAAAAGGAATAATCTGAACACATTATTAGAAGATGTTTCATTGGACATTGTTGCTAGTGTGGACTTTATGCTTGATGGCAAGCTAGCTCATTTTTCTCGAGTAGTAAGGAAATTTTTTGAAAGGAAGTTTGAAAATAGGTGGATTTGTCGTGGGGGCTTGTAATATGATCACTGCTCTTCAGTAATAAAAGAACTAAGGCCATATTTGAATTCTGCGTGATAAAAAGCCCCTGTATACAAAATTTCGTCCGCTTATTACATCATTGTAAGAAGACATTAAGAAAAAAACAAATAGATAATTAAGCTTCAACACCTTATATATAGTTCATAGGAACTTTTTTTCTTATTTTAGTGTCCTCTATCGCGTGGCACTATGCAAGGCACTTTTTTCTATGTCACCTTGTATATATGTGTATGTATATATATATATATATATATATATATATATCAATGTCTAAGGAACACGAAGTTTTTCCTTTGTATTTTCATCAGTTTTAATTGGATTTCAAAAAGTGAGGTGCCGTGTCACGTTGCCTGCGTTATAAACTAAACTTATCAGCTTCACATCGGATCCAGTTTACTATGCGATCTTTATGAACGGGTTTTCATCAGCTTATTTTTCTGTATTGTAGAAAACCGTCGAATTTTGCATAATCATTGTGGTCGGAAATCTTCTGCAGTTAATTTCTTGATCCCTTCTGGTTAGTGTGAAATTTACTTAACGGACAGCGATGAACCAAATCCGATCCTCATTGAAATTGAAAACACATGTGCAGAAACATAAAATGTATTATTTTGAAAACCATAAGTTATTCTATTAAAATGTGTGATTTGTACCGTTGTTTTCAGTGGCTGTTAATAACTGGCACTAGTATCGGTACTTATTCCGAAGGGCTGTTACCGATAACCGAGAGGGCATTAGCAGATGACATTTCCAAGCTAGATGTAGAGCCCATAATAACGCATCCACGTTATTACCACTAACATTGATACTGGCAAGCTTTATTTTTATAGTTCTCGACCTGATATATTTGATTTCATTCTAATACACTACTGAGAACGTCCAGCGTTATTATGGCACGCATAAACGGCGGGTATTTGGTCTTTGCGGGGCCGTACGATTCTCAGTTATAATTCGAAAGATAATAAGGCGGACATATAAGTTCCCCCTAACTACTGTAAAAGACACATTTCTGATTATTTATTGAAAATACATTTGTCTTCATTCTTATTTTTCAGTGTCTTCTTCGGGCATCCCGGATCGGGATTTCCAGCGTATTTGACTTAGCGTGCCGCCGCACTACAGCAACGCTGTGCGTCACGTAATCTCCGGCACCAATCACACTGCCCGATTCCAGATTTCCACCTTAAGACTATACGCTGGCTATACCTGGATATACGCTGCCGAACCACGTACTCCACCTGTCGGATCTTTTGTCGGTGCAATTCTAGAGAGAAGATGACAAAGTTGTCTTTCCGACGTACGATTACTAATCTTCACCCTGGTAACCGCGATTTCTGTGGCTTCCAGTTGGCTCGTGGTATATTCAAGGGCCCCCAAAGCATCGGAGGTCGGTGGGACAGTCCATCGATGTCTTCTTCGGCTTCTTCTTCTGCGTCACAAAGTGGTCGGGGCTGGTGGATCCGGGGCGGGCATCTTCTTCAACCGTACAGGGGCTGCTAGCTCTACCTCGGCTAGCGGGACAACCTTTTCTGATCGAGGTGCGAACCTAGAATGAAACGTAGTTCACACCAAATGCAAACAAATTGAAAGAGAAAACAAAAAAGAGAAAGAGCAGTGACTGATATGCGGTAAGCGTCGCTCACATGAACCCCGACCACTCGCTACAGTGTGGGTGGATCGCTGAGCGCATCTTTCTGTTAAAAACGAGTCGAATATATTGTACCAGCGGGTCCTGTCGCTTGCCGCTCTCAATGTAAAAAAAATCCCTGCGTTTCAATCCGTCTACCGACTTTATCGTAAGGTGGTGATTTGGGAACTTAAAAGGTTAATTTTTAACCCCATTTTCATAATATTTTGAAATTTCTGTATCATGACTTAATGTTATTAATTAACCTAACTAAATTTATTCTCTTGTTTCAGGTGAGTGGACCCGAGTAACGACATACTTTAACATCTCTACTAAACAATGTGAAACGATAAGGTATTCATGTTATACCATATTCATATCTTAATAAAAAATAAGAGCCACAAATTGTTGGTTGTAAATAACTTTTAAAAGTAGCAATTTTATTTTATGTAATCTAATCTTTTTGGCCATTATTTTTAAATTTGAAATATAAGACACTGATTTAATCTAAGGAAAGGAATAAGATGAATTGATAAAGTATGTGTATTATGTGTAAAGGAGAGCTTTATAATTCAAGTGGTGGTAAAACGCAATCTTAATAAATCATCATGAGCTTCGAGGAATTACAAGTAAAAGAGGAAGGTGTGCATAAGCAAACTAAGGCGAGAAGTGTGTAACGTATAAAGCTAGAAATACACGCACACATACACATACGGACATAACGGTACTTACCGAAGCAATAAAGAGGTTTAGTAAATGCAGAATGGTACAACCCCATAGGGAAGCATGCATATACAAGTTTGTAAACCTTAGTAAGCTCTAGTAAAGTTGACACATCTCATAAAAAAATCTTATATCAAATTACTTTATCACGTTTAACGGTATGTAATCTGAATATTGAAGTAGCTATAAACGTACGTGAGCAAAAAAAATATTAAAGTTTTTACTTAGAAAATGGTTATTGCCAGAAATGAAAAAGATTACTGGTTGAAGATAGCTATACAAGTAAATACGTAATATTTGTGCTGAGCTAACGTAAACATTTCGGTCTGAATGTGAGATTAAAACAGCTTACTAAGTAAAGTTTACTGCTCATTTCTCGTAGGAGAGTCGAATTTGAGAGGTTTAAAGGCATTAATACCCTTATAGTGGGATAAGGTTAAGAAATTCTCTTTAATATGCTTAAGATATAAAATTGGCACTTTATAAAAGTGAGATCAAAGAAATTTTTAAGTACTAAGGCTGTGGAAAATGTAACGTTAGCGTTTTGTATATTTGAACAGTCTTACTGACTATTTTAATGCATTTAGATACAGTTTGTGATTATTTCGCAAGACTCAATAAAATAAATGTTGTTCTATTTTCTATCGTAGTGAAACAATTATTATTATTTGTTACTTTGTATCTGAATTTTGTATTTGAAGTACACAATTACAAATCATCAGATCTGCATGTTTCTGTAATTATGCAGCAAATTACTTAAAATATTGCGCATTGAGAGACCGAAATTGAATAATCATCGTTTAAGATTAACAGTTTACTTTTACCAATATGTATAGTGATCCTAAATAAAGGTATATCCGATTATACAATGATTTCATTAATCTTAGATGAGCAACACAAAGAGTGCAACCACCAGCTAATGTAGTAAGTGATACGTATAAAACACCTTCGTTATCTCAAAAGTTTGAGTAATTACCAATAAAAAGTTTCTAATCGAAAAGTTTCTCTTACGAAAGGAGTTAATGTTTCTGAAAAGAATTAATTTAACTACAGTTAACAATAAAAAAAACTTAGTATTGCTAATGTTTAATAACTTATAATAAAGTTTCTTTTAGAGTTTTAATGTGTTGCGTTAAAAATCGAGTTTTACAGGTTTATTATACTCGTATTATAACATTGTAAAATAGGCTGCTGTCGAGTGTTACATCAAAAATATTTCAACTTGCATTAATAAATAATAAAATTTTGAAAGTTGTTAAAGTATTTAGAAAGCTTTCATATTCACACATTTGACGATGTTTTTAAACGGAAAATGATTATCATTTATTAGAGTCTAATTTTACAGCGCTTAATTATTCTTCCATTATCCTGTTAAACCTAAAAACCATAATCATGAACTGTTTATTAACACATAGCTAAATCGTATTTCTTTCTTATAATGTAAAACTTTTAATACATATTTAGGTTAATTTGGTTTTATGAAATACATACTAAATCGTATAAAGTTTGATACAAATAAAGTTGGGTATGACTCACCTATGTAAAACTATAATAAAATTACATACTTTTATCTCTCTCTTTCTCTCAACTACATGTATTAGAGAAGGATGGATCTGCTATACAATTCATATTAGCGCACAAAGACATGTGTCGTGATTAAGAATGTGTCACTCCTGGCATTTTCTGAAATGATTTGTTAATGCGTTTTTGTTTATAAAAAAGAGTTTTTTTCAAAACTATCTGTGAATAGTGAATTATCTGTAATTTGGTAACATTTTTACATAATTTATATAAAATTTACAAAATTTTGGGTATGCTACGTAATATGCACCTTAAATCTTAGGCGCAGCTCGTAGTTATAAACGTGCTTAACTATTTTGAACGGGAACGTAACAATCAAGGAGCACTCGTTCCATTTGAATCTGTTATGCAGGTATGTAGTACATTATTGTGTAAAATATGATACTTGGAAGGACTACTTTAGCGCACGTTGGAAGCATGTGGGGCTAGTATAAATACAGTTAGTGCTATAAAAATAGGGGTTACAGAAACTTAAAATATAAATCAAACCCACAGTCACCAGCTGAGCGGAGAAAACGTACGAAATCTAAGCCCACCGGAGTTGATGACTGTTATGTGAAGGATTCTGTAAAGAGAAAAATTTATGAAATGCATTCAAAATGTGAATACAAACATGCAAGACATGTCTAGTACTATACCTCTTTTTGTAGGAATACATGTTCCGCTGGCATCATTACAAAAAGAATTAATCTCTTAATGTCCTATGGACCTAATTAGGAACACTGAAAAGAAATGCCTTTAAAAAATTAAAAAATTGAAAGTTGCTAAGGTTTCTTTGATAGACCATTGTCCCTAAACTGGAACAATGAAGTCAATGCTCAAAACTTATATTTAGTGCCATCTATTAAGTAGTAGTAGAGATAGAAACACCAACTGCATCATAACTTGTCATTCAGCACATGGGGGTGTTTCTACAAGTGTTTTTTCGACTTTTTGGACAATATACGACATTAACAAAAATAAAGTATGTTAGTAGTTTATGTAAGAACAGTTACCAGCTTAATTTATTATATATTTCTTTATCACAACTTCCCAAACCAAACATTTCTCAATGTTCCAAAACAGGAACAATGGTCAATAGGTTAGGTTTTTTCATAGTTCCCAATGTGGAACAATTGACAATTAATGTTCAATGTTACTTTCAATGAAATATTTTTTTAGTGAAATATGGCATATTTACCAAGCGATAGTGAAGATGACAATATAAGTGACTCTGACGACGAGTATGCACCAATGAGACCAACATCGAAGGACGCTCCGACTAGTGATAGCGAAAATGTTTCCACTTCTGAATCTGAAGATGACGAACCACTAATGGACTAGAGTCAAGGAAGGTGATTATAATTTGCCTCTTCCAGAGTTTACGTTACAAGATATAGGAGACGAGCCGGAGGTAGGAAGACCAATACACTACTTTGAAATGTTTTCTTCAAATGACATGTTGTCCCTAATAACAGAACAAAGCAACCTATATGCTTGTCAGATTGATATCAACAACCCTCTGAATCTTTCACAAACAGAATTAGAGATTTTTCTTGGAACTGTTGTATACATATCCATTTTTGGTTTACCAAGATATCGCATGTATTGGAGTTCTGCCTGCAGAATTCCACAAGTCGCAGATTCAATGAGTAGAAAAAGGTGGGAGGAAATAAAGAGGAACCTACATTTTAATAATAACGAAAACCTCCCAAAGGACCGAAATAATGTAAATAGGGACAAATTGTTCAAGCTAAGGCCGATTATACATCATTTACAACAAAAATTTTCTAACCGAATCAAACCTGAAATGTTATGTATAGATGAGCAAATTGTGCCCTACAAGCAATATAACCCAAAAAACCCAAATAAATGGGGTTACAAAATATTTGTTTTATGCGATAGCGATGGTCTGATCCATAACTTTGAAATATGTACCGGAAAAATTCTAACAGCGCCTGGGAAATAAGATATAGGAGCCAGTGGAAACATTGTACTTTGTCTAGCAAGTGTTATTCCTAACCTTCAAACAAAGATGGCATTTACTATTTGGGCACTGTAAGAAAAGATAGAAACCATGGTTTGGTGTTTACCAGTAAACCTCAACAAGGATATGAAAAAGAAAGGTGGAGGAACATACGAGGAGTATGAAGCTATGATAGATGGGGTAAAAATACTTGCTTTGAAATGGTATGACAACAAAAGCGTTTGTTTGAAAAGTACCTTTTGTGGATCACAGCCAAACGATTCCGTCCAACGTTTTGATCGTAGAACCAAAGCCAATATCAATATTGAGCGGCCAAATATGGTGGAACAATACAACCATTTTATGGGTGGGGTCGATTTGTTAGATGGCCTCATATCATACTACAGAATAGGACTAAGAAGCAGAAAATGGTATCTAAAAATATTCTTCCATATTATAGACCTGGCCATAGTTACAGCATGGATACGTTACAGGGCCGATATGCTAAAAGCAGGACTCGACAAAAAAGATATTTTAGATTCACTTGGTTTTCGTGCTGAGATGGCAGAAGGGCTCTGTCATTTGGGAAAGGCCGAAAACTTAAGAAAAAGAGGAAGGCCAAGTGGTGGTATTGAAAAAGAATTTGAAGAAAAAAACAAGAGAAGCCAAACAAAGCCCATACCCCAATTTGACGTTCGCACAGATAAAATAGCACAGTTTCCATGTGAAAAGGGAGAAAGACAAAGATGTAAGAAGCCTAGTTGTAGATTGAAGACATTCTTTTATTGCACCAAATGTCATGTATATTTATGTTTAAATAAAAAAATAAATTGTTTTGCTGCATTTCATATATAACTTTGTGGACCATTGCTCCAAAACAAGAACATTGGCTTTTTTTGTTATTAAAAAAAATAAACATTTTTAATTTAATAAGTTGTTTTCGCAATTATTCTAGCCATACATTTTTCCCCCCAAAAAAATCATTACTCGACTTTTTCTAAATGTGGACTTTAAGAGGTTAAGCAATAGTCAAGTTTTCGATTTCAGTAGATCAAGTTTAAGACGTCTCTTACATTCCATTGCTCTAAAGTAGATGATGGTAGGAGAGGTTTACCGGAACAATCACATATTGCTGCCAATCGTGTACGGTTTTTAAGAGAATATTACTAAAATAAAGAAGAAAAATTATACAATCCTGTATTCTTAGATGAAACTTGGATTTTCTGTCCAGGATCGCTCAAAAAATGCTGGCATGATAAATATAAGGAAAGCGTGAAGAAGAAGGCAATGGGTGAAGGAAAAAGGTTTCTTGTAATTTAGTTATTACATTATACCTAATTCCTAATAAAATGACTGTATTTTTTAGTTCTATCGTTGTTCATACAGACAAGATGAATTTATTTTCGATGCTTCACTTTTGTTTTCTACAAAGTCACAAAGTGCAGACTATCATGGAGATATGTGTGCGGGTTGTTTACAAAATGGTTTCAAAATAATTTCAAACTTAAGAGAATTATCTTTCAGTGTAATGGACTGCTAGTTATCATTCCAAATTTCTAGAAAAAATTCCAAATAATTCATCTAAGATGGAAGAAATATGTAATTTTCTATTAAAGCGCAACATAACTTTTGAACCTAGGACGTTTAAAACAGAATTACTGCAGTTAGTTGCAGATAATGCGATACCAACGGTATATGAAATAGATGAAATAGCACACAAGTGTGGACACAGAATATTACGGTTACCACCATATCACTATCAATTTAATCCAATTGAACTGATGTGAGCAAACTGCAAAGAACACTACAATAAAAATATAGGAAGACATAATTCCAAATTTAACGGTGACCAAGTAAAAGAAATATGGATGAAATCCTTGCAACGAATTGATGGGACATATTGGCAGAAATTAATTAAACATGCCGAAGTATCTATGTTAGGGTGGTGGGAAATTGAAAAACATTTTAAGGTTGTGCAACCATTAATTATATCAGTTAACGATTCCAGTTCTGAGAGTGACACTCATAGTGAATATTTTTTTTTAATTTAAATGTTTTAATTCCAATGTAATACAAATATTTTAATTTTTACATAACATACTGATAAATTACAATAGGTGGACTGATTTGTATAAATTGCTTTTCATTTAACTTGGAGTAATATGAAATCTATTTAAACTATGTGCTAAATTATAAAGTATTAAACATCTATAATTTCGTTTAACTTCGAACTACACTACAATGTAGCGGGTGGCCAACTAAGAACGGCCGTCGGCCATATCTCAGGAATGGATTATAGTGTAGGTTTGGGAAAAAAATTTTATAACAAAACTGACCTCGAGAAACACCTGGAAATTATTTTCAGAATTGTAGGTCCACCGCTTGAGGGCGTATTTGACAGTTAAAATTTTAAAAAGCAAAATTTTTCAAAATTTACTCAATTAAGGGGCATATTAAATATTATAATCAGATTGCTCGACAAATTCTGCATATTTTTTATTTGACAAGTTTTAGTCTATCTCTTCAAATAAGGGGTGGGGAAGAGTGGGAACCTTGTTACGAAAAAACGCCTTTAATTCAGGTTCTGTTTGACCGATTTTAATAAAGTTGATGTTTGAAAGAGCTTTTGTTAAACAAAAGAAAATTTGTAAATTTGAAGCAATCTGATTAATAATGTAAATGCTAGAGAGCGCTGTTTAATATTTTTTTAATATTGTGTTTTCTCTTTACAATTTTAAATGGAAACATAAAAATTTAAGTAGGTCTTTAAAAAGTAGACTAAATTAGTAATAAAACAGTGAAAACTGCAAGTCGATATCTTTTTCCTATCCTCAGATATCGTAAGAAACAGGTAAATGGCGGGAATTGTTTTTCCAACGTCTAGTAGGCTAGTTCGCGTTAACGGGAATTATTAAATTTAGCCGGGATGAAAAGATCTTACATTGGTCTGCAGTAATTTAAACTGTTATCATACTAATGTCATGGTTGCCGCTAGATTACCTAAATGTAATGCTGTCGCTACTAACAATGAGAACAAATTATAAAATAATGTGATAAATCTAACAATTGAAGCCTTAAATAAATAACTACATAATTAGTGTCACCCTAGATGTTCGAAATGTCGTCCATCATTTTCGATGCATGAAATCAATCGCTGACAGGTGGAGAGAACAGCAGTTTCAATTTCTGCCCTTGAAATACTTCGTATTGTCTGTCGTATTCTTTCAATCATGTCAGCTCTTGTTGTGGGTCTATCGGCATAAACGAGATCTTTTATTCGCCCCCACAAATAAAAGTCTAAACAAGTTAGGTCTGGAGACATTGGTGGCGAAATAAATAAACTTCCACGTCCTATCCACCTTTCTGTGTATGATTGATCTAAGAAATTCCGAACATCTCTAGAATAATGTGCTGAGCACCCATCATGTTGCAAGAACATGACACGACGAATGGCCAAGGGTACGTCTTCTAAAAGAAGTGGCAATTCGTTAGTTAAAAAATCTAAATATCTTTCTCCATTAACAGTCTGATTAAAAAAAAGGCCCAATTATTTCCCACCTAGAATCCCGCACCACACATTTACAGACCAACGACCCTGATGTTGGACCTCCTGCATCCAGTGGGGATTCGTTTCAGACCAGTAGTGCATATTATGTCGATTTACACTACCATCGCTATGAAAAGTAGCCTCATCTGTCTACATAATTCGTAAAAGTATTTCAGGATCGTTGTGTTTCGTATTTGAGAGCCAGTTGCAAAAATCTAACCTGGTATCGAAATCTTGAGCATTCAAACTACGGTGTAGGACTATGTGATATGGGTGCAATCTAAAATAGTATATATTATAAAGTAATCAGATCAATAAGACACATTGAAGTCCTTCGTTGTTAGTAAACGAAAAAGGACTTTAAATGCATTAACTCTCGTAATGTTATTACGAATTTTTTTCGCCCGGCCTCTCATTATTTTTTATTATTGGTACCTTTTTACTTTACTCTGCCTCACTTAATTATCATGGTGTTAGTTAAAATCTACTCACATAGCATAAGAAAATTTCATTAAATAATTTGGTGTTTTATTGAAACTGGACATAAAATGGCGGCAAATACATTAGTCATGTTGTCACAAGTTAACTTTGATGTAATGACATTTTCGGTATGATAAAAATGAGAAACATATAACGACAAACCAAAAAAATTAAAACATTTTTATCATTATAGTACCGAATAAAACAAGCATTAATAAATAAGTAGTTACCTGTGTTCTTTTAAAATATTTTGGACGGTTAACATTTACATATGCTAAAACATCAATAACATTTTCCTCTGTTTTACCTCTGCGTTGTCTTCGGTACACAGGAAGATTCACATTTTCAGTAGTACGCACACGGTGTGCGAGTCGGAGAAAAACTCTTCTGCTGTGATGCCCTCTGTTTGGGTACTGCAGTGCATACACTAAAGCAGCAACGGTTGCATTTCTCATACATTCAAAATAAACTGCCAACATATCAAATGCTTCTTCATTTGTAAGAATCATTTTGGTACAAAAAGATAAAGAAATTCTATTAAATGCAACACGATGAATAATTTTTGAAAATCATAGCTTGCTTGTTTTCAACAGGGAATTTATTTTATATCTTACATGGCCCTCTTTACTAATTTTGTTGTCATCAGTAAATCGTAATTCATATTTTAAACTGTATTTGTTGTTGCTGGGAAAATATCGGTTTTTATTGATATTTTATGCTTTTGATTTACTAACAAATCGCTTGAAAACAAATATAACATTCTTATATAATTAAAAAAATGTTAGATTTATCACATTATTATTTTATAATTTGTTCTCATTGTTAGTAGCGACAGCATTACATTTAGGTAATCTAGCGGCAACCATAACATTAGTATGATAACAGTTTAAATTACTGCAGACCAATGTAAGATCTTTTCATCTAGACTAAATTTAATAATTTCCGTTAACGCGAACTAGCCTACTAGACGTTGGAAGAACAATTCCCGCCATTTACCTGTTTCTTACGATATCTCAGAATACGAAAATATATCAACTTGCGGTTTTCACTGTTTTATTACTAATTTAGTCTACTTTTTAAAGACCTACTTAAATTTTTATGCTTCCATTTAAAATTGTAAAGAGAAAACACAATATTAAAAAATATTAAACAGTGCCCTCTAGCATTTAAGTTATTAATCAGATTGCTTCAAATTTACAAATTTTCTATTGTTTAACAAAAACTCTTTTAAACAACATCAAGTTTATTAAAATCGGTCAAGCAGAACCTGAATTAAAGGCGTTTTTTCGTAACAAGGTTTCCACTCCCCCCCACTCCTTATTTTAAGAGATAGACTAAAACTTGTCAAATAAAAAATATGCAGAATTTGTCGAGGAATCTGATTATAATATTTAATATGCCCCTTAATTGAGTAAATTTTGTAAAATTATGCTTTTTAAAATTTTAACCGTCAAATACGCCCTCTAGCGGTGGACCTACAATTCTGAAAATAATTTCCAGGCGTTTCTCGAGGCCACTTTTGTTATAAAATTTTTTTTGCCGAACCTGTGCTATAATCCATTCCTGAGATATGGCCGTCGCCGTTCTTAGTTGGCCATCCGGTACACACTTTCTTCTACGAGAATGAAATAATCACAAACGTATGGATATTTCTGTTATCGTAAAGTACCTACAAGAATTATGTCGATTACACAGAAATAGTTATGCTTCTAGAATCAACTTTTATTAATTTTTCCATCTGAAAAGGTTTCATTTATAATAAACAAAAAAAGTATTTGTTTATTTACAAATTTATAGGGTATGTATTATTATGGTATGTAATTATAGTCAAACCATGTCCTAAATTATAACAACTCACTGTCAATCAATAAAATAAATGGATATAATTTTTCTAGTTAAAATATAAAAAACATTCAATAGTTTTCAACTACCTTTGACATTTTATAGAAATATCTTTGGAGACATCTGCCAATAAAAATTTTAAATAAAATATAGTTTACTGATTTAATAAAGACTTACGTCGCCTAAATCTTAGTTCGTGTAAGTTTAAGAATGAGTCATACCCAACTTTATTTGAATCAAACTATAGCGTTTGAGTGTGAAACTCATAAAGTTCAATTGATGTTATTTATTTCTATTCTAAAAATTTTTGTTCTTGAGAATTTGCTTGTATGCGCAGTTTAAATTTTTTTGCGTGAGGTTAAGCCGTCGTAAAATGAATATATCTCCAAAATTGGTGGAATTAGGGTATTAGTTAGTTGAATTACTTTATGAATTAGTGGAACTACTTATGAAAATTGTGGAACCAGTTCTGGAATTATTGGTATTACTACCGGAATTATTTCTAGAATTAGTGGTATTACTACAAGAATTAGTAGAATTAGATCCACAATTAGCAGCAAACTTTTATGCAGTAGAGCATGAATATGCGAAAGTGTGGGTATAGACATAGATAACTCATTTAAAATGTTAAGCACGTAGTAGGATCTATAGGAGGAAATCCCAATAAAAATGCAGGAGGCATTAATACAGTAAATGAATGTTGCTTCCATGATTTTGTTCATATTTTAACAAACGTAGAATTAAATGACCATATCCTGTCAAGGATGTAAGATAAAATAGCGACATCGGCAAACATCTAGCTTGTTAATAGTATTACAAATGGAACTTACATTCAAGGAAATAAGCTTTGCCTCCGCGGAAAAAGATTCATCTTTAAATATTATAAAACTTTAAAAAAAAACCCTGTCGCAGAATGCGATATAGTGTATGTTTCAACGATGGGCAGTTTCCTATCACCGAAGTAGGTCAGTGTTAATACACCTGACGGTTCTGCGAGCTAATGGGATCGATTTCCATCGCCGCCTGGTGTCATTATTTCTGCATACGCATATCATGTATCATTTATATGATACGAATATTATGATAGTCAACACATTATCACGGATCAATAGAATGAATTAAACAATTTACAAATAAAAAACAGGGTTAAAAAGATAAAATCATAGAATTTATTCTTTGCACATCATAACAATATGGCTACGATTTTACCGAACGAAATCGATCTATAGTGAAATGTTTTTGAAATGGCGGATGTAAATTCGTTTTTCAAAACAAACTATACCGGAATGGAAAAACATTATTGCGGGTCTAACTTATAATAAGCGAGAAAGAAACCCAATAAGCATTATATGAGAGACATAACTTTACCGATGTTGCCACTTGTACACATTTGCATGTAGGCACAAAATATGAACTACTTAAGTCTCCTTCAATCTAGCTTCAACATTTCTAACGAAACCAAAGTAATTAAGATGATGAAAAGTCGCGTGTTCTTTGCAACTATTAAGTAAATACTTTACACTTAAACATTAAATGATAATACCTCAAACTTCAAAGTTTATTGTAATTGCGAATTTATGACATGGTTCGATTACTACTTGTAATAAGAACCAACAAGCACTTATGAGAGCTACAAACAAGAACATTACTTTATAAAATTTTCGAAAAGACCTCCACCTTGCGCTAGGCGGTAACCCAATCTGTGATAAAATTCTATTCCGGTGTTTTGTAACATTTCTTGGGCGATGCTGTTTAAAGAGTGTAATTTTGACACGAAGTTCGTCCAAATTGTTAGCACGTTCATGCCTGTGCCCATAAATTTGCTGGGATACGTATCCCCAAACAAAAAGGTCGTTCGGCGCGATATCAGGTGAGCGAGTAGGATATTTAATAGTACGCTTTCAACTAATAATACGGTTAGGGAACGTAGTTTCCAAAAACTGTTGAACTCTTATTGCAATATGAGCAGGACAGCCATCTTCTTGATATCAAATGTCATCAAAATTTATATTGAGGCGTTGAACAGCTGGAACTATCTGGTTTCTCAACAGTTCTAAATATTTGTCCGCATTCAAGTTTCCGTTGAGAAAAAATGGACCAATTATGGAATTTCCTAAAATTCCTGTCCACGAATTAACTTTTTGGGAGTATGGTTTCCGGTAAGTATTTTTCCGAGAGTAACTGGCCATGTAAGTTAAAAGAACACTCGTCGGTAAACAAAATATTTTCAGTAAATCTTCCGTTTTCATTAGCCCGATTCATCAGATCTTCACAAAATTCCATACGCTTTTGATGATCCTCTGGAAAAATTTCTTGTGTAGTTTGCAACTTATTGCAACGGTATTTATTCCTTTTCAAGATATTACGAACTGTTTTTGGTTCAATATTCATTTCTTCAGGAATTTTTGTACTATTGCACGGAAAATTAGTTTCTGCTAAACTAGACACTGCAATTTTTTGGAGTTCGCGCTCTTCGTTTAAGTTACGACCAGGAAGCTCACCATCATTACCATCAACGCTGCAGTATTTTCTACAATTATTTAAACATCCAAATCATATTTACAAACAGTACGCATAATCGTACTTTCTGATGGAATTGGCCTGTTTTCAAAGGAAAAAGCAAACCTGCCCATTATATCTTGTGCAGTGCTTCCTGAATCATACCACTTAATAATCTGTATTGTTTTCAGTGGAATACATGAGTATTGTGTCGGACTTGCAAAAACACTGATTTTCAATTCTCGTTGACAGTAGCAATGTAATGTGTACTTGACACTAGCCTACTCAAAAGACACATGTATGGCATCAGCGCTTTTAGTTTGTTGTGTATTCTATCTCACTTAGCACGAGAACTGATTGTACTGTCTTTGTTTTACTTATTATAAGTCAGACCCGCGATAATATTTTTCCACAACTGTGTAGGACGTAGTAAATCTGCTTTATAAGTGTGGTCTCATATTAGTTGAGTTAAGCGGCCTCTTTGCACAGTTTTTGTTTATACATATAGAGCGACGCTTCGGAAACGGATTCTGATTGTGTCTTCAAGCTCAGTCCTCGAAGAACTGATTTCGCACTTGAATCGAATTAATTTATCTCCATTTTTTCTGAAGCACTTTACTACTCCGGGATTCAAACCTGATACCTGATACTTTTAGCACTGAGTAATCTAATAATGTATGCATGTGTATATATATATATATATATATATATATATATATATATATATATATATATATATGTACATACACATGTATTGCGTTTGAGATTGTCACGAGTGTTACATGTATTTCCATTCCTTCCGGGTCCATTACCTCGTGTGTTTCTCATTTGCCATCTCCGGGTAACTAACAATTTTGTTCTGCTTCGTGTTATTCGAATTGAACTGATGTCTACGGTGCGTAGATTGTTAATTATACCTTCGCTGGCTTTCACTTTCTCGGCCTTACTTTATTTTTCCATTTCACTCGTTTTTATGTGAATTTCATAACAAGTCTATCGTGTGTTGTTGGTTGATGCGTTTTGTTTAATAGTAACTTCTGTTTACTAGACAGTCTCTGTGCTTCGTCTCGGGTATTAACGCTGTTTGGGAGTTTTTCGATTTCCACAGCTTCTCCTATTATTCTTTAAGTTAGATGTTTTGTTGGTGGTATCCTTTTGGTTTTATCCAGGTTGATATTGAACATGTGTTAAAGGTTAGGTTGTAATGTTTTTCCTACGTCTGTTTGTTTGACCTATGTACGTTCGGTCACTGCCTCCACATGGAATCTAGTTATGCCTTAACCTCCTAGCTTGATTTTGGTTTTGGGTGAGGCAATATGGTTCCGATCTTTTCATGTGTTTTAACTATCGCTTTCATGTTGTGTTTTTTAGAATTATGCTAATCCGGTCCTTTATGTACGGTGAGGATACTTTGTTTCTTTGTTCCTCTTTTTTGTCTTATTGCTTTTTCTTTTCCAATTGGTTTGTCATTCAGATATGTTTTACGGCGAATCCGTTTTGTAATAAAGCTGACTTTTGTGTGTTGATCTATTCTTCGTGTTTTAATGGTCTACCAGTTTCTTGGATCTCGCAATTAGTGTTTGGACCACGACCGGTAGTTATGCTGGATAGTAATGGGATTGAGTATTCCGGTACCGGTTGATGTATGTGACTTTGCTATAAACCGTGTATCCTAGTTCTTTTTTCTGTTTGTAGATTAATGTATGAAAACAGCAATATTCCATTACAAACTTTATCTTTTTGAGAATTCTACTTAGATGTTGCAGCAACCGATCCAATTCTTCCCGTCAGTTTGCCCAGATTAGAGAAGAGTGGTCTATATACCGTAAATATAACTTGGGTCTGTTACTTGCCGTTTGTATTGATCGTTCTTTTATAAATAAATTAGCTAATACTGGCGATAGTTGCGAACTCATCGGTGCTCTTTCAATTTGTCTATACTTCTAGCGTCCATGGATGAAGTAAGTGATTTTTACGCAGTGTACCTTTACGCTGATGATATTTTTTTGTGGATCGTACTTTGTTTTAGTTATGTCGATTGTATCCTTTATCGGCACATTAATGAATAGTGATACAACATCGAAACTAACCAATAGATTGTCATGGTTGAGTGTGTCATTTTTACCTTCCCACCTACATATACAAATGTAGGTATAGAAGGTTATGCAATCGTGTGCGTGTGCGTGTGCTGTGTGTGTGCGTGTGCGTGTGCGTGTGCGTGTGCGTGTGCGTGTGCGTGCGTGTGCGTGTGCGTGTGCGTGTGCGTGTGCGTGTTCGTGTGCGTGAACGAGTGCATAGGCGCGTGCGTGTGCGTGTGCGTGTGCGTGTGCGTGTGCGTGTGCGTGTGCGTGTGAGTGTGCGTGTGCGTGTGCGTGTGCGTGTGCGTGTGCGTGTGCGTGTGCGTGTGCGTGTGCGTGTGCGTGTGCGTGTGCGTGTGTGAGAAGGTGTGTTAGAAACCACAATAGCTCCATAACTACAACATGTGCGTACATCAAATTCCATATTTAGGCTTATTTTAATTTTTTCTGGAGCTGATTTCATTTTGGTAGAAATGCCGCGGATATGAGGGGGTTTTATAGTTTTAGCAAATATTTCTGAAAAAGCTGCATATTTTAATGATATAAAAATACCAGCGTGTAGACCTTAAACATACATATAGATGGATTATGTTCTATGTTATTCTTTGATCTGACGCGTACTTTAGCGACAAAAAAATCTGAATGTGGAATTTATGTCTATTTACGTTTAACTGACATGTAGTTTTAAACGTTCATCTGTGATGGATTACTGTTTTGTTTTTTCAATTTTGCCTATTTTCGTTACAAACCTATAATAAAACAGGTTACATAATTATCCAAACAAAGTTACTTTTCGGAATATGGTTGCAACTGTTTCGTGACGCACCTTGCAAGTTCTTGTGAAATTGGTCAGATTGAACTTATTATTGGTCTCGGTGGTACCCCAAATTTGTGAATCGGTAAAATTTCAGACATGAATTTTCACGTGGTATAAGTTTTTGTTGAATTTTTGGTTCGACCTTTGTGTTTCTTATTTTCGTTTGTGTCGTTTTTTTCCAAATGTGTTGTAGCATTCGTCGCGATTTGGGGTATGCTGGGTGATAGTTTATCTTACTATTGTAGTCCTCCACATTCTTAACGTCTGTGGTGTTTCCTTTGTCTGCAGGTAATGTTATGATGCCTGTGTTTCCTCAAAGTGTTAACGCCTTGATTTCTTCTCCTATTAACTTTCTCTTTGGTAGTTGGTATTCCTCAGTACTCTGATTACCTCTTGGCGTATTGTTTCCGCGGTGTCGTATTCCATGTTTGTAATCGATGATTCGATACTGCAGATAATGTCTTCCATTGAGGGTCGTCATCGTACTAACGCACAATTGAATCCTTTAGCCAAAAGTGTTTTTGTTGTCTCATTTAGTTCCATTTTAGTTAGTTGTTTGTCATGGTCAATTGGTGTTGTTTTTGAATTTTCTTTTTTTTTGTGCAGCTGTTCGGATTTTCTTTTTTTTTCGTTATTAACTTTGTGTCTGTTTCAGCACGAAAGTTGGTAATTTGTTCCAGCGTATTCCATAATGCTGGGATGAATCTTGATGTTTAATTCTAAATGAATTTGGTAAATTTTACAAGAACTTGCAAGTTAAGCCGCCAAACTGCTAAAATCATACACAGAAAAGGCAGATCATATGTAAACAATTTGAGCCACTTTATCGACCTAATTAAAAGGAAACATCCAACCATGGAGATATATTACTTAGCTTCGATGTCGTGTCACTATTGGTCAACGTGCCGATCAAGGAACAATCGACATAATTGAAACAAAGTACCATCCACAAGCAAACAACATCAGTGAACGGAAAACTGCGTAAAAAGCAATTACTTCATCTATGGAAACCAGAGGTATAGACAAATACAGCTAGCATCGATGGGTTCACCACTATCGCCAGTTCTAGCTAATTTATTTATTAACGATCAGGAAAAAACGCACAATACACACGCCAAGTGACATACCCAAGATATTGTTAAGGTATGTAGACGACGCTTTTATAAGGTGGGCACACAAGAGAGAAACATGTAAACATCTAAATGGAGTTCACGAACGGATTTACAATTTTTACAATGGAAATAGAAGGTAATGGAACACCGCCGTTTTTAGACATATTAATGTAGAAAAAGAGAGAGCAACTAGAACACACTCTTTATAGAAAAGCCACACACGCCAACCGGCACCTGAACGCTAAATCTCATCACCATCCAGCACTACAGGCCATGGGCAACACTCTAATTACGAGATGATTTAATATAAACCACTTTCAAATTAACTTTTGAGCAACTACCTTCTACAGTATAATCAATTATGGACTTAAAATACTATTTTATCTCATACTTCACACAATAAGTAAAACGTTTCAAGCAGCAACGCAAAAGGATGACGGAATAATTATGCATCCTGCTCTTATATCCTCGATCACATCTATTGGTGTGATAATTGAAAATCCCAACTCAACCTGCATTCAGACGGCAGCTTCAAAACCTGTTTTAATTAAAATAAAATTAATTAATGATAATTTGCCAATATTAATGCTTTAAAATCATTTTTTATCTCAAAATCTAGGAATACGTACCTAAAATTTACCACTTCGTAAACAAAAATATTGGTTCATTTTCTAATTATCGAGAATTCTGTCTACGTAGAATTTAAAATTAGAAAAGTCAAGAGCCTACTATAAAATGCCGCAACGTTTGAATTTTCATTTTAAACTGCATTGTGTTTTCCACAATAGCGTGTAGATTAACAGATAAGTTGTAGTATTTTGGAGTGTGTATTATTATGGTAGTTACAAGAGATTGTCTTAAATTGTTTCTGTCCATGATTCATGAACTTGATTTCGGAGATATTATTGTTACTTATTATTATTCTAAATTTTGGTTTTATTACGGTATACGAAACGCTTGTAAATTTTCCATGCCATGCTAGCTAATTACATTAAGTGTTTTCTTTATTAATTTCGCTTATATTAGCAGACAGATAAAATATTTTTCAATAATTAAGAAATTGACAAATTATTACAAACGTCGGGATAACCACTATTATTCCTTCCAAAATATAAGTTCAGAATAAGTTACTAATTTTGTAAATTACTCAAATTACTGACAATATTTGAGATTATTTACGTCAAGTACCAAGATTGAATATTTATAAACTAATCATTTTGCTTGATTACCATCGTTTACAGTTAACAAATAATCAAATCTTATTCCCGTTGCCTTTATCACTGCAGTCATTTAAAGCCCTTTTACACCTCAATTTCATTTGTAACCCTCGCCGTCAATAGACTTAGTAAGCGGTACTTACGGTCCACCGGTAGTAAGGTCCGCCTACTCTTGATTGTATAAAACAGGACACCACGCTAGAAATATCGGAGCTTGTTTCAAATCATCTGTCGCCTCGCGCATTCCCTTCCTTCTAAAGAGTTTCTTGAGATATTTGTAACTCAAAGACTAGACCTGACTCCCAACGAATTCGATTAGTACCCGATATCGTCCACACCTGAATTTTTAAGACATCATCTAATACATACACAGACTGCGCCGTTTCTTACAGCGCCGAACAGGCAGCAGGTAACACTACCCTGCCTACCTACACACACCCACGCACGCACACGTGCATGTACACACGTACATGCACACGCACACGCACTCACACGCACATGCACCCGCACACGCACTCGAACACGCACACGCACACGCACACGCACACGCACACGCACACGCACACGCACACGCACACGCACACGCACACGCACACGCACACACTCACACACACCCACACGCACACGAACACACTCTCTCATACACAAAGCTTCGTTAGAAGCAAATAGATGTATGGCCTTGTCCCCTACCGACTTTGATTAGAGACGCCCACACATATCTGCACACGCTGTTAAGGCACACTCAACGTAAAAGGCGCGCTGGTGTACGACAGATAATCCATGTCCAGAAGCCCTGCGAGTATTATGCACTGTCAGTATTTACGTAAACCGTAGTTTTCTGTTTTCTAAGTGATTCTAAACTAATGAAAATAAGTAATTATTAGTAACGGTTAAAACCCTGACCTCCCAACATTTATTTAAATTCTTCTGTTTATCACCTGTGTAGAGATCCGACGCTTAATCCTGATTAATATTTATTAAGGAACAAAACGCTAGTATGCTTACAGCGTTTATGTTATCACTTTCCTTTAATATACTCCTTTTTGTTGTAATTAAGAGCGGTTGATTAACACTTACTTAAAGAGAACGTCCAATTAACCATAAACTTGTAATTAAATCTTTAATCCTTCTAGTAAGAGGATATCGAAGAATCTATCCTGTGAAAATTCCGGTAACCCGATATCCCGTCAGATTTAGTCTCGATCAGACTCCTTAGGTAATTTACATTCTAAATGTAAATCCTTTCTCTTAAAGAAAATCTGGCACTAAATAAGTAGGTATGCATAATTCAACAAGTTCCTGAATATTTTATCATAAAGCACAACCACATTCGCTTTTAATTGAAAATAACTCCTTTATAATAAAAACGAAAGTGTTATCATTTTCAGTTAACAATTAGTATTCGAGAACATTTTAATTAATTTCATTATCATTAACTTAATCCCGTTAAGACAATTCCGTAATTAATAATTAGCACTTTATCTTGTAAATAGTAGCACTAAGTTTTCCCGTTATAACAATCCGATAATTAAAAAAAGTTTATCCTTTCCTTAATAAAGTTAAGTGTAAAAATTGTATAATATCAAATTACCCGAGCATGAAAGTATCGATCTTATTTCTAAATAACTTTGACCTAAAGAGAATTTCTATAAAAATCTATAATGTGTTGTGTACAAGTTGGTAACAGAAAAACGTAAACCGCTTTAACTTGCCCTGGTGGCGTTACTACCGGACATCTTTGTCGTCCCGTTTATGTTTATATTTGTTTTGCAGTTTTATAAGTTGAGGTTGTTATTTCAGAATTGTGTATAAAATAGGTAGTATATGTATAGAACACTTCCGACAGGATAATAACAGGTAGGTAAATTTATAATATAACCTCAAACAGGGATTAATAAAGAAATCCCAGTAACATTCGAATCGTCTAGTTTCCGAGATTTGAGCTAAACCACGGTACGGTAATTTAGAGTAGAACGAACTTTGCACAATTAGAATTAAATAACGTTACTCTGTCTAGTTATCCATCGAAATTTCATATACGTACGATAGATAAAGACGTCGTTGAGCGCCAGGTTAACCATAACCAGATCATTATAATTACGAATCACCAATTTTTATGTACCTTAAGGCGTTCCTCGATTAACCACTATTACAAAATGCGTCTGTATAAATTAACACTTTCATTTCAGTAATATGTGTAATCTGTAATGCATATAAGCTTATGCTTCTAAGTGGATGCTTTTCATGATGTGCCAAACATCATCTACCTTATTATTGTCTCGTTTTGGCGCAACTATCTCTATGTAAAACGTTTATAACGTAGAGAGTCTTTCTTAGATCACCGCCCACAGTAAAAAAACAACAACTATAGACTTTCCTACTAATCCAAATCTCATGTATTCGGATGGAAAACGTGTAAGTGCACGAGTAGCATTAAAGGGAGTTAATTTTTTGAGCGGAACTTATAAAAGTGCTTGTTTTGTACTTAAGCCTATTCTAGTCGCCACTAATTTAGATACGTCTAATCGCCATTTATTTAACACTAATTGTTATGTGTAACATGAATCTTAACGGTAACACATTTTTCTTGAAGACAATAAGGAAAAGAAAATTTTTCATGATAAACTGTCATTTTTATTCAACAATATTAAATTAAATGTTAAAAAGAAATTGCTTTTTGTGTCAGAAAGGCACGATTCGCCTGAGGGTGTTGTTTTGTTATATTCGCATACAAAAATCGTATTTACATTTGCGTTTTCTATCTAGAAATGTATAATTACGTCATGTATATAAATTGAAGTACGATTTAAGATTTATATTGAAATGAGGTGTTGGTGGTGGTAAAGTAACATAATGTACTAAATTCACCAGTAAACTGAAGGATATCTACCCGTTGGGCACACAGGTAGGGGTGTTAGAGTAATGAGTTGCAGATTGGTTCCAGGGGTGAAAAGCCGGAAATAAATCTGTTTGTGTGGTGTAGCTCCCTTCCGCAAATATATTAAACATGTTATTCGGGTAGAAAATCATATTTGCGAAGAAGCACGCACCCTCTCCGATTTTTTTTTAATTTCTGCTTTGAAAGAATGAAAATGTGTGTTTTCGTTTCAATCTGCCCACCAAATATGAAGTAATCAAAGTAATAACGTTTTTGGGGAGAATAGATAAATCAAAGAAGCGTATAGAAGAAAATCTTGTTAAGATTGACTGATTCAATCAGTCACAATGATTATGTGAAGTAGTAAGGGGCAAACTTTATTAAAGAGAATAATCGGTTTAAAATATGAAGCGTGACTTGAAAACGTTTAAAATTATTCGACTGTATGTTCGTAGGTACTTTCAGATCAAAGATGTGACCTGAAATATGACATTTGTTGACACCTAAGCGTCCGTGCTTGCATTGAATTCAATTTCCTGAGACATGCTTTAAATTTGATGAATTTGTTGTATCAAACAGCTGAATAAGTTATATTTTCTGCTTCCTCGATTTTGATCAAAATTCAATTTTCTTTGATATTAATGAAATATTTAGAATAAATCTTAATACATCGTCAACGCGTAGGATTTACATTTGAGAAATATTCATGTTGCGTAACAATTGTAGGTATTTGCAAATGTTAAATACAACAAAAGAAATGTAACTTTACTTTCCTTAAACCCTTTGCTATACATTAGTCTTGCTTAAAGCAGTAAAATTTATTGAAGCCAGCAATATAAATTCTTTAATGCTCTACTTTATAGAAAAACACGAATATACTTTATTCAACGCTTTCGTATAGCTATATCAACTAGACATTAAATATTACTTGACAATTAACCATAAATTACAATTTTCCAGTCAAAATGCTATTATACTATTGTGAAAACAGTGAATTCATACAACGTTCCAAGAGACCTGGGTATTCCGCCAAATTCCCAAAAGACTATATTTTAATGGTCAAAATGGCCGACGACCATTCTTCGGAACTTTAAACTTTTCGCCGAATGCTCAAAACGCCCCACCATACACCGTACAAGGTGTCCCATGACGAACGACATCGATCGGTTAGGAAAAAAGTATAAATAGGAAAAATCTGAAAATTTGGCTACTTATCAAAAGTCGATGGGGGACATCCATCTAAAATATTCTCAAGATTACAGAACTTCCGAAATTATTTTAAATGGGACACTCTGTATATTGTTGCATTTTTAGATTCTACGTCCAATTCTAGGCATACTTTATGTTTAATGTCATATACCTAACTCTACCCGTTTTTTAGATATTCTAAGTTTTCAATAAAAAATGATAGTTGCATCACCTAACAAAGTTGCCTATACTGTCCAAACGGCAAATTATTTTTCTGTGAAACTATTGATAACAAAGGACTGTTTTAGTTCACTAACAACGCTCAATGACGTATTTGTATACAGGGTGATTGAAAAACAATAATGAATTTGGCACCCAAAAAATAGAAAAAGTCAATTTATTTTTTGCATCGGATTTGGGTTTAGCACGATATAACTATGATTCTCAATTTTAATGCCTATACCTAAATCTAACCCATTTCATTTTATTAGAAAGAAATCGTTTTCACCTGCCCATATCCGGTTGCGTTTTTGCCAACCAGTCATCATGGAAGCTATGGAGATATGCCAATGACATTAGTTTTGACAACTGTACATATGCCGTCAGGATTTGGATATTCAAACGAAGATTATTTAAATTTCTTTATTATTTACGGAGAATGTGATACAGTGGTGAATAGAGCATGTGTGACGTTTGCTGCTCGTTATCCAGAAAAGAAAGAATCCATCACCGAAAGCCGCGAAGCAAATTGTTGAGAATTTTAAAAATATCGGTTCCGTTAAAAGAAAAATTGTTAAGGCTAAACCTATTATTAACAATGAAAATGTGGAAATTGCAATTTTGGGTTACTTTGTTGCAAATCCAACGACGTCAATAAAAAGCACCAGTTTCATCCTTTCGCATTTTCCTTAGTGCAACATTTAAAAGAAGATGATCTTCCGAGAAGAGTACCTTTTAGTGAATTTATACTTCACGAAATTCACTAAAAATGGAATGCTTAATCGACATAATTCGCACTATTGTAGTGACGCAAACCCTCATGCCCTTAGGGAAAAAAACTGGAGTTTTAATGTTTATTGCGAAGTAAGAAACGATCAAATTGTTATGATACGTTCCTGTGACGAAAATTTGAACGGTAAGTTCTATCAAAATGTAAATTTTCCTATAGGTGAACGATATTTAGCAATACTTCAACAGTTGGAAACTGAGTATCTTGATAATTTACCTCTGCCCGACAGAACTCAAGTGCTATACCAACGTGATGATGGACCGCCTCACAATAGCCATATTGTGAACACTTTCCTACAGCATACATTTGTAAGTGTCTTTATGAATGGGTTACACTTACTCATTCCCACTACGTGGACCTATTCTTTCTTTAACCTCGGCTAGTCAGGAGTTTGGGAAGTGGGTTTTTAGACTATTATATAACTGTTAGCCAATTATTCATACCCAGGTTTAATACATATATTAAAACAAAGCTTATGTAGATATTATAATAACTTAATAAAAAAATATTCTGGTAAAATAATTAAATACTCAAGTTGAACAAAATGATGGAAAATAAACGAAAATTTCTAAAAATATTAATAAGGGATCTCTTCGTACAGCGCCTGGTATTTGGGCAACCCACCGTACCTCGGAGTAATGCTGGTGTCGTTGAAATGTCGGCCGTAAATCCTAAGATTTCAACTCTTAGGGAAAGATGGCGTCTGTATATTTGGGTAGTCGTCGGTTTGGAAATTTCCTGTAAAAACGCGTTATAATGCAATATTCAAAAAAATGAAATAATTGTGGTTTTCTTTCTTTGTAAACAAATATAATGTGTTCAGGTTAAAATAATACAAGGGTGTGTGTACACTTCAAAACGGGAGGATTACTGTGATTTACACGGGTAAGCTTATTTTGTCTATTATTTTACAAATTTAACAGGCAATGTTGTTGAATTTGAGGTTAGAGCGTATTTCAAATCTCTATCGTGGACTGGTCCTTTATTACTTATATTTTCTTAAGTAACGTTTGAAATACGGACAGGTTAAAGAAAAGCAGGCCCTACACGAGATTCTGATAATTACACGATTAGTGTTAGTACAGGTTCGTGTTAGACAACGGTTGTATTTGATTTGTTGATTTATGAGGGTTTGTACACACCGACTAGGGGTAAAAGACTAATTCTAAAATTAACTATAAATAATATATACAATCAAATATGTAGAAGGAGTTATTCAATGTTTGGAATTCGCAATTTTATGTTTGTAATGTTTCATATGATACAGGGAATATTTTCGACAATGTGTTGTTGAAAATTGATAAGAGTTCATTCAAACTACTAAAATGGAGCGTTGACCTTCGGTTTATTTGTATAAAGAGGATAATTCTTTACACTTTAATTGAAAGTGACTACTTATTAGCGAAATGGAAATGTATTTTCTTTAAGAATAATTATCTTAAAGTTTTAATAGCTAAAGCGCAAAGAAATTTCTTCAATATAATGGATTCTTATTGCAGAATAGAAATTATTTTACTTAGAAGTAAACCGTATAAATTTGCTGTCTTTTAGTTGTATAAATTTCATGGTTTTACACAATTCAGGTTTTTCGGCAATAATTAGGACTTGACATTCAGGTGGATTGTCGTGATATACAGGGGGGTTAAATTATAACGTGTTGATAGCCAAGCAATAAGCTCGAGCTAAATCAACAAATTCTAGAGATTCTATTTATTCAAAGCTGTAACGGACACTTTCAATATATAGAACTATATACAGGGGGTTCAGGATATATCGGATGTTCGTTTATAATCCCGTTAATAGCCAAGCCAATGGGCTCAATAGTCTAAATTAACGAAATCTTAGAGATTCTATTTATTCAAAGCTGTAGCGGATACTTTGAATATATAGAACTATGTACAGGGGGTTCAGGATGGAATTTGAAATTGCCATTTCTGAGGTTACAGCGCGTTATCGGACAACCAGACCTGGCTTTTTATATTAGCCCCAGTATAATACGCAACACCTCTTTGACGTCAATTTCTTAAGGATGGTGTGTTAACATGAATTTCTAGGTATTATTACAACTATTTTCGTAAAAATTGGTTATACTTCGGAGTGTTAGAATCCTATAGAACAATAAGTTCTATTTAATTCAAATGAAATTGCTTTAAGAGCGAGTCAGGCGGTTATGTTCCCGAATACAGAATTTCAGGTGTCATAATAAATTATTACAAACGGAGAGGCAGGAGAGAGTATTTCTAGAGAAGCGTTCTACAAACGGAATTAATTTAAAAGTCATTTTTTCATTTTAATCGGTAGGACTACGGTATACCGGGCAGATGACCCCTATATCTTCATCGGACCTTGCTTTATTCATGGCATAGTATATACATGTCATTTCATTCCTACCTAACTTAAACTAACTTAAGATATGTAACAACAAATAGGCATATAACTACATTGTATTAATATTTCATATAACTCAACACAGCACGATCTTCGGCCTCTTGTGCCTCGTCTCGTCGTTGGCGTCGTAGTTCCATAATTCCGCGATGACGGGATTTGGATGGGCCGCTAGTACCATCTCCTGGTTGGCTGCGGCGGTTTTCATAAGGTCCATTAGGGTGGCCATCTTGAGGTCCTTGTGAAGTCGGTCGTTCCTGACGAAAGTGGGGTACCGGTGCGCACGTAAAAGTGCTGATTATTTACATTTTCAATAGCTGGAATAAAATGAATTATTATTTAAACATTATCTTAATAATTTTTATTAAAATAACAATTAATTTTTCTCACCCAATTTTGACTCATTACACATTTAAGGACCTTTAGATAGCTTATAACGGACCTTTTCAATGGCCACCGCGTTCACCAGACATGTTGGTTTTAGATTCTTTTGTATGGAGTGCCATTAAGGGTGAAGTATACAACACTCCTTAACGAAGGAAAACTGCATGGAGCATTTTGCTCTTTTAGTCCAAATTCAATAAGAGCGGCAACCCACGAAGGTGCCAAAAATTTCATGAAGTTCAAGGGCACAATTTCGAAAGTTTAAGGAAATGATTTTTTTTTAATTTCTAGTTTTTATTAAGTTCACATTGTAAACGACATTTTCATTGTTAAGAATAGGTTTAGCTTTAACAATTTTTCTTTTAACGGAACCGATATTCTTAAAATTTTCAACAATTTGCTTCACGGCTTTGGATGATGGCTTCTTTTTTCTGGATAACGAGCAGCATTACCAGTTAAGATTAAAAATAAAAAGTTCAACAACGCAACCGAATATGGGCAAGTGAAAAAGCTTTTTCTCCAATAAAAGGAAAAGGGATAGATTTATGTATAGGCATTTAAATTGAAAATCATAATTATTTCTGGTGCCAAACTCAAATCCGATGCAAAAAGTATGGGTTTCTATTTAAAAAATTTACTTTTTCTATTTTCTTGACTGCCAAATTCATGATTGCTTTTCAGTCACTCTGTATACAAATACGTTGTTAGTGAACTAAAACTATCCTTTGTTTACAATAGTTCAGAATTTCACTGTACAATAATTTGCCGTTTGGACAGTATAGGCAACTTTGTTGGGCGATGAAATTGTCATTTTTTATTGTAAACTTGGAATATCTCAAAAACGGCTAGAGTTTGGTATATGACATTAAACATAAGTATGCCTAGGATTGGACGTGGAATACAACAATATATAGGGTGTCCGATTTAAAATAATCAAGCTAAGATCCACTTCCGGTATAACCGGAAGTGCTGTCATCTTGAGAATATTTTAGATGAATGTCCCCCATCGACTTTAGTAAGTAGCCAAATTTTCAGATGTTTCCTATTTATACTTTTTCCGTAACCGATCGATGTCGTTCGTCGTGGACACCATGTATAGCCGATTGCGCCCATTCGCCTGAATTCGAATATTGCACTATTACACCGAATGTGGCTAAAATGAAGACGACCATTCGGCCTAATGCACCCCTTATGTCGAATTCTAATGTTAAACCATTGCGCCGACAATGACCAACACGCCGAATAACCAAAGCGCCGAATGTCTAAAGCGCAGAATGAGCAAATCACCGAATTCCGAAAACTCCCAAAATGCCTATACGACTATTTTATATAACCACGATGCTGAAACTTAATAATGTAGCAAGACTATATGGGGTGACAAGTTTTTTTTATAGATTGCAGTTAAAAATAAATCTACTGAGATAATTTTTTTAAATGAAACACTCGGTATATTGTTGTATATTTAAATAGCGCTTCAAAAGACAATTTTTAAAGTATAGGGCATGGGAGGTCTGCGGTTTTTTGTTTCTGACTAACATTTATCTGTAAAGTTAGTCTTCTATCAATTGATGCTTTCAAATTTTAAACGCTATCAATAAAAAAATCAGTGTTACCAATATTTGAGAATTATAGTTTTTTAATATTTTTTCAATTCAATGTATGAACAAATCTTCGAATAGAGCATTTCAAATCCTTTAGGGTGATATAGCATATTGTGGGTCTATTTTTAACAGTTAGAGAGATGCTAATCAATTTATGTTGCAAAAATGCAATGTGATTCTTACACAGAAAGCGTTGATATGAAAACAACATAAGATTTCTCCGTTGTTATCGATATTGGATAAATATGATCGTGCAGTTCCAAAATATTTTGTGAACATAAATTGGAAGATTACAATATATTTTTAACAAAAAAATCAACTTATAATAATTGTTCTATTTGGCCTCCCATCTGAGCGACGGAAGCGATGCAGTATGGTATAACGCAGTTCCATGTTACCAATAGCCTTTGAGATATAATTTCTCTGTCTCAACAGTTCCTGAGTTCCTCAGTACTCTTGGAGTGGCTCGTATACACCGTGTCTCTGACAGTACCACGGATAAAGAAATTCTTTCGGGTTAACTAATGACTTCGTGCAGACCAAGAATTACCACCATTTTCCGGAAATCATTCTGATCAAGAAATTTTCTACACGAATCCCTCGATGGTAGCGTGCACCATCTTGTTGCCAAATCAAATTTGGCCTGTAGACAAGGGGAATTTCACTATCAATGATTTCTATTATATCATTTTGCAATAACTGTATATAACTTTTGGAGATCATATTGTCTTTAAAACATATAGGCCCTAGGAGTTTCTCCATATACCACATCGAAATTAAACGAATCTTTTCCTTTGCTTTTTGGCTTGCCTTATTGTGTGTTTACCCACTCCAATAACAGATATCGTTTCGTTTGAAAATACCTGGGGCTGTTGTAAATATAGTCTCGTCCGTCCACAATATATTTTGAAAATACAATCTCTAAACTGCCGATCCGTAATTAATGAACAGGAAATCATCCGACTACCCAAATCATTTGTTTCTCGTTTTTCTTTGGTTGAAATTTAAAACTGTCATACTTGTTAATCTTGATACAGACCATTAAAGTAGATCTCGAAATGTACAGATGAAGAGACGCCTTCCGTGTTGAGGTTGTTGGATTTTCGTTAAAGTGGAGTAATATGTTTAATTGGTATTCTCAGTAAAAATACCTCCTCTTTTTATTCATTTTTTTACTGGAAAACCCTTTTTGAAAGAATGATATAGTCTCCAAATTGTTGGAAGTTGCTATAGAAAAACTTTTCAAGGAAGTAACGGCTCGCTGATACAGCAGACTTGTTATTTTTTATAAAAAATTCAACCATACGTATTTTTTTGCTCTGAAGTCTATGAGTTATACATTTATTTGAGCGAACTAAGCAATATTAGTAATCTAGTTTTGACAAGAGTTCTACTTTTCACAAATACAAGCAATTTTGTTGTTATGGAAATGCTATTTTTTATGAATCCTAAAGTCGTTTCTGTGAATAAAAACCCCAATTGGTCAGAGGCACTAAAAGTTAATGACACCAACTAAATGGCTATGCGTAAACCCAGGAAACGCCCTAAATACTGTATAATAAAGTGCAGCTTCATTCGCTTTCAGATTGTGAATAACACTTTTATAGTAACAACGAAAAGTATTGGCAGTTAACAATTCGCCTTTTACAAAGTTTAAGCAACTTCATTATCAATAATTTCATCTCGTTATGAGTATTTCCGTAAACAAATAGTCGTATTTTATAATGTGAATATTGTGGCTTGTTCTATACTTTCATGGGTATGAATATTTTCAAATCTCCACTCTGTTGGTACATCTTTGTCTATTACTGCACATCCGTTCTTTGTCTTGGTGTCCCACGTTGCAATATACAAGAGGTTTGTGTTCCTCTCGTTCCTCATGTACTCATCTGACTGTTTACGTCCCATAAATTCCCATAAATTAAGGTCGAGAGCATTTTCAGATTTTCGACTTTTGTGGATACGCACGATTGCTGGCGTAGTTCGTGTATGCTGCCAATTGTATCTAATGTGTAATGTAGGGTTCTTGATGGGTTCCGCGAAGAAATGGTTTGACTTGGCGTATTTACTGCATGGTTTAGTTTCTGCTGTTCGAATGTTAGTTCTAATGGTAAGGAGTTGTTTTCTACATTAAGGCTCTCTAGTGGTGGTGTACGAAATGCGCCGGTTGCTATAAGCATTGCTTTATTCTATACTTCGCAGTCGTACTGTACACTTCTGAACCTTCCTCTGAAGGCGTTTATAATTTTGGACAACGCTTCCTTGTCGACTCCCCATGTGTAATTGCGAAGCACTCTGATCCTGTTGGTCTTAATTTTACATTTTTTTACTGGGGTGTTTATGTATTTTACCCAAGTAAGCTTGTTATCCAACGTTAGGCTTAAAGAAGTAATATGTTGAACAATTGGAATTGGAATTATTATTATTATTATTTTTTTGTGGCATAATTGCTACGGTCATTGCCATTTCTAGAAGTTTTTAATTAATCCAATTTCTTTTAAAAATTGGAGTAGTATGTTCACATGCTCCTTGTCATCTTTAAGAATGTATTTTTTAACCCTAGTTTTTTCTTGACGTCTTCGTATTTTGTGCATTCTGATAATATGTGCTTTACTATTTGGTGTGTATTGAATATGTTGCACATGGTTTGCTTTCTCCTTCCTAGTAAGTGGGAGTGAGTCAGATTGGTGTGGCCTATTCGTACTCTCGTTATTGTAACTTCGAATGGTTTTATATCTTGACTTTCTCTTCTCCAGGGTTTCACGTCTTTCTTGATTTTTATAATTGTGCATTTACTCCATCCCATTTTTTTGCCACATATTTTGTGTGTTACTTTTAATTTCTCGTTTGATTTTTTAAGTTTTCTTGATACTTCTTGGGGCTGATTGTCTTCAATGGGTACTGCTTGAAACTTGTTTTTTGTAATAATTTCAGCTGCTCTTACCAGGGCTGGTCTGACTATGGTTGACCTTTTTTCGTAGTCCTGTAGTATGTCATTACTTATGAGATCATGGTCCAAATGGTTTTTTAAGACATTGATTTTTGAATAGTTGGTGAGTTGGTAGCGGATGTATAATGGAGGAATACCTGCATCGACAAATACAGCTGCATGTGGGCTGGTTCGATATGCCTCTGTGGACAATCTTATTTCGTACACATGTATACTATTCAAGGTTCTTAATGTGGCTGGTCTTGCTGAGAAATAGATTATGCAGCTGTAGTCTATTATAGATGATATTACGGATAATTACGGTTACAGAGGCTTCGAATTATGTTTAACCGTTTTTTACATGAGTTTACCAATTGACTGACGTGTTCTTTAAAGTACAGCTTTTCATCAAGTGTTAGTCCCAGCACTTTTATTTTTGAGGCCATTGGTATCTGTATGCCATTTAAGTATAGATTTGGGTGCTTGTGTGGAGTTCTTAGACGGCTGAAGTGAGTTGCTATTGTTTTTTCTTTAGAAACCGTAAAGGCTCTTTCCCCTTCATATTGACTAACTTTGTCAATTGTTATTTGTAAACTTCCTTTAATTGTATCTATGCAACTTCCTTGGAATATAATTATTAGGTCGTCAGCTTATAAACATTTTTTAATAGGTTCACAATGATAGAAATTAACTTGTTGGCTCCTATTAAGAATAAGGTAACACTAAGGACCGAGCCTTGAGGGATACCATTTTCTACAGTATAAGTTTCAGATACTGTGCTACCTATCCTGACCTTGAATTGTCTGTTTGATAGGAAACTGATGAGAAATTTTGGCAACTTTCCTCTGATATTCCAGTCTTATAACTGTTTTATAATGTTGAAGACGCCATATAGTACCATAGGTTTTCTCTAAGTCAAACGCTACTGAGCCTTCAACGATGTAATGTTCGGTGTATGACAGATAATCTGTTGTAGAGTGAAATTTTCTAAATTCAGTCTGATGAGATAATATTAATTTATTTGTTTCCAGACATAACATGAGCCTTCTGTTTATCATTGTTTCCAGTACCTTACCCATAGTACTGGTTAGAGAAATCGGTCTGTAGCTACTCGGGTTGGTCATATCTTTGTTAGGTTTTAGTATGGGAATTATGATAGATTCTTTCCACTTTTTGGTGAAATATCCTTTACCAAAAATCTTATTATGTATATTAAGCAAGGTTTTCCGTGCGGATGTAGGAAGGTTTTGTAACATGGTGTATGTTATATTATCTGGCTCTAGCGATTTATCTTTTTGAGCTTTAGGGCATGCTCAAGTTCTTTGATTGAAAATTGTATGTTATACTCTATTTGATCTTCACTTTCAAGTCTATCAGCGCTTCGGTTTCATTTTTTATTTTTAGGAATGCTTTGTCAAAGCATTTAGAGCTGCTGACGCTTTTGTAATGTGTAGCCAAGGTTTCTATTTGTTCTTGTATGTCTGTTATTTCTCGGTTTTCTTTTATTATGATTTCTGATGTAATAGCAGTAGGTTTTCTCAGTACATTTTTGGCCTTTCTCCACACCTCAGATGGGGGTGTTGTGGGTTTATAGAGGACACATACTTTTCTCAGGATGACCTTTTACTGTTTAAAATAATGTTAGCATGTTAGCTCTAGCTTTTTTGTAATTGATTAGGTTTTCTATCAATGGAGCTCTTTTAAACTTGTAGAATAATTTATGTTTAGCTTTGAACGATGCTTCGATCTCTTTGGCCCACCAAGGAATACATTCATTTTTAATTTTGCCGGAAGTAGGCGGAATACTTCTTTCTGCGGCTTTTATTATATTTTCGGAAAATTCTTTCACACAGATATCAACATCATCTAAATCATGTCGTATTTGGCAAATTGATTGTTTGTAAACTTCCCAATTGCCTTCCTTTGTCTTCCACTTTCTTGGGATAGAATATTCCTGTTTTCGAAATCCTATTGATTTAAGAATTGGACAATAGTCGCTGTTGTAATAATCATCAAGAGTCTTCCAATCAAGGTTTAATGCTATACTGTTATGTACTAGGTCTATTGCTATAAAAATTGTTTTAACTTATGTTAATATGTGTTGATACTCCTGTATTTAGGAGAACTATACCTTAGTAGTTGTGCAACAATTTTTTCACGTGGATCTCGATGGGTAGAATGAGCGTTGAAGTCGCCTAAGAATAAATACGGTGTTGGAAGTTGACCTGTTATTCTTTGTAGCTCATCCAACACAGCGAAATATGTGTTACAAACTATAAGGGTTGTAGGAAACCGTATCTGTGTTGTAACGACTTGATGTTCAGTGTCGACTGAGATTGTATTCGTTGGCATTCCGTTTCGGATGTATAACGCGACTCCACCACTTGCTCTTTGATATTTTGTATCATTTCTGTTGATACACTGGTACCCTCGTAATTAAAATGTATTTTCGTTTTTTAAATGTGTCTCTTTAAGGCATATAACAATTGGATTATACTTAGCTAATAACATTTTTAATTCGCAATAGTGCGCCTGTAGGCCATTGCAATTCCATTTTAGTTATAATTAGAAAAACAATTATTAATAAATAACGTTTAAAGAACACTGTTGACTGTTGACTACTAAACCAACAGTGAGACAAACGACATAAAATATTTAGCTAAAATATCACAGGCAAAAAATCACAGGTAATATTCACATCGACTGTTTTTGGGGACCTCTCGGTCTGCCCTTCTGCCATCCCGGTTTCTTTTTTTTTTGGGATTTTGCTTCTTCTACCGTCGTTTCATTTACCGAACTGATACTTGAAGCGGCAAATATCGACCTGTCTAAGGTAATTTTCCTTTGTTCTCCGCGTGTTTCGTCCTCCATAGGTTCTCGTTTGTTGGAGGATGGCGGATCTTGGAGAGGTTTTTTGTTGATGTTCAGTTCCCCTCTAAAAATATTTTTAATATCTGACATAAGAGTATCCCTTTCTAAGGTACTACGGACTATTGATTCGGGTGAGGTTAAGGTAAGTAAACTTAATAATTTTTTTAATTTCTGGAATTACATTTTCCAGGGAAATGTTACTATTGGAAGATGTCGCTACGTGCGCAAAGGTAGATTCTTAAGTAACGGTGGATCCCGCCATTTGCTTTGCCTGGAAATGGGATATCTCACTTACGACCGTTATTTCTTGTATTTTACATTACCGTTTGTAGGTGGAACACCCTTTCCAGGTTGCTGCGTGTGTTCTTTTACAATTGAGACAACTCTTTGGTTCCACGCAGGATGATTCCTCGTGCGGGACCTTTCCAAAAATACATATTTTCTGATTGTTGCAATTAGATGCTGCATGTCCAAATTGATGGCAGTTGTAGCACCGTAATGGTGGTGGTATGTATGGGCGCACCATTAGATTGTATATTGCCACTTTTATTGTTTTTGGAACTCTCTTCTTCAAAGGTAAGGACGTGATTAGGCGTATCCACCCATATGCCCTCTCTCTTTACTTTAATCTTTCTCACCTCTGTGACATACTCCTGAAAAAGTTCCTATTTTATTTCCTCTAATGAACAATTTAATAGGTCAGGGTAGTATTACTCCTTTTTGTCGGTTTATCAGGAGCAGGAACCGGGACTATGGGGTCTCCTCCTGCTTGCCCTTTTTTGCGAGCTTTTTGGAGGAAGCTGCCGAAACCTGTAAACCTTCATAGTTGTCAAATGTCGAGCGATGGTCTGTGGGAGAAAACCGACGGGGTTCACAACTAAATTCACCGTCTTTGGGTTCTAAAATTTTAGGTGGACCCACCGACACCTCCATATTTAAGGAGCTGACACTCAGTGTGTTTTGATTTTTGAGGCTCATGTTGTTCCCACGAGAACGCACTGAAGAAATGTCAACCGGAGTAGAGCAGGCATACTACAGCAGGGCATCTATACTGTGGAGGGGCGCCTGGCCACACTCAGGCATGCCTTCACTCAATCCCTCCAGCACTTAAAACTGCCAAATGACCTTGGGATTGGTAGATTTTTTATAGAGGTTACCTTCCTCGTCGGCCGGGCGGTAAAGCCAAGACCACCGACCGCAGGCTGTACGACGTTCGCTAGCCATGCCCTGTTAGAGTCTCTGAAGTAGAGTTCACGGTTGCGGTATTAGGAGACGGCTGGCGCTCAGCCGCCACCCAGCTCGGATATCCGGGGATAACCACACCCGTATACGCTTTTGACGGCTCATATCCTGGGAAAAGTAGAGAGAAAACGAAGTGGTCTCTCAGCTTTCGCTGGGAGCCTGAAGAGAACAAGAGTTGAGCGAGGGTACTCCGAGAGAAAAGAGTTAAATTAAGGGAAGCTATCCAAGACTAATATAAGAAAAGTGTACTTCCAGCTAGGGGGACGCAGGTTTGCCATCCCTGACCTCGTTAGATACGAGGCCCGACGTGGACTGTCAGAGACGTATTGAAGTAATCTTAAAAGTTCCTAAATTAATGTATTTTGTCCGGATTTTTGCCGAAATAATTATCTATTGTATTATTTGGATTACTAATAAATTTTTCCTCAGCTAGTAGCCACACGCTACCGAGAGAGCCAAAGATTTTCCTCGGTGCCGTCATTGCACTCATTAAGTAAATAGTTAATTGTGCAAACAAGACATTAGACAAGATGCATTGAAACAACCAATAAATTCTTAGCACTACTCTCGC